>CM024754.1:139446398-139888360 GCA_014218235.1 Colocasia esculenta
GAGCCACCTTCACCCTCTTATGCCTCCTCCCCGGGTGAACCATCATCTTCCCATCCAACATCTAAGTCTTCCCATCTCTACCCATTCACGCCACCTTCAGAAAATAACATTACACCCCTTCCCTCCTATCCTTCTCCTATGGCTCTTAAGCCTATTCAAGATGAAGTAGAGGAGACTATTCTTGTTTTTGTCATTTCTAGTTCTCAATACTTACTTCAAGATGTAGAAGCTGTGGACATTCTATCTCTAAGAAGAGGAAACATGGCCATCAAACCACTCAATGCAACAAATCTTGTCACATCCTGAGAATTACGCAGCGGAAATATTGGGAATATTTAGGAAGTCGATATTCCAAGTTGTGAGTAGTCGGCAAATAAGCCTCTATCTAGAAAGCACTAACTGTGCAAACAACACAACATAATTTGGCCCAAATAATAATCATAACTCAACTTACATTCAAACCTCAAACACTTGTCTCATTTCAAGATAGACTAATACAACTTTTTCATTGTTAGATGAAAGGAAAAGTACATAAATCCTCACTTCCTACTACACGGTTATAACACTCAAAGCAAACTAGTACTATCTCTATGGTTGGAACACACTCATCACTCTGATGCATGCTCATTATAGCCTGCCCTTCTCCTTCTTCTGCTATTGTCTCCTATGAGGTTGAAATTAGGGAATGAGCAAACTAGCCCAGTAGGATTATATGTCATTGTGCGGACAATGATATAAGTGATTAACATTTTAAGAACTAGGTAAGCACGTATCAAGAATGCATGAATTAGTAAAACTCATTAAAACGATGCATGAGAAAGATAGATAAGCAGTAATGATAGATCAAAAATAGGAATAAGATAAAAAGATTGAACTAGAAATAGATCACTTGGCACAAGCATGAAAGATATCACTTGATGTCAATAATTTTCGAAGAACACAGGATATCAATATTGCAAAAATTGTAGGATGGCCATATCAAGCAAGCAAACACGAGCATGATTCACGTAACACTAATGGGCATGTAGACACTAATGTACACCAAGGAAAGATCCACCTTGAAATGCACACTAGGACACATGTATGTGGTTTTGTATCTAAATTCAACATGCAAGTACTCCCAGCGTAGATGCAACACAATAATCATATACCTCATGGAACAGTGTATTTATGACTCTTCATCATTGGCCTAGGCTGGAGCCCTTCAACACTCTCCGTGCCCGATCTGCATCTCACTATTTTCAAATGTAGATAACAAAGTCATTCTTGCCAATAAGAGTTGAAAGGCACTCACTGGTAATATCATGTCATGATGATGATGATGTAAAGAAATAACAGGTCATGTGAACATGATTCAGGATACTAGTAAACAAAGATAATCTTGACAACATAAATGCAGGATTACCTTTAGTTAACTCTTTATATTAATGGTAAGTCAGGTAATAGTCACACTCACGAGAACAAGATAAGAGAGGAAGTAAATGATGACATGATACTGAAACATGCGCTTAACTTGATATGAATTTCAGTATTTTACAACATGACATTTCACTTTAACAATGTAGAACAGAAAGATGGTCAATCAATAATTTGCTAGAATCAGATCAGGTCATTAAATAGTAAATAGAGTAAACATTCATGTTGTTATGGCTTTTCATGGGTTATCAAGTTTTAAGCCACTGGATACACTGTACATACTAAGATAACCATGAAATGTAAACCCCATGCTTAGACAGAGCAGAACAACTCTCGGGTAGTTCCTTTAAATCGTGATGTAGACAATGGTCTTTATTTAAAAAGTTTAAAATAGTTAAAACACGGCTTCAGACAATCTTCTAAATCGTGACGGGTCTAACGGTCACGTTTAGAGACAGTCGATACGGCTAATCGATTCAAGATAAAAATGCGACGATTGGGCCTGTCGCCTTTTCCAACAAGAATCGATGCGGGAACGAATACCACAGGAATCGAAGTCGGAACAGTAACACCGGAGTCGATGTCAAAACGATTCATGAAGAGTCTATGCTACAACAGAAAGTCGATGTATAATAGGAAGTTGATGTACAATAGAAAGTCGATGTACAACAGGAAGTCTATGTACAATAGGAAGTCTATGTGCATCAGGGAGACTATGTACAATAGCAAGTCGATGTTGTAACGACTTCCACAGGAGTAGATGTTGTAATGACTGCCACAGCAGTCAATGTGTAACGACTTCCACAGGAGTCGATGTGAGAGCAAATCGATGTGGAAGCAAGTCATTCTGAGAGCAAGTCGATGTGAGAGCAAGTCATTGTTAGAACAAGTCGTTATGAGAGTAAGTCGATGTGGGATGGATTTCGATCCGAATCGATGTGAGATCGATGATGACCCGAATCGATGTGTGATCAGTTATGACCCGAATCAATGTGGGATCTGTTATGACGCGAAATGATGTGGGATCGATTATGACATGAATCGATGTGGGGTCAATTACGACCCGAATCGATGTGAGATCGGTTATGACCCGAATGGATGTGGGATCGGTTATGACATTCCGAACCCCAGAAAAAATACTTCAATCATTCATGACAGGCTTAGAACTCGAAATACAAGGATCTTTGGATAAAACTCTGAACATGAAAAGTGTTGAGGACAACAAGTAGGAGAGAACCATGGTTTGGTTTGACTAAATTTGGCCTCGGTTTGCATGCAACACAATAAGAACTCATGAAGCCTTAATCTTGCACGATTCTTGGAAAACACTTATATCTCAGCAACGAGGGCTCTTGGGTCGAAACTATGAACATGAAACTTGTTGGGTACGAGGAGAAGAAGAGAGAATTATGGTTTTGTTTTCAAAACATTATGCTCAGGATGTGTGAAAACACATGAACACAAGCGCCTTGAACATGCATGACTTTGGGAAACACTAATACACCATGCACACTCGATAAAACATAGGAAAAACAGATGCATATGGAAGTAGACTCGATGATATGTAACATGGTTTAGGATTCATTCATGTTTGGCTCGAGATAACCTACGTTTGTTCAATGTTAAGTAAGATCTCATGCAAGGCGATGCAGAACGACCATAGGGAAAAAGGCTCCGATTGTGGGCGATCTCCTCGTCCTCCTCTGGTGCTCTAACGTCCTCACATGACCCCCACTAATGATAAACTCGCCCCCAGGGGTCTTGGGAAGAGTATTTATAGTGTTAAGGTAGTTTTGGAGTTTTGAGGTGTATAGGAAGAATGGTTCCATCTTTGGGTTGCCCTTTCCAGGTTTTGATCATCCCAAAGGAGTGTATTGGTCATTATGAAAGTCTCTAGTATGCTTAGGCACGAATTTGGGTTGCCAAGTAAGGCTACTTGCCTTGGGATTCGCCCGAACTGCCTCATCCAATTTTCTACTCAATTAGGGTTATAAATTTCTGGTGTATTTTCTTGCTTGATTTTATTCTATGGCTAGAAATTGTCCATTGACCCAAATCAGATATGGGGTTATTGATTACATGGTGTTTGAAGTCCCCCATAATTTTTATTTGATTTATGGTCACGTTTATCTCATGATATTGGTTTTCATTATTTCGATAGTATGGAAATTACTATTTTCCATTTATTCTAGTTTTTAATTTACTAAATTTTTCGGGATGCTACACCCTCCCCCACTTAAGAGAATTTAGTCTTTAAATTCATAGACAGGATCTATAGCGCAAGTGAGGTGTACTTACTTGTGAACAACCCTGGATATCTCTTGTGCATTGCATCCTCAGTTTTCCAAGTATCGTCCTCTTTCAGACGTTGATTCCACCTGATCTTCACCATGGGAATGACCTTGTTCCTTAATTGGCGCAGTTCTCGGTCTTTAATTGTAATCGGCCTCTCTTCATAAGTGTCGCCCTTATGGAAGTCCAAGAACTGATAGTCGATGACGTGGAAGGGATCCCGTACATACTTCTTTAACATGGATATGTTGAACACATTGTGTATTCATCTAGCTGTGGAGGAAATCCTAGATGGTATGCAACTTCACCTACTCTTTCAAGAATTTCGAAGGGTCAATGAATCTTGGTGAGAGCTTGCCTTTGACCCCGAATCTTCTATTCCCGGCCTGGTGACACTTTTAGGAACATGTGTTCACCAACTTGAAATTCTAGATCTCTCCTTCTATTGTCTGCATATGCCTTCTACCTTGTTGTGCTACTGCCATTCTCTCTTTGATAAGCTTTACCTTCTCTGTGGTTTCCCTTACCATCTCTGGTCCTAGCAATGTTTTTCACCACCTTTATACCAGCGGATTGGAGATTGACAGCTCCTACCATAAAGTGCTTCAAATGGTGCCATTTGAATGCTGGCTGATAATTGTTGTTATAGGCGAACTCCACAAGAGGTAAGTGTTTATGTGAACTGCTTCCAAAGTCCAGAACACAAGCTCTAAGCATATCTTCCCACCTGGTTTGTTCTCTCCGTCTGACCATCTATTTGCAGATGGAAAGCCATACTAAAGTTCAGTTTAGATTCCAAGGAATCATGTAGTAGACACAATGGGCACGGTACCCCATGTAATCTAACAATTTCCCTCACATATAAAGCAGCCAGAACATCAACTGTCCACTTGTTCTTAACTGGAAAAAAGTGGGCAGACTTGGTTAAGCGGTCGACGATTACCCATATGCTGTCGAAACCACTTATAGATTTAAGAAGTACGAAAATGAAGTCCATCCCTACAACTTCCCATTTAATGCCATGATTCTAGGGGTTAAGTTCACCTACAGGCCGCAAGTGTTCTGCTTTGATTTTCTGGCTGGTTAAGCATCTGGCGACATATTCCGCCACCTCCCTCTTCATATTTGGCCAGCAAAAACTTCTCTTCAAGTCATGATACATTTACTAGCTTCGGGGTGAATGGTATACCTGATCTTGTGAGCTTTCTCCATTATTGTTTTCTTTGTGTCCGCATGGTCGAGTACACAAACTCAGCCATAAAACAACAATCTTCCATCTTCTGTTAGGGAAACATCCGACCTCTGGTCTAGATTAACCTTAATCACCATGAGCGTGGGGTCATTTTTTTGAAGTGCTACGATGTCTTCAAGTAGAGTAGGTTGTGTTCTAACACTAGCAATCATACATCACTCTTCTTAGTGTCGACATCTCTATCCAGCTTGGCAAAGTCTTCTAATAATCTCTATTCTCCCACCATGAGACTTGACAAGGTAGCCATTGGCTTCCTGCTAAGAGCATTTGCCACGAAATTTGCTTTTCCTGGGTGATATTAGATAGTGAAATCGAAGTCTTTGAGATACTCCAACCACCTCCGTTGTCTCATATTCAACTCTTGCTGTGAAAATAAGTACTTCAAATTTTTATGGTCAAAAAATATAGTGAACTTCTCACCATATAGATAGTGACGCCATAGCATCAAAGCGAAGACTACAGTAGCTAGCTCCAAATCGTGTACAGGGTAGTTGTCTTCATGCTTCTTCAGTTGTCTGAAGACATAGCATATCACCTTCTCGTTTTGCATTAGTACACAACCTAGGCCATCCCGGATACATCTGTGTATACTTCAAAACTCTCTCCTACTACAGGTAGTGATAGTACATGAGTAGAAGTTAGGTGCTTCTTTAATGATATGAAACTGTCTTCACATTCGGCAGTCAATGTGAATGGGTTCTCTATTCTGTTAAGCCTAGTCAATGGTACAACTATCATTGAAGAGTCTTTGATAAAGTGGCGATAATAGCTAGCTAAACCAAGAAAGCTTCTAATCTCTGACACGGTTGTCGGCCTCGCCCAGTTCTTAACAGCTTCCACCTTAGATGGATCTACAGATATTCCCTCCTTGGATATAATATGGCCAAAGAAAGACACTTCTTCCAACCTGAATTCACACTTGCTATGTTTTGCATAGAGTTGATTGTCTCTAAGCACTTGTAGAGCATTCTTCAAGTGTTCTTCTGCTCTTCTTTAGACTTGGAGTAAATAAGGATATCATTAATGAATACCACACGAACAAGTCTAGGTATGGCCTATAGATGTTGTTCATGAGTTGATAAAGGCCGTTGGGGCATTTGTTAAGCCAAAAGTCATAAACATGAACTCATAGTGACTATATCTACTCCGGAATGCAGAATTGTGTATATCTTCTTCCTTAATTCTCAACTGATGATAGCCCGATCTTAGATCGATCTTGGAGAAGTAATGCACACTGGAGATCTTATCAAATAGCTCATCGATGTGGGGCAGTGGATATTTGTTCTTATTGTCAACTGGTTAACTGATGGTAGTCAATGCAGAGCCTTATTGTCCTATCCTTCTTCTGACAAATAGTATTGGCACTCCCCACGGAGGATGTGCTGGCCCTAATGAACCCTTAGTCTAACAACTCCTGGATTTACCTTTTCAACTCTTGCAATTCAATAGGGGACATGTGATACCGAGCTTTGGGAACAAAAGCTGCCCTAGGGAGTAACTCGATGGTAAAGTTTACCTCACGTTCTGGCGGTATTCCAGGTCAGTCTTCTGGAAATACATCAAGGTAGTCTTTAGCTATAGGAATGTCTTCGAGAGTTGGTTTCTTCTTTTCAGTAACCATGACTGAAACTAGGAAGCATAACAACCCTGGTTGATAAACTTAAAAGCCTTTAGAGAGGATATGAAGACATGGTGCTTATGATGGGGGTGCCAAGTAGTGATAGAGTTGGAAAGTTGGATGTTATGAGGTTCGAGCTTTTCAATGAACATGGGCCTAAGCCCATCCATGAACCGATTTGCCTTTAGCCTTTCAGTGCTTACCAGGTGTGGGGCATAGATAGCCAGGTGGGAAAACTGGGCTTCATACTCAGCCACAGACATGCCTTTTGCTTGAGTGCGGAAAACTCTGCAGCTATCTTTTCTTTCACCCTTTCAGAAAAGTATTTTCCCTAGAATATTCCAGGAATTCTGCCCATTCCAGTTCTACCAAGTTGGGTAGGTAAGCCGATGTGGCCTTCCACCAAGCCCGAGCATCCTTGCTAAATTGAAAGGTAGCAAGTATTACCCTCTCTCGGTTAGTGCATTGGATGACTTGGAAGATTCATTCCATCTCTTCTTGCCAGATTTCAGCTTCATCCACATCATGAAATCCGAAGAAGCGAGGAGGATTCATACTCTTGAAGTTGTGATGTAAATCGCCAGCTCCATTCCTAGTGGTTCCAGCTTGATTTCCAGCCTACACTACATTTTGCAGGGCCTGTGTGAGTCCTACCACTGTTTCTTGCATAGCTTGCCATTGGTTGTGAGCCATTGTGGTTTAGTGAAAGTGTTATGAGGTTCTTGAGAAAAGGAAAGAGGCCAATTAATGTCTGTAGACACTTGGCACAAGCATGAAAGATATCACTTGATGTCAACAGTTTTCCAACAATGCAGGATATCAATAATTGCGAAAATGATAGGATGGCCATGTCAAGCAAGCACGAACATGATTCACATAACAGTAATCAGGCATGTAGACACTAATGTACACCAAGGAAAGATTCACCTTGAAATGCACACCAGGACACATTTATGTGGTTTTGTATCTAACATTCAACATGCAAGTACTCCAAGCGCAGATGCAACGCCAGTAATCATTATACCCCATGGTTAATAGTATATTTATGACTCTCCATCATTGGGGTGAGACTGGAGCCCTTGGACACTCTCCGTGCCCGATCTGCATCTCACTATTATCAAATGTAGATATCCACAGTCATTCATGGACAATAAGAGTTTCAAGAGGCACTCACTGGTAATATCATGTTCATAATGATGATGATGTCAAAAAACAACAGGTCATGTGAACATGATTTCAAGATAGTAGTAAACAAGATAATCTTGACAGCATAAATGTAGGATTACGCTTTAGTTAACTCTTTACATTAATGACTTAAGTCAAGGTAATAATCACACACACGAGATCAAGATAAGAGAGGAAGTAACATGATGATATGGTATTGAACATGCACTTAAGTTGACATGATTTGTAGTATTTTAAGATGACATTCTTTCACTTAACAAGCTAGAACAACAAGATGGTCAATCAATAATTTGCTAGAATCGTATCAGCTCATTAAGAGTAATAGAATAAACTTTCATGTTGTTATGGCTTCTTCATGGGTTATCGGGTTTTAAGCCACTGGATAGACTGTACATATATAACATAACCATGACATGTAACCTCATGCTTAGACAGAACAAAAGAACTCTTGGGTAGGTCCTTTAATCGTGATGGAGAAAATAGTATTTATTTAGAAAGTATTAAATAGTTAAAACACCAGTTCGAACAATCTTCTAAATCGTGACGGGTCTAACGTCGCGTTTACAGACAGTCAACACAGCTAATCGATTCAAGATAGAAACGCGACGATTGGGCATGTCGCCTTTTCTAACAAGAATCTATGTGGGAACGATTACCACTGGAATCGATGTCAGAACAGTTACACGAGAGTCTATGTCAAAATGATTCATGAAGGAGTCTATGCTGCAACAGGATGTCGATGTACAATAGGAAGTTAATGTACAACAGAAAGTCTATGTACAATAGGAAGTCGATGTGCATCAGGAGTCGATGTACAATAGGAAGTCGATGTTGTAACGACTTCACAGGAGTCGATGTTGTAATGACTGCCGTAGGAGTCGATTTGTAACGACTTCCACAGGAGTCGATGTGAGAGCAAATCAATGTGGAAGCAAGTCATTGTGAGAGCAAGTTGATGTGAGAGCAAGTCGTTATGGGAACAAGTCGTTGTGGGAGCAAGTCGATGTGGGATCCATTTTGACCCGAGTCGATGTGAGATCGATCACGACCCGAATGAATGTGGGATCAGTTATGACCCAAATTGATATGGGATCGGTTATGACCCGAATGGATGTGGGATCGGTTACAACCTGAATCAATGTGAAATCGGTTATGTCCCAAATCGACGTGGGATCGGTTATGACCTTTCAAAACCCATAAAAAAATAGTTCAATAATTCATGACAGGCTTAGAACTGGAAATACAAGGATCTTTGGACAAAACTCTAAACATGAAAAAATGTCGAGGACAACAAGTAGGAGAGAACCACAGTTTTGGTTTGACTCAATTTGGCCTCAGTTTGCATGCAACACAATTAGAACTCATGAAGCCTTAATCTTACACGACTCTTGGAAAACACTTATATATCAACAATGAGTACTCTTGAGATGAAACTATGAACATGAAACTTGTTGGGTACGAGGAGAAGAAGAGAATTATGGTTTTGTTTTCACAAAATTTGTCCTCGAGATGCATGAGAACAACATGAACATAAGCGCCCTGAACATGCATGACTTCCGGAAACACTTAATACACCATGCACACTCGATAAAACTTAGGGAAAACAAATGCATATAGAAGTAGACTCGGTGATCTGTAAAATGGTTTAGGATTCATTCATGTTTAGCCCAAGATAACCTACCTTTGGTCAATGCTAAGTAAGATCTCCTACAGGGCGATGCAGAACGACCACATGGAAAAAGGCTTCGGTTGTGGGCGATCTCCTCCTCCTCCTCTGGGGCTCTAACTATCCTTCACACGACCCCCACTAATGATAAACTCGTCCCCAAGGGTCTTGGGAAGTGTATTTATAGTGTTAAGGTAGTTTTTGGAGGCCTGACGTGTATAGGAAAGAACAATTGCATCTTTGGGTTGCCCTTTCCAGGTTTTGATGATTCTCGATCCCAAAAGAGTGTATTGGTCATTAAGAAACATTCTAGTATGGTTAGACACGAATTTGGGTTGTGATGTAAGGCTACTTGCCTTGGGATTTGTCTTAACTGCCTCATCTTATTTTCTGCTCTGTTAGGGTTACGAATTTTCTGTTGTATTTTCTTGCTTGGTTTTATTCTTGGGCTAGAAATTGTCCATTGACCAAATCGGATAATGGGTTATTGATACATGGTGTTTGAAGTCCCGGATCATTTTTATTTGATTTGTGGTCATGATATTGGTTTCATTATTTCGATAGTATGGAAATTACTAATTTACATTTATTTATTGTTTTTAATTTATTGAATTTTTCGGGGTGTTACAAATCTGAAAAAATTCCACCTCTATGGTATGTAATGGCTATCCACTATAGAAAGAAATCCCTCTACAAGGCATTCTTGTGCAAATGTGTCTTTGTGAACTACCGAGAATGGATTTGCATCTGTACATAGACATCTTGGACACTTTGTCAACCATTACCAAATCCGATGCTTAAAAGATCTTTAAGATAGCCGAATCTCAGACAGGATTCAGATGGGGCCAAACAAATCAGGCAAAGTATAAGTAGTATGAATAGGCAAACACTCAGAGAAGCATCCTTGGTCAATCGATCCTCACTTTATGTGCCTGATTTCATGTTCAACATTAGGAAGAGTGGGGGTGGATAATACAACATGAAATAAGGCTTCTTAGACAATTCCAAATATTTAATGATTACAAATTTCTCAAGGGTCAGAGAGAAGCTCACTTTAGTCAATTTTTGGAATTAATCCAAGAGGAATTCCAAAAGCATAAGGAAGCCACTTCACTCTATCTCAAATTTCGTTTCCGCTCTTTACCTTCAGCTTACAAGTGCCTAAAACTACATGTACTATTCATAGAATTAGAAATTGGAAAAACTATTCTAGATAGATATGCCAAGGTCAAGGGTAGAGTATTTGTGAAATCAGAACGTCTCTTGGGGTTCACCAATTTTATTTATAAAGAATACAAAAAAAGTTTTATCTCCTTAGAAGACCTGGCCCCATGTTGCCTAGCTAGCAAGCCCAAGGGGTGGTGAATGGGATTCTTAAAATTTGAGTACCTAACCCTGTTCACAAAAACGTTTACACGAAAACACACTTCGATGACTGTTAGTGTTAGTAAAAGGAGTATAGCAAACACAAGGCAATCAAACACATGACACAAGGAATTTATCCTAGTTCAGACATCCTATCCACAGGAGTCCTACGTCCAGTCCCTGAGCAACACTAAGGATTTCACTTCCCAGGGTACAGTCCCCCTCAAGGACACTTACACACCTAGTCGCAGCTGGTCCTCTCTTCACACCTGAACAGGAGTTACAAACCCATAGATCCCACCTAGTATTCCTTCTACACGAAGGGAAACAACCACCTTGGAACCCACTAGGTCTTCCTTCAACACGAAGGGAAAGAACACAGGAATGTATTCAAGAGATGATACACCCCTAGACCAAGCTTAAAGACCAGCGCTCAATCTAAAGCAACAACTGAGAGGGAAAGTTCTATGATGAAGAACACTCTCAGTATACAGAAGCTCTCAAGACTAACACAATGAATGCAGAGAGCTAAGAACTAAGAGCTGGACAAGCAAAGGAGTGAAGCTTCGCTCTTTCAGATGCTCGCAGAAAGCTTGTAAAAGATTGACGTGAGTGTTATTGTTTCTGGAGCTTTAGTATTCTATATATGTCCTTCATTTGACAATTGAACGTTGAAGTGTCCGTTATCTCTAAGCATTTGTATACGTTAAACTGCATGTCACTGTAGTGCTTCTTGTTCAACTGTCTTTAGCTTTCCATGCATGCAACAAGAGAGAGGATCTTCTTTGATGTCCATTATCTTCCATATTGTCAACATTGTATTGAGGTGCGCTGTCAGAGACTTACACGCATTAAATGCTAAGACAATAGACAGCTAGGCTGTCTCTTGTTGTCAGTCAACGTTAGAATGATTTTATATCAAAATAGAAGTTTCATTCTGTTCTTCTGAAAAGATGTTTACAATATAAGCATGGAAATAGAAGATATCGTTTGCATGTAGTTCAGTGATATGATCAGTCATAATAAATGCATGGATGCGAGATAAATGTGAGGGAAGACTTTGACTTTTCAATCTATCTGAGAATAGGTTTGAATATCAAGTCGTTATACACCATGAATCGATATGACTACGACTTATGAAATTAATGTAAGATGAGTCGTTGTTTAAGTGAATTGTTATACGTTAATAAACAAGTCAATGTACACACAAATTGTTATGCATTAATAACCGAATCGTTGTAGAGAACAAATCGTTATGATACTATCAACAAATCGTTACGAGCAAATCGTTGTTTCACTTATTGAGATGATATAGTGAACAAATCGTTTTTAATGTACCGAATCGTTACTGCGACCAAGTCGTTGTGTAACTTAATGAATCGTTACAATGACTGAGTCGTTGTGTAGCTTATCGAATCATTATGAAACTTAACGAGTTGTTGTGTGAGCAAATCATTGTTATCATTTATCAAATCAATGCGACGGCCAAATTTTATGAACCAAGTCATTGTTCTCACTTATCAAATCGATGCGATGGCCAAATCGTTATGAACCAAGTCGTTGTGAGAGCAAATCGTTGTTCTCACTTATCGTTGTGAGAGCAAATCGTTGTTCTCACTTATCGTTGTGAGAGCAAATCGTTGTTCTCACTTATCAAATCGATGCGACGGCCAAATCGTTATGAACCAATCGATGTGATCTCTTAGCGAATCGTTATGAGAGGCAAATCGTTGCGATCTCTTAGAGAATCGTTGTGAGATCGATGCGATCACATAGCGAATCGTTATGGAAGCAAAGTGTTATACTTTCTTAGCGAAACGTTGTGAGATCGATGTGATCACATAGTGAATCTTTATGGAAGCAAATCATTATGCTTTTTTAGAGAATCGTTGTGAGAGAGGAGGAAGTCATTACAACATACAGGAAATCGATGTGTACTTAGAGAAATTTCATGCTTTGAACTTACATTGCTACAGAGTAAATAATACATACCTATTTAGCTTGTTATTCCTTGTTTCCTTTCCTGTACTCAAATCTCATAGAAAATATGTTAGATTAAACATTATTATAGTTTTGTTAATCACAAAAATGATATGTAATTAATTTAAATTACATGGGGATAAACTGATCATCAATCTCCCCCTTTTTGGTGATGACAAAACTTAACAATAAACATAGATGATCTATAATGAATCTAAACAAAATTATGGAAATATAAGAGATATATTTCAGAAGTACTATATTTGTCCCCCTTTTTGTCATTAAGAAAAAGGAATCATTCGGAAACAAAGAAGAGAGATAAAAGAGAGATAAGATCAAAGAGAAGGATTTCATTGTTTATGCAGAGGTACGGGGAGATAAACATTAGGAGAAAGAAGAGGCATGCTCGGAAATAAATCCCAAGCCCTAATCTCCTGATCTTCAAAAAGTTGATGGAAAATGCCAGAATCTATTGAAAAAGATGCCCCATGTCAGGATTCATGCGCCTAATGTAAAGCTGTCGTTGATCTTCCAAGAAAAGTGCATATGATCCTTATCAAGAGTGAATATATAATAGCTGCTCATTCCAAAACTGGCACGCTGAAGGAATTGAGCAATAGTTACAGGATAGAAAATCTGATGGTCCTGCAGGTCCTTTTTCAAAGAAATAAAAGCTAAGTACCGCTCAACCAATTGAACATACAGTTCCTGAACTGGATTGATGGAATTCAAATCCATGAAAGATTCAGCAGATAGAGGGGGCTTGCCAGCCCTGACAAAAGAGCTATTCTAGGATTCCAATTGAAGACCATATTGATTGTAGTGCTTTGCCCTATCTATTGAAGAAAGCCGCTCACATTATGACATCAGAGGAGTAAGAACTTCAGAGGTGATGTGACCTAGATGAAATTCTCGAAAAGGAATCTTTGGAAGGAAGGGAGGCGACCTTGCTGAACAGAGATTCTTCCCATTGCACAAGCAAATCTCTCAAAAATATGAGAACCAACAGAGGAGTCCAAGACCAAAGTGTAATTTAGGAAGGAGACTATTTCAGGCATTTTTAAGGTGGTAAAGTCCACTGTGAAGGAGCAATTGACCAGATTTTCAGTTCGAAGAGTGGCAATAGCTCCATGGAATTGGCCAAATTGTACTTCAGGAAGCTTGTGAAGATACTGGTAATCATTGAAGAGCTGGAAGTACTTTGCGATCCTTATTTCCTTGAGAATACACGGGCCCAGAGTGCTTGGTGGTGAAAACAAACCAGTCAGAGAGGGTGAGTGGATGATCTCGGCGAGGAATACTATCTGATCGGGCTAGAAGATAGTTGTTGTAGAGAGCCTTGTGCCTTTGGCCCACTGATCTTCAGTCTTGCACTCAGCCATTTGGAAGATTTTTGATTGGTCGGCTTTGGAAATATGGCAATAAGAAAGGACAATGTTGAGGTGATCAGTTAAGTTTAGAAAAGGAATACCAAAAATGGTGGAAAGAATGCATTTTTAAGATATTCACAATAAATTGGTCTCCTTCGATTTTCAACAGTGAGGGAGTACCAAAGAGGAGGAAATTTAGGTTCGGTGGAAGAGCTAGGGTGTTGAGAGTTTCCTCTTTTTTCTGAACAAGACTAGGAGAAACAGTCCTATAAACAGTGTGGCAACTGCCGGGATTGAGGTGAGTGTGGAGCGTTCCAACTCATCCTCGAATTGTTTTAGAAAAACACTGGAAATTGTGGATTTTCAGGAATGAATGTGATAGAAGAGGTGGAGTAGGAGGATGAAGGAATGATCTTGGAGTAGGATGGTGGATGGTTCGGATGATGAGGGACCAGAGGAGGATGAGGCTCCAGCTGATGAGGGAGCTGGAAGATCTTCAATGGCAGGTGAAGGTAGTGAAATGATTTGAGAGATAGTAGGATGAAATGGATTGAGATGGAAAAGGAGTTGGCGAAGAGATGGTGCGAGGCATAGGTTGTTTGAAGTGAGGGGGCTGGAGGTGCTGTAGATGAAGAGGTTGGTGAAGGAGGGGCTGGTGTTGCAAGAGATGAAGACTTAGGGGCTTCGGGATCAGCCGCAGGCTCTTCTACTCTTGGATTCACACCCTCGGAGATCATTGGCCCTGGTGGCCCAACCACAACCTCAGATGGCCCTGGTGGCCAAGACATTACGGCTTCAGGAACCTGGTGCTTCCTTCTCAACATCTGAGGCCCTGATGGCCCTGCTGGTTCTACTACAATTACCTCTGATGGCCGATTTTCTGCCATAACAGATGGCCCTGATGGCCCTGCATTTTCTTCTGCTGGCCTTGGTCCTGATGGCCCTGCATTTTCTTCTGCTGGCCTTGGCCCTGATGGCCGTGCATTTTCTTCTGCTGGCCTTGGCCTGAAGGCCCAGAACTACAAACTGTGGTTGTAGAGAAGATAGGGCAGAAATAGATTCCTTAATTTATGGTGTTCACTTCTTACCCATCTGAAAGCATTTCGAATCATGCCCACCTCTTTTGTTTGAGTACTCTGACTCGTATAGATTTTAGTGATGTCAGATTGTACTGAGCAGAGTATTTTACCTTGTGCATCTAGTAGTTTAATCACAAGCTTCAAATTTACCTTCACTATTTTTTCTTGGACTCTTATGTGCTACTCGTTCCCTTTGCTGCTTGCCCTTTCAATGGGCTCCACAAATTCAACATGCTCTTCATTAGACTTATCATTCACAGGGACCTTTTTGTGACGGCCCTCATTATACCGTACGGTTATACCAACCCACGTCGGTATAGTGAGTGCTGCCAGCCACAGTGGGACATTTACCCAACGATACAAACAGCTGAGATACACGCGAATATATATAACAGAGTAGCGGAAGTAAAAGAGAACTATCTCCATTCATTCATCATCCACATTAAACATACATGCAGTTTACAATTTGCAAAAAGGAACTAAAATTCACATGATTTAATTTGATTAATAGAAATACAAATGTCCACATATTACATTCTTTAATGATAGTTCTAATACAATGTCCAAGTACATACTAAGAAGTACACAATCACAAGATCTCAAAAACTGGCTAGTCTCCACGCTCGGAGTCCGTCTCCGCTGCCTCTCCGAGGGTACTGTGTCACCAACTATACCTGTACGCCGAAGCAAGAGTGAGTCCAGGGACTCAGCAAGTAACACTATGCATGATTAGACGTACAAGTCCTAGTGGTTTCTACACGCACATTACACTTTGCAACACATAGCATGCCAGTCCATTTAAGTTTTTTTAACCTATCATGAAGGTTCTACAATTTTATACATAACGCATGCTTTCAGATTTCAAAATAACATTCACCTATCACATGGTCTCTATTCAATTCACTCATGAGACATTAATCGATACGTGAGAGCTATTGACATGAACAATTTGCATACATGAACGGGAAACATAATTAGAATGGATTCCACATGTTCTTAAGTACATACATAACTTTTTATCATACTTTAGGTTGCTGATCTCACATGGTCCAATGACTATAAACCTACACATGAAAGCTACAACGTTGCTTAAACATAACACATGAACAATCCATCATGCCATTTTACTCACATACTCAATTGTTGTTCCTAACATGGATTCTAAACACTTTTGCGCACAAAACATGAGAATAATAACATGTATTTTCTGAATTCACTTGGTTTCAGATTTGGTTTCACATGGTTTCTATAACACATTTACATATCTAAGATTTCACATTTTTCTTTACACTAGTTCCTCTTCACATGGTTCACTTTACACATACACATTCACATATCACTTACACATTTACACATGGTCACACATACACTTTTACACATTACACTTTTACACATATTTTAGTGCCGTGACACATAGTCCAAACCACCAAAGAAGGACACAAACACATCACTCACATAGACGCCATCTAGGCAATACAATGGCGACTCTTGGACTGCGCAGACCGGGAGAACAAGTCTCCACCCTAACCAGTGGTACTTGTCCACCTCCAGGATTCCCCCTAATGCCCTTAGGGTCACTTAACACAATGAACTTTCTCAGGGGGACTTTTCCCTGATACGGCTCCACTGCCTTCTCGGAAGCAATATCACATTGGCACAGTTTACACTTTTACACATTTACCGTTTTACACATGGTTTACACTTGACACTTCATTACATCACACTTTCTTACTCACATGAATACTCTATTTTTCCTAACTGGTACTACAGAGTTTTCAAGGTTCAACACATAGTAAACACACCAATCATGCTGGGTTTAAACAAAATCAAATCACATTTCGATCATATGTACGAATTATCCACATTTCACATGAAAGCACATAACTTTTTATTTACTGTTCCAATGACCTGAAATTTTAACCACATGCTGTTTTCGGGTTCCAAATCATACCCTCAATTTTTCAAATTTTTATGAGCTAAATAGGATTTACAGAAAATCAAACACCTAATTAGCATGTTATTCACAACTTAAGCTAACATGGGTCTAACACATTTGAAATTCATCCACTTACTGTTTTGCACAGAGAACACTAACGCATGATTTCAGATACAACATCATCCTAATTCATACATCTATAAATCCGTTACCACAAACATTTTACATGCTTTCATTTTACCGAACCGAACTTACTAACAATTCCACAAGCATGCATGAATTACCAAAAATTCAGAACCTACATACATGTCCCAAATCTTCATGAATAGACTGAAAATAAGACATTCAACTAATCCTAATCATGGAACATTAATTTGCAAAAATTATCTACAAGTTATGCTCACAATTTTACAAGATGTCATTACCCCACATTCACCATTACATCACATTCATCTACAACCACAATGCACAATATACATAGAGTTATGGTGTACAATATATCCTCATCGCATAAAACATACCGAAATTAATATACAAGAGGGACATAACAGCTCACTGTTCTGTTCAGAAGAACTAGACGGCGGTCTCTGGCCGCTGAATCAGAGTTAGCGGCATGGTCGATGGACGCCAAGATGAACTGGGCGTCCAGGGACCTTGCCGTCTACTCAGGTCTGTGTAGAAAAACACAGACCCGAGCTCTAAATCTTGGGTGAAATGGAGGGTCTAGGACTCGAGGGAAATTTCATAAAAATCATAAAAACCTCCTAGACTCATACGGGGACACCATAGATAGGTCACTTGCCTCTCAAAAATTCCTCCAAGAGATTATGGCTCGAAGAAGACCTCCTTGGGCAGTTCCAAGAAGTTGCAGAAGTGCCTCCAAGATTGCCTTCCTCCGAGCTCCTGGGTGATCTCCACGCCGAGGGGATGATGGGGAGGCCTTCCCCTATGCTTCAGCTCCTCCTGATGCAGAAGATCTTCAAATGAACCTCCAAGGGTCGGATTTGGGGGTTCAAAAATGGTTTTTGTCACAGCTCACCTAGGGTTTTCTTTCTAACTTCTCTCCTCTTGCAAGGGTGAAGGGAAAGAATGGGGAGAGCCATTTCGGGTTCAGACCTAAAGAGGGTCTTTCTCCCACTCACTAGGGTGATGGGACACCCTCAGAGCCGTTGGGGGACATCCCCCCAATGGTTGCCATGCCTTCTTCAGAAGACAGCAGCTCTGCTGCACATGCAGGCCAGAGAAGTCGACATCCAGATCGCTAGACGCCGGAATTAGGGTTGGCGTCCATGGCTGGACGCTAACACACCTCAACGGCCTGGGGATTGACGCCAAAAGGGCCTTCGGCCAGAACCCTAATTTATGCAGAAAACCATGCATACCAAGCTTCTATACATGCAATAAGTACATGGTATTATATTCACACTATCATCATGCAATACATACACTATTTACGTTAATATAAACACATGTACACGTAATTATGCTATTTTAATACCTAGGTGAATACGACATACATACTCCAACACAATATACACATAAATACGAAAAATACGACGGAAAATTCGAGGGTCTTACACTTTAGTGTGCTCCCCCTGTGGTGCTGTCTACTTCTCAACCTCTTGCTCCTCCTGAATGGGAGCATCCCATTACCACATCTTCAAGCTACCATTTCCTGCCTCCCCTGAATGGGAGCATCGACCAAAAAAACATGTGCATTGCTTGTAGCTGAACAACAACATTACCAATGCTCCCTTGTGTAGCAACCTGGATTTTAAAAACCATAATAATAAAATTAATAATAAAAAAATAAATGTAATTAAAAATCAAAGAAAGAAAAGATAATTAAATAAAACCATCAAATGAACATAAGTAATGGGCTTTATTAATTGACCCATTAGAAATTAGTGCGCTAAATAGAGATTTCAAAAAGGGGAATAATAGAGAAATAACCAAAATTCGTAACTAAAATATACTAAAATAGAAAATATATATTAATACATTAAATAGCTAGTTTGAGTTAGAATTGGATTCAAACCTACTCGAATTGATTGGCCACGAAATCCCCTCTCTCCCACCCAAATAGAAGATCTCTTACATAAACGGGGAGAGGAAAATAGGAAATTCGGAATTTAATAGGAGTTAGACTTAAACCAAGAAATGTAATAGGGAGAAGCTTAAATACTTCTCTTAAACCCTCATGGCCGGCCCTAGCTCGTGCCAAGAGGTTCCTGGACCAGGAGGAGAGGCCTACAGGGGGAGAATTCGTGTAGAAGAGGGATCTCTCAAGTTCTTCCCCGAGTTCTTCAAGTTCTTAACCCCATAAGAAGAAAACAATCAAAGGTAGGCATTCTCACGAGCATAAACCATGAAACTTTTTTTCTGTAGGATGTCTCGTCTATCAGGAACAAAAGCCCTTTGGTTTCATATTTTTCCATCGAGCAAATCTTTAGTTCTCAATTTTCATGTTCTGTGAACTCCATGACCCCAACCTTCATCTTTAATCTTGTTCTTCATGTGTACTTAATTCTAGGCCACAAAATTTTTACTGGATGTTCTGATGCATGTTACATTCCTTCGCCCCTGGAAGCCCTAATTTCATCAACTCCAATGGGCGAATTAATTCTTTTACTCCAATTGATTCTTGTTGCATGTTCTACCTGTTTAACTTTACTGAAGCATGTCGAAAACTTTATAGTTTTCAAATTCCTATAAACTACATGTACCCTGGCCTGCCTAGAGTCGTTTAGATTTGCTTTTGCAATATTTTATGCACTGTACAATTTGTTCTCAATTCTAAAGCCTCCTATATCAATTGGTTTAAGTTTGGCCCGTAATCCAAGGTCTTGTATGAATCCTGTAGGACTCAGGCACTGACCATCAGAACGTGACGGCTCGATAGGCCGCGTTCTGGGGTTGGATTGTGACAGTCATCTCGTCACGTTCTGAACGCGATAGGATCGAAGTCGCGATCCTTGTGCTTGACCTGTCGTGTTCCTTACATGACTCCGTCGCGTTCTCAGCACCGGTTCTGAACACCCGTCGGATCCATGCAAGGCTCTGTCGCGTTCTACCCTGAACCCGTCGCAACCTTTCATGGGTGCGTCGCGCTCATAGGTTTTTGTAGAAACGACTATTTTGCAAATACTCAAATTGCTACTGTGCTTATACCCTGATTCTCTGTATACCGCAGTAAATGCACTTAATATAAATTGAACTTTTATATGTGATTTAAATACATACACACGGCTAATTCCATCCAAGATTTCATGACACATGCATACACTTTGAACCATCCAAATATGGTTTAATTGGCATACTATATTTGGTAATTTATGGAATTAATGCATTATTTATAAATTAACTTGTTCTCGATTTTATGTTGTTTTGAACACCGATCTCGACGCTCCAATGTTCTAGAACTTCTCTAGAACGTTGAGAACTGTTTCCATAATTCCTCTTTCTTGACTTGGACGAACTCTCGACGGATACTCCTGTACCGAACTAGTGAGTCTTGTTCAAGGCCTCCATAAGTCACCTCTATCCATGGGTTCCCACATGGTCGACGAGCCGGTTGTACCAACACCTATGAAACCCTTTTGGGATCAATACGCTCCAATCGGCTATTAGAAGTTCACTCTCGTCTTCAATCACGCCAGACCTCTGGGCTTGTGCATAACAAGGTAGTGGTAGGGTCGTGAATTCCACCTGACTGCCAATACCGAGTGCGCGTGTTGTGCAACTGTTATTATCGCATGTTTACTCGACGTGTAGTACAATGTCCACTAGCTCTCACCTACACTCTATTCGTTCATCTATTCACGTTCACTATACTATCTCATCTATTCATCTAGTGCGCTTATCTATTTGGTACTCTATATGGGCCATTGACTGATTGTCTAAAAGATAAACAATATAACAATGCTTGGCAAAATATAAAGGGCCCGATCTGGTCCTGGGATGTGCGCCCGAAACCGCTAGGCCCATCGGAGATAAATGATCAGAGTGTTTGGCATTACACTCAAATGCTATCTATCTCGACTATCTAAATGACAATAAAAAAGTGCTATATTCTCTCGTTGTCCATTGACAACAAAGTGATATACTATACTGTTCTGCATTACTATACTTATGCTATTGTGCTATGGCCATCCAGCTATTGTTGTGCTATTCCCGACACCTGTGCAATTTTGGAAAGTCTATATTTGGAAAAGTTTACTATTTCGTTCATGTGCTATCTTGCTATCTTTTACTTGACTCTCTCACTCTATCATAGTTACTCTGCCTTTAATTCATTAACTATTTAAAGCCTGCCCGACTATTCAGATTTAAGTCCTACTGGGCGATGTTCGCTCACCCTACATTATTTGTCGTTGTATTCTCAGGTGATACCAGGATGAACCATACACTCAAGAGGACGGGAACGACCTGGAGTGATGTCATGAGTACCCTAGCGTCCTATTTCTATGTTTAGCGTTGTAGTAGTTAGGTTTGAAGTTTAGTCTTTTGCCATCTTTCAATGTAATTGGGCCCTATAGATTGTCTCTAATATTAGTGGTTGTAACTAGGCATTGGAAGTATTAATGAAATGAATTTCTTTAGTATTATCTGTGAAATGGTTTGATGTCTAGTATTCGCGCTATACCCTTTACTTGCAACTGCCTCGCGTTCCGATATTCTGCGTCGGGGCGTGACAGTTTTGTGGTATCAAAGCCTAGGTTATTCTTAAGTATAGGATGATCTAGGTTAACCTGCCTCGACTAGAGTCAATTATCCACTATGTGAGTGAGGTTAGAGCCAAGGGTAACTAGCTAAAATAACTCACACACGCATGAATTAAATTTCACATCAGTATCATAACAGTAAGTTATTTTTGTAGGAACTAAGCGACAAAGATGACTGTTGAACGTGCTCAAATGTGGGGCAGGAAAGAAACCATCCAAAAGTTGACTCATGCCATCATGCACGCTACCCAAGGCGGGGGTAATCGTGTCGGTACAGGCAATCTGCATCGTAACTTTAGAAGTTTGAACCCACCTAGGTTCAGTGGATCCACGGATCCGGATGAAGCTGATCACTGGCTGAAGGAAACAGAATGAATTTTCCATGTAATGCAATGTGCAGCAGGAGATAAACAGCTACTGGCCACATTCCAACTGGAGAAGGATGCCGGCCGTGTGGTGGGAGGCAGTGGAGGGGAGCTACTAGGGAGAATGGGCAATTCACCTGGAAGAGTTCAAAGAAGCTTTCAACCCCAAATGCTTCTCTGAGGTGTCCAAGAAAGGAAGGCTGTGGAACGCTGCTCTGAAACATCGGAGCTTGACTGTGGCCGAATATAAGCACAATTCTATAGACTTGAAGGTATGCTGAGCACTTGGTGAACACTGAGAGAATGAAGGCTAAGCGTTTCCTCAACGGCCTTAAGCTAATACATTACCCAACTGGCACCTCTTGACATCCAAAACCTACGTCGAGATGTGAAGAAGGCTCAGTTACTGGAAGATGCTACGGACTTCACCGACCGTATCAAAGGGAAGTTCGTGTGAAAAAGGAATTGACCTCTGGTCAATCATCTGCTAAGCCGAACAATGGCAAGAAGCGTCCTTCAACATCACGGAGGGACCCAGCCAAGAAAGGAAACCCAAGGCCCTTGTACCCAACACTCCAGCCAAGAGAAACTACAAGCATTGTGACAATCCTAGTACACCGCTGATGAGTGCTGTAGAGGAAAGTCGGCGCGTGCCTGTGCTGTGGGAGCTGCGAGCACGGCATTCCTGAGTGCCCGCTACTGAAGGACAATGAGAAGCGCCCTAATGCGCCTAAGAGACAGGGAAGACTGCAAGACCTACATGAAGAGAAACTACTATGGAAGGAGGTGGGTAGAAGGTACTCTACAAGTTTTCTCCTTATCAACATTTGTTCTTTTCGATATGGAGCTACTCATTCTTTATATCTCAACACTTTGTTGATACCCTAACTGCAAAAACTATATCCATGGGTTGTGAGTTCTCTATCACAACACCACTAGGAGAAAAGGAGAAACTGAACAAGTATTTCCCATCTGCCGACGTAATGATCGGAGCACATAACCTAAAAGCCGACCAGGTGTGTATGTCCATGGAAGGCTATGATGTAATTTGGGAGCCGACTTGGTTGTCCACATATGGGACAAGTGTTGACTGTAAGAAAGGGAAGGATACCTTTAGTGACTTTCATAAATGGACATTCTCTGGAATCAGACATAAGAGACGGATGTCTCTATCTCCTCCATAAAAGCCCACAACATGATAAGAAAAGGTTGTACTGCTTTCCTAGCATCCGTAGTAGTTGTGGAAAAGAAGGGTCAAGATAGAAGACATCCACATAGTCTAGGATTTCCCGATGTGTTCATGAAGATCTGCCAGGGATTCCCTCGGAACGTGATGTCAACTTTGCCATCGAGCTGATCCCTGAAGCTGCCCCGGTATCACATCAACATACCAGATGTCCTGCCGAGAGTTAGAGGAATTGAAGGCACAATTGATGGAGCTGCTGGAAAAAGGGTTCATCAGACCAAGTACTTCCCTATGGGGAGCACCGTGCTGTTCATCAAAAAGAAGGATGGATCGATGAGGCTTTGTATCGACTATCGACAACTCAATCAACTCACCATCAAGAACAAGTACCCATGCCAGGGTCGATGAACTGTTCGACCAAAGATCGGGAGCTCAATATTTCTCCAAGATTGACCTTCAATCTGGCTATCATCAAATGAGGATCAAGTATGACGATATTTCAAAACTGCTTTCAGGAGTAGGTATGGACACTACGAATTTGTCGTTATGCCTTTTGGTCTAACCAATGCTCCTGCAGTCTTCATGAACTCATGAACAGCATATATCGTCCATACCTCGACAAGTTCATGGTCGTCTTTATCGACGACATCCTCATATATTCAAGGACCAAAGAAGAGCATGAAGACCATCTAAAGATAGTGCTACAAGTCTTGCGAGACAACAATCTGTACGCAAAACTAAGCAAGTGTGACTTCTGGCTCGAAGAAGGTCTTTCGTGGGCCATAATTATCTCAAAGGACGGCATCTCGTTTGATCCCTCCAAAGTGGAAGCTGTACTCAATTGGGAGAGACCAACCAATGGACCGAGATCAGAAGCTTCTTAGGACTGACTGGTTACTACAGGCAGTTCATCAAGAACTTCTCAAGGATCACGTTCCTCTCACACGTCTGACACGAAAGGAGAACCCATACTCTTGGAGTAAAGAGTGTGAGAAAAGTTTCCAAACTCTCAAAGACTATCTTACCTCAGCACCTGTTCTCGCTCTGCCAATAGAGGGAGAGGGTTTCCTTGTACACCGATGCCTCAGGAATTGGGGGTTAGGGTGTGTGCTCATGCAAAAGGAGAAGGTCATCACCTATTCTTCAAGACAACTAAAGACACATGAAGTCAACTACCCTGTACATGATCTCGAGCTAGCTGATGTGGTCTTCGCCTTGAAGATTTGGAGACACTATCTATATGGCGAGCAATTCACTGTCTACTCAGACCATAAAAGTCTGAAGTATTTATTCTCTCAGAAGGAACTCAACATGAGACAAATGAGATGGCTGGAATACTTGAAAGATTTCGACTTCCACATCCAATACCATCCTGGCAAGGGAAATGTCGTGGCTGACGCTCTTATTAGAATCCGATGCAACTACTAGAACAATTCGCAAGGTTAGACTTAACCATTGAACATAGTGATGATTGAGTCTTGGTTGCTAATATCAAGATTCAATCCGACATGCTGGAGAGATCAAAGCCCACAAGACAATGATCCGTTCTTAGTTTGCATCAAGGAAATCTAGCCGAAAGGCCGGACTTTGCTATGACCGATGATGGAAGGCTTGTCTTTCAAGAAGGACATGCATTCCCGACAATGAAAGAATTGAAGAGAAATAATGGATGAAGCCACAAGACAAAGTACACTATTCATCCCGGAGGTACCAAAATGTATCAAGACATGAAAAGAACATTTTGGTGGTCGAACATGAAGAGAGAGGTAGCCGAGCATGCTGCTCACTGCCTTACTTGCCAACAAGTAAAAGCGGAACACCTGCGCCCTGCGCGTATACTCAGACCACTTGATATTCCGGAATGGAAATGGGAAAGCATCGACATGGACTTCATCATGGGTTACTCAAGACTCGTGGTGGACTCGACGCCATATCGGTCACAATGGACCGACGAACCAAATCCGCCCACTTTCTGCCTATAAAGAGTAAGTGGTCAGTGGAGGTACTAGCTGCCTTATATGTCAAGGAGATTGTAAGACTACATGGCATTCCATCATCGATTATTTCGGATCGAGATCCGAGATTCACAACTCATTTTGGAAAGGACTGCAAGGTGCACTGGGTACTAAACTCAACTTTAGTACCGCATTCCATCCACAACCGATGGGCAAACTGAAAGAACCAACCAAATAGGGAAGGACATGTTGAGAGCCTGCACTATAGATTTTCAAGGTTATTGGAATAAGCACCTACCCCTAATTGAGTTCGCCTATAACAACAATTATCAGACAAGCATTAAGATGGCACCATTCGAAGCACTTTAGGGTAGGAACTGTAGATCTCAGCATGCTGGAATGAGGTTGGAGAACAACAATGGCTAGGCCCAGACATGGTGCAACGGACAACAAAGGACATTCAGGGAATCAAAGACCGCTGAAGATTGCCCAATCCAGACAGAAGAGCTATGCGACAAAAGAAGGCGACATCTGGAATTTCAACTGGGTGATCATGTATTTCTAAAAGTGTCACCTACTCGTGGCACCAATGATTCCCTGTAAAGGGAAAGCTTAGCCCTAGATTCATCGGTCCTTTTGAAGTAGTCGAATGGGTTGGTGAGGTAGCATACCGGCTGGCGTTGCCACCGGATCTGTCATGTGTACACAATGTGTTCCATGTTTCCATGCTTAGGAAATATGTGTACAACCCCACTCACATCATTCGCCACGAGAAGTTGGTGTTGAACAAGGATGTGACATACGAAGAGAAGCCAGTCAAGATACTGGAACGGAAGATGCAACAACTTAGGGACCGTCCCATCCATGTGGTTAAAGTCCTATGGAATAACAGGGGAGTGGAAGAAGCAACTGGGAACCGAAGGAACCATCAGACAAACTACCCCGATCATTTTGGTAAGACATTCTCTCCATTACGATCTATGAATTTGGGGACCAAATTCTTTTAAGAGGGGGAGGATGTAGCAACCTGGAATTTCAAAAAAAAATATAATAAAATAAATATAAAAAAATAATAATAAAAAAGTAAGTAATTAGAAAATCAAAGAAAAGAAAATAAATAAAACTCAAAATAAAAATAAGTAATGAGCTTTATTAAATGGACCCATTAGAAATTAGTGACTAAATAGAGATTTTAAAAGGGAAATAATAGAGAAATACCAAAAATTCGTAACTAAAATAGAAAAGAGATATTAATACATTAAATAGCTAGTTTGAGTTAGAATTGGATTTCTAAACCTACCCTAATTGATTGGCCATGAAATCCCCTCTCTCCCAACCCAAATAGAAGATTTCTGCTTAAAAAGTGGAGAAGAATATAGGAAATTTGGAATTAATAGGAGTTAGACTTAAACTAGGAAAGGGAATAAGGGAAGCTTAAATACTTCTCTTAAACCCTCATGGCCGGCCCTAGCTCATCCCAAGAGGTTCCAGGACCGGGAGGAGAGGCAGAGGGGGAGGGGGGAATTCATGGAGAAGAGGGATCTCTCAAGTTCTTCCCCGAGTCTTCAAGTTCTTAACCCTAGAAGAAGAAAAAATCAAAGGTAGGCATTCTCACGAGCATAAACCATGAAACTTTTTTCTATAGGATGTCTCATCTATCAGGAACAAAAGCCCTTTAGTTTCATAAATTTCCATCAAGCAAATCTTTAGTTGTCAAATTTCCAAGTTCTGTGAACTCATGACCCCGACCCTTCATCTTTAATCTTATTCTTCATGTGTACTTAATTCTAGGCCACGAAATTTCTACTGGATTTCTGATGCGTGTTACCTTTCCTTTGCCCCTGGAAGCCCTAATTTTCATCTACTCCAATGGGCGAATTAATTCTTTTACTTGAATCATTCATGTTCCATGTTCTTCCTGTTTACTTGACTGAAGCAGTCGAAACCTTTATAGTTTTCAAATGCCTAAACTGCATGTACCCTGGCCTGTCTAGAGTCGTTTAGATATGGTTTCTTATTTTTTCATGCACTGTATGATTTGTTCTCAATTTATAATGCCTCGTATATCAATTGGTTTAAGTTTGGCCCGTAATCCAAGGTCCTGTCTTATTCTGTCGAAGTCAGACACTGACCACCAGAACGTGACGGCCCATAGGCCACGTTCTGGGGTTGGATTGCGATTGTCATCTCGTCGCATTCTAAACGCGACAGGATCGACGACGCAATCCCTATGCCTGACCTATCGCATTCCTCACATGACTCTGTCGCATTCTCATCGTTGGTTCTGAACACCCTGTCGCGATCCATGCATGGCTCTGTCGCGTTCTACCCTGAACCCGTCGCAACTCTTTCATGTGTGCATCGCTATCACAGGTTTCTGCAGAAAACCCCCTATTTTGCAAATACTCAATTGCTACTGTGCTTATACCCTTATTCTCAGTTATAACGCAGTAAATGCACTTAATATAATTGAACTTTTTTATGTGATTTAAAATAAGTACACACGACTAATTTCCATTCAGATTTCATGACACATGCACACACTTTGAACCATCCAAATATGCCTTAATTGGCATAATCTATATGGTAATTTATGCAATTAAATTGCCTTATTTATAAATTAACTTGTTCTCGATTTTTGCGTTGTTTTGAAACACTGATCTCGACACTCCACTATTCTAGAACTCCTCTAGAATGTCGAGCACTTGTTTCCATAATTACCCTCTTTCTTGACTTGAACGAACACTCCGACGGATACTCCTTCTGCCGGACTAGTGAGTCTTTGTTCAAGGCCTCCGTAAGTCTCCTCTGTCCATGGATTCCCACATGGTCGACGAGCCGGTTGTACCCTAATGCCTATGAACCCTTTAGGGTTCAATATGATCCAATCGGCTATTAGAAGTTCACTCTCGTCTTGAATCACGCCGGACCTCTGGCTTGTGCATAACAAGGCCAGTGGTAGGGTCGTAAATTCCACCTAACTGCCAATACTGAGTGCGCGTGTTGTGCAACTGTTATTATCGCTTGTTTACTCGGTGTTACGTGCATGTCCACTCGCTCTCATCTACACTCTATTCGCTCATCTATTCTCGTTCACTCTACTATGTCTGCTGTTCATCTAGTGCACTATCTATCTTGGTACTCTATATTGGCCATTGACTGATTGTCTTAAAAGATAAACAATAACCACTGCTTGCTGGAAATATAAAGGGCCCAATCTGATCCTGGGATGTGCGCCCAAAAGTGCTAGTGCCCATGGGAGTTAAATGATCAGAGTGTTTCGCATTACACTCAAGTGCTATCTATCTCGACTATCTAAATGACAATAAAAAAGTGCTATATTCTCTCGTTGTCCATTGACAACAAAGTGCTATACTAGACTCGTTGTGCTATTGCTATACTTGTGCTATTGTGCTCTGGCCATCTTGCTATTGTTGTGCTATTCCAGACACCTGTGCAATTTTTAGCGAGTCCATATTTCGAAAGTTGTACTATTTCGTTCACGTGCTATCTTGCTATCTTATACTTGACTCTCTCGCTCTATCATTAGTTACTCTGCCTTTATTGCATTAACTATTTAAAGCCTGCCTGACTATTGAGATTTAAGTTCTACTGGGTGATGTACGCTCACCCTGCGTTATTTATCGTTGTGTTCTCAGGTGAGACCGAGGATGAACCATACACTCAAGAGGACGGGAACGACCTGGAGTGATGTCATGAATACCCTAGCGTCCTGTTGCTATGTTTAGCGTTGTAGTAGTTAGGTTTGAAGTTTAGCCTTTTGCCTTCTTTCAATGTAATGGGCCCTATAGATTGGCTCTGATATTAGTGGTTGTAACTAGGCTTGGAAAGTATTATGAAATGAATTTGCTTTAGTATTATTCATTGTGAAATGGTTGATGTCTAGTATTCGCTCTATACCCTTTACTTGCAACTGCCTCGCGTTCCGATATTCCGCGTCGGGGCGTGACACCTTGATTGTTAGGAAGGAGTCCAGTACATTTCTGAGAATGGATGCAACACGAAATGAAGGAGGCACATCTTCAACAATTGCCCAACAGGCTCAATCTGCTCAGGCAAGAGATCCTCAATTCTGCTAGTTGCTGCATTGACCTGAACATTTGCAGTTGCTGCTTCTGGTTCCTCCTGAACTGATGGAATCTGTTCCTGCTATTCTGGAATACTTGATACTGCTGTTCTAGCTTCCTTTACTGGTACTGCTGCTGATGATTCCTCTTGAACCATTGGTAGTACTGCTGCTACAGCTGCTTCTCCTACCTCTTCCTGGACTTCTTGGGCTTCGCTAATAATGGCCTCACCCTCAGCTACTGAGGTCTTAGTCCATAAACCTCCAACCAATGAGAATCCACTTTTCTTCAAGTTTCTACTGCGAATTGCTTGCCCCATCTTTTTTGACACTACTCTAGATAAATTGACTCTAAAATGTTGAAATACTCTAGTTAGCAGATGGGCATATAGAAGAGACACATTCAACTTATTCATCTTGTCCCAAATCTGAGCTTGAGCAAACTTCGTTCTTTCCAAAATAACTTCTGCCATATTTATCTCCTAGTTTTGGATGGTCCAGTACATCATATCTAAATCTGCCCTAGTACACGTTGAGAAAGTGGCACTCCTAGGGACCAATATTTGACAGATAATGAAATGCAGTAAACGGTTGAAGGCGTTCATCTGGTTGATATCTAGTTTCCCATCCTTTAGTTGAAACTCGGGACCAACAATCCCTCATCCCTTTGCCTGGGTGTCCACAGTGTGTACCCCACTATGACCGGTGGTGCAAACTCCAAATAAAGACTCCAGAGCTCATAGGTGATTCTAATCTGGGTACCTTTGACAGATGATGTCAAGACCCATCCTACTCCGTCTTCAGGCACACATAAAAGACCTTCACATGATCAAGGTAGCTTACCTCTAATAGAGTAGCAATCTTTGACCATTTCATCTCTCCATTGCTGCAATCACATTGCCCATTTGATTCTTCTGCAAGTTTGTGACATCCACTGCCTTCTTTCCACATAGCTTGATCTTCACGGAGGTAAGTCTTTCTTGCTGCTCTGTAGTGAGAAACTCAGCTCCGTAGCCCCCGACACTGCCGGAAACACAGAACAGGCCATGGAATAGGATGGGGAAAGTTTCTGATGATTGGAAGGAGAGGTGAAGTAGAAACCCTCAAGAAATTTCTCGCGAGAAGGAGTTTGAGGCTTGAAATCTCAGAGAGTTGATGTCGGAGTCGATAGGGTATCGCCTTAGGCAAATAGAAGGAGATGAAGGTGGGATGTGAATCGTTGCCACACAGATTTCGGGATATACAAATTAAAGATAAGGAGACTTTTCGAAAATGGAGGCGACATGATGGCAGAAAACGACAAACTGACTAGTTCAAGATAAATAAACCTTATAAAATAACGAACCGAAAAGGATATTAACAAAAAGCAATATTTGGAATTCTGCTTAAATCAAGGAGGAAAAAGTGATTGATATTCTGAAAATTAATATTTCAGTTTTATACAGATAATTCTTTCACATTTACACATGTCTAATTCCCTTCTAAGAGAAGTAAATCACTCTTCAGGTAAGGCCTTTGTGAAGATATCTGCTAACTGATTATTAGTATCAATGAAAGAAATATCTATGTTACCATTTGCTACATGATCACGAATAAAATGATATCTAACCTCAATGTGTTTAGTCCTTGAATGTTGTACTGGATTCTTGGTTAGATTTATAGCACTGGTGTTGTCGCATAATAAAGGAATTGGCTTGACATGTAGTCCATAATCCTCAAACTGCTGTTTGATCCACAATAGTTGTGTGCACACGCTTCCCACAGCCACGTACTCAGCTTCAGCTGTATACAATGCTATGGAATTTTGCTTATTTGAGGACCATGATATCAGATATTCTGCAAGAAATTGACAACAGCCACTGGTGCTTTTTCTATCTATTTTGCATCCAGTGTAGTCAGCATCAGAGTATCCTACTAAATTAATTTCACATGATTTTGGATACCATAAACCAAAGTCATGGGTTTTTGCTAAATATCTAAAAATTCTTTTGACATTAATTAAATGAAATTCTTTAGGGTCTGCCTGATACCTAGCACACATGCATACACTAATTGTATGTCAGGTCTACTGGCAGTTAAATACAGTAGTGAGCCTATCATACCTTTGTAGACCTTTTGGTCTACCTTCTTACCATCACTATCCATTCTTGTTGATGGGCTCATAGGCGTTGACAGTGGCTTGCTATTTTCGAATCCAAACTTCTTTAGCAACTCCTTGGTGTACTTGGCTTGACAGATGTGAGTTCCTTCGTTTCCTTGTTTGATTTGCAATCCAAGGATGTAGTTGAGCTCCCCCATCATACTCATCTCGAATTCTCCCTGCATGAGCTTTTCAAATGCTTGCAAAGGGATTCATCAGTAGAACCAAATATTATATCATCAACATATATTTGAACAAGCAGAATATGTTTGACTTTAGACTAAACAAATAATGTACTATCTACTTGACCTCTAATGAAACCATGCTTTAATAGAAATGCACTTAAACATTCATACCATGTTCTTGGTGCTTGTTTTAATCCATATAATGCTTTTTGCAACTTAAATTCAAGATTCGAAAATCAATGTCATCAAAACCTGGAGGTTGTTGTACATAAACTTCTTCTCATTTATATAACCATTTAGAAAAGCTGATTTAACATCCATTTGAAACAATTTTAAATCTAATGCGGATGCATATGCAAGTAGAATCCTAATAGCCTCAAGTCTAGCTACAGGTGCATAGGTTTCATCAAAATATATGCCTTCCTCTTGGAATTGCCTTGAGCTACAAATCTGGCCTTGTTTCTTATGATCACATCAGCTTCATCCAAATTATTTCTGAACACCCATTTAGTGCCAATCACTATGATCTGATGGTCCAGGAACAAGTGACCATAACATGGTTTCTCTTGAATTGATTCAGTTCATCTTGCATGGCTAAAATCCTAGATTCATAAGTGAGAGCTTCATGACTGTCCTAGGCTCTATTTGCGAGACAAAAGCTAAATAATCACATGGAATTACATTACCTCTTGTCCTTACCCCTATAGATGGATCACCAATGATGTTTTCTAGTGGGTGATCTTTCTTATATCTCCATTCCTTTAGAAGATTTTCATGTAAAATTTCCTTTTGTTGCAGGTCTTCCATGGGTGGATCTTCCTTGTCCTTGATAGATGTATTCTTTAATTTCTTGGACAATTCTTCTGCATCATCAATATCACTATCTTCTTCCTCTCTCAAGGAGGGGTTAGTTTCATCAAAAATGATGTGTACTGATTGTTCAATTAATATAGTACACTTATTAAATACTCTATACCCTTTAGGTTAGAAGCATACCCCAAGAATATACCTACATCCGATTTTTCATCTAACTTACCAATGTCTCTTTTTCCGTTGTTGTGGATCAAACATGGACATCCGAATGTCCTGAAGTGACTGATCTTCAGCTTCTTTCCCTTGCACAGTTCATATGCTATCTTCTTCAAGATAGGCCTGATCATCACTCTATTGATAATGCAACATGCTGTGTTGACTACTTCAGCCCAAAAATACCTTGGCAAATCATTTTATGATAGCTTGTCCTTCCCATATCTAACAAGGTTCTATTCTTCCTCTTAGCACTCTCATTTTGCTGTGGTGTCCTTAGTGCTGACAAATTGTGCTCTATCCCTTGGTCATCACAGAACTTGGCAAATTTCTCATTTTGAAATTCTCCTCCATGATCTGACCGGATTCCAACAATGCTGAACTTTTGTCTTTCTGTACCTTCTTGCTGAAGCTTACAAAACTGTCAAATGTATCATCTTTGTGCTCTAGGAAGGATACCTAGTGAATCTGGAGTAATCGTCTACAATGACAAATCCAAAATTCTTTCCTCTAAGACTGTGGTCCTCATTGGCCCAAATAAGTTCATCTGAAGGAGTTCTAAGGGTTTAGAGGTTGCTACCACAGTTTTTGACTTGAAGGATGACTTGATGTGCTTTCCTTTTGCACATGGTCCGCAGACACCATCCAACCTGTGTAGACTTTAGGTAGACTTTCCACCAAGCTTCTCTTGATCAGCTTTCTCATGCCATCTATACTGCAGTGGCCCAATCTTCTGTGCCACAGCTCAGTTGACTGCTCTTTGCTTGCGGCCAGACAGATATCCTGATCTTTTAGTTCTTTTAGGTAAAGCACGTATAGGTTCTTTTCTTTGTTGGCTTCAAAAATTACCGCTCCATCCTTCATAATGCTGCACTGGATTCTTGAAATCTGATCTGATGTCCTTTATCCCACAGCTGACTGATACAAATGAGGTTGTGCTTCAGTCCTTTAACACATAGTACATCCTCAATGACTGTCTTGCCTTTGCTGCCTACTGAACCACTGCCTACTACTCCCTTTTCCATTATCTCGATAGGTGACTGTGCCTTCTTCAGCTTCTAGATGGGAAAATAGTCTTCTTTTCCCTGACATGTGCCTTGAGCATCCACTATCCAAGTACCATTTGGATGCTCGAAGGTTTCCCTGAAATAAAGACACTAGGCTTTAGGTACCCAAGTTCATTTGGGTCATGGATGGTTAGTGTCATCATTTTTTTTTTATTACCCATATTTTATCTTTAGTAGGACAAGATACTTTAATATGACCTAGCTTATTGCAATGACTACGCAAGACATCTTAGTTACTTTTTTAGTTGGTATGTATTAAGGTTTGCCTGTATGTTGTGTCTTGTTCAGGTACAAATTTAGGTGTAGGATATATTTTAGGATAAACTTTAGTTTCTTCATTATCGAGAGGAGTATAACCTAATCCATGTTTCTTTTTACCTGACCGTCTAGCACCTTTCAATATTAATGTTGTTTTGGCATTAGTAAATATTTCTAGTGTGCTTGAAAATTTTTCATTTTCTATGGTTAACGTCTTAACTTCTTGTTTTAAATTATTTATAGTTTCTTGATTTTCCAAGTTTTCTAATTGTTCATTTTTATTTTTCAAGTCAACACACAGTAATTCATTTCTCCTTTTTAGTTCATTAATTTGTTTTTCCATTTGCTCATTTTCAGATTTTAAATAAGAATTAGTATTTTCTAGGCATGCGAGATTTTTCTTACTGGCTCTTAGTGATTACAACTTCTTTATATTTATTGTACAATTCATTAAAAGCTTCTTCCAAATTATCGGAATCTGATTCATTACAAGAAGAAAAAGATGAGTCTGATGTTACATTGTCTTCGCTATTGGCCATGAATGCTGGGTTGGCTTTTTCTTCTTCTTCACTTGAGCTTGACTCACTGTCAGAGTCGCTGCTGTTATCCCATGCTGCTGCCATGGCTTTCTTTTTGTATCTTCTAGGTTTTCTTGAACTGTCCTTCTTTCTGAACTCAGATTTCTTGAGCTTCGGACACTCTGCCTTGATGTGTCTAGGCTTCTTGCATTCATAAAAAATTGGCTCATTTTTCCTTTGTATCTTTGACTTCAGACCGTTTGATGTCATTCCCTTTCTTGAAGTATCTTCTTCTGAACTGATACTTCTTTTTCTTGGCTAATATTCGTTGTAGTCTTCTGGACATCATTGCTTCTCCATCTTCACTGCTGTTCATGATTTCTTGGCTGTATGAGCCTTCTTCTGATTCGTCTTCTTCTTCTTTGAGTGCATTAGAATGCTTCTTTCTACCAGAAGATTTTCCTAACCTTTCCATGTTAATGTCATGGACCATAAGGACTCAATGAGTTTCTCCAATGACATCCTTTTCCAGTTGTTGGCTTCTTCTATCGCTGTCACTTTGGGAGCCCAAGAGGATGGTAGGGATCTAGGGATTTTCCTTACCATGTCTCCCATCTCATAGTTTTTTCCTAATCCAGCTAACCCGTTGGTAATGTCTGTAAATCTACTGAACATCTGTGTAATGGTTTCTCCCGACTACATATGGAACCTCTCGTACTATGTCACCAGAATATCTATTATGGTTTCCTTTACTTTATCAGTACCTTCTTATGTGATTCTTAGCTTCTCCCACATCTCCATCGCTGATTTGCAGGCTGAAACTCTATTAAATTCTTTCTTTCTAAGTGCACAACATAATATGCTTTTAGCTTTGCAGTTGAGGGAAATCTTCTTTCTATCTTCTTCTGTCCAGTTGTCTCTGTTGTTTAGAACGACTACATCACCTTCTTCTATTATGGACAATATTTGAAAATCAAATCCTTGTAGGAAGTATTCCATCCTTGTTTTCCAATATGTGTCATCTTCACCATCGAACAGTGGTGGCCTATTTACTTACTGACCTTCAAAGTGACTTTGGGCTGCCATTTGATCTTTTCTCTTGAGATCATTGGATCTTCTTCTTTGTCGAAGAGACTAGCTCTGATACCACTTGTTGCCCAGCTAGCAAGCGCAGAGGGGGGGTGAATGGGATTCTTAAAATTTGAGTACCTAACCCTATTCGCAAAAATGTTTACACGAAAACACACTTCGATGACTGTTAGTGTTAGTAAAAGGAGTATAGCAAACACAAGGCAATCAAACACATGACACAAGGAATTTATCCTGGTTCGGACCTCCTTTCCACCAGAGTCCAACGTCCAATCCCTGAGCAACAACTCAAGATTTCACTTCCCAAGGGTACAGTCCCCCTCAAGGACACCTACACACCCAGCCGCAGCTGGTCTTCTCTTCACAACCCGAAGAGGAGTTCCAACACCCTGGATCCACCAGGTCTTCCTTCTACACGAAGGGAACAAACACCCAGGAACCCACCATGTCTTCCTTTAATAGGAAGGGAAAGAACACAGGAATGTATTCAAGAGATGATACACCCCTAGACCAAGCTTAAAGACCAGCGCTCGATCTGAAACAACGACTGAGAGAGAAAGTTCTACGATGAGGAACACTCTCAGTATATAGAAGCTCTCAAGACTAACACAATGAATGCAGAGAGCTAAGAACTAAGAGCTGGACAAGCAAAGGAGTCAAGCTTCGCTCTTTCAGATGATCGCAGAAAGCTTGTAAATGATTGACGTTAGTGTTATTGTTTCTGGAGCTTAGTCTTCTATATATGTCTTTCATTTGAAAATGAACGTCGAAGTGTATGTTATCTCTAAGATTTTGTTTACGTTAGATTGCATGTCACTGTAGTGCTTCTTGTTCAACGGTCTTTAGCTTTCCATGCACGCAACAAGAGAGAGGATCTTCTTTGATGTCTGTTATCTTCCATATTGCCCAACATTGTATTGAGGTGCACTGTCAGAGACCTACACGCATTAAATGCTAAGACAATAGACAGTTAGGCTGTCTCTTGTTGTTAGTCAACATTAGAATCATTTTATATCAAAATAGAAGTTCCATTCTGTTCTTCTGAAAAGATGTTTACAGTATAAGCATGGAAATAGAAGATATCGTTTGCATGCAGTGCAGTGATATGATCAGTCATATTAAATGAATAGATGTGAGATAAAGGCAAGGGAAGACTTTGACTTTTCGAACTATATGAGAATAGGTTTGAATATCAGTCGTTATACACCATGAAATCGATATGATTATGACTTATGAAATTGATGTAAAGATGAGTCGTTGTTCAAGTGAATCATTATACGTTCATAAACAAGTCAATGTACACACAAATCATTATGCATTAATAACTGAATCATTGTAGAGACAAATCGTTATGATACTATCAACAAAGTGTTACGAGCAAATCGTTGTTTCACTTATCAAGATGATATAGTGAACAAATCATTGTTTAATGTATCGAATCATTATTGCGACCAAGTCGTTGTGTAACTTAATGAATCGTTACAATGACTGAATCATTGTGTAGCTTATCGAATAGTTATGAAACTTAATGAGTTGTTGTGAAACCGAAATCATTGTGAGAGCAAATCGTTGTTCTCACTTATCAAATCAATGCGATGGCCAAATTGTTATGAACCAAGTCGTTGTTAGAGAAAATCGTTGTTCTCACTTATCAAATCCATGCGATGGACAAATCGTTATGAACCAAGTCGTTGTGAGAGCAAATCGTTGTTCTCACTTATTAAATCGATGCGATGGCCAAATCGTTATCAACCAAGTCGTTGTGAGAGCAAATCCTTGTTCTCACTTATCAATCGATGCGACGGCCAAATCGTTATGAACCAGGTTGATGTGATTTCTACTGAATCGTTATGAGAGGCAAATCATTGCGATCTCTTAGAGAATCATTGTGAGATCGATGTGATCACTTAGCGAATCTTTATGGAAGTAAATCGTTATGCTTTCTTAGCGAATCGTTGTGAGATCTATGTGATCACTTAGCAAATCGTTTGGAAGCAATCGTATGCTTTCTTTCTTAGCGAATCGTTCTGAGAGAGGAGGAAGTCGTTACAACATACAGAAAATCGATGTGTACTTAGAGAAATTTCATGCTTTGAACTTACATTGCTACAGAGTAAATAATACTTACCCATTTAGCTTGTTATTCCTTGTTTCATTTCCTATACTCAATCTCATAGAAAATATGTTAGATTAAACTTTATTATAGTTTTGTTAATCACCAAAATAATATGTAATTAATTTAAATTACATGGGGATAAACTGATCATCACCCCACTCCTCATTGAAACTGAGAGATTGACTGCAACATCCTGAACTACCATGTACTCATTTTATTTTGAGTAATTAAAGATGTTAAATGAAGTTGGGAGGAAGGAAGGCAACATGCCTTTACCCCTGAATAGTTCATGGACATGAACTCAATCCAACTTCCAGAATATCAATTCTCAATATGGGTAGGTAGATAACAAATTTATTCTACCTTGAAGAAAGAGCTACCTGAGAAGTAGATCTGGTATCCCTTCACTATTGATCACTTTTCAAAGCATGCAAGTGTTTCCAGCTTAAAACTATATAGATTTTGCATGTTGCCCATTGAGTATTACCAATTTCTCCAAGAAGAAAGAACTAAGCACATTCATAGGTCCGAGAAGAGATGAGACTAGATTATCTGATCAGCACCAGTCTGTTCCATAACTACTTTGAGAAAAGAACATTAGGCCTAGGAGATTATAGAAACATATGTACCCCTTTTGTCTTCTGATTCCTACTTCTAATGACAACATCTATCCTTTATTCCCATTCTCTCTCCTCAACATTTAGCTATCTAATGGTTGATTCTCTTATCTTCCTTTTTGGTTATTGACAAAAAGGGGAAGAAAAATATACTTTGACATAATATATACCACATGTTCCTCTAAATCATGCATTCTTAGACATACCATGCGTTGTCATGCATAATTCAAAGTAAATTTAATTTTCTTAGAGTTTTTGTAAACATAAAAAAGGGGGAGATTATTGACCCACTTTGTTTCCTTCTCTATATATGAATTTGATGATAAGAAAAACTATGTAATTATGTCATTAATATTCATTTACATTTAGTTTGTCAACAAGAAATTATGGAAAATAATATATATTTGGATCATCAATGTAAGTACTCCAATCTCAGTCCTAAGTACATAGCAGATTTTTTTTAAAGTCCTTATCCATCAAAGAACACATTCATACCGATTAATGTTAAAATGTTCTATCGATTATGAACAAATTATGCATCAATTCATGAATAAGTAGTCTCAATCGATTAATGTTAAGTATCCATCCGATTAGAGAATAAGAGATACTATTAATTGATGTTTAAAGTACTTCACATCGATTACATAACAATGTTTCGATTACTGAATGAAGGTTCAATAGGCTTCTGATTAGTGAACACTTATCTTAAAGCATTTGGATTAATGTTATTAGTGTTCCGATTACTGAACACTTATCATAAAGTATTTTCCTTAATGTTGTATGTGTTCTGATTAGTGAACAACTATCTTTAAGTGTTACAATTGACATTACAAACGTTTCGATTGGTATTGTGCGCGCTCTGATTCTTAAGTGCCAAAACGATTTATGTTATTCTCATTCTGATTAGTGAACATTTGATCGCAATTATTTCGATATGTTTTATTCATATATTGATTGATAAATACTTGCTCCATGATTATATGATTGTTGCTATTCTAGCATCAATTAATGAATACAACCATGCCTTATTCAGATTAACATTGTACTACAACGATTGGTGAACATATTGTTAAATATCTAAGTTTTAATCTGATTACTGATGCCTTTCACCAAATCTAATTGACTTAAAAAAAAATAAAATGAACTCTTTCAAAGTCCTTTTGGGATGCAAACAAAAATGTTTCCCAAAATATTCTACATGTTTAAAACATCTCGGAATTGAATGCAACAAGTAAGATTTTTCAGACATAGGCTATATTTCCTTACCTTGTGTTCGCTGCAAGGACACCTCTCTTTCCTGTCAAGCAAAAGGGCACTACTTATTATAGCTAGTTGTTAGCGTAAAAAGTGGACAGCGTACAAAAGAGTTTGGTGTAACGACCCTCTTTATACCGGTACGATTATACCAATCCACATAGATACAAAGGGCACATCACAGTGGGACATTTACCCAACACAACACAGTAGGTCGAGATGTACATAAATAAGAAAGAAAGTACAGCGAAACAAAGATATTCTTATTCTATCATCATTCTCACATTCCACGGTCTATATAGTTGCAATGAAAAAAACTCAATGTCCACATACTAGTAAATGAAAATGCAGTCTACACAAGCACATCTACTCCTCTCACTCGGAGTCGCTCCTCACCATGTCCTCCTCTAGCACGAGGACCTGTCTCCCTGTATGTTAAAGCAAGTATGAGTCTTCCAAAAAGACCCAGCAAGCAACCCATTGACACATCCTTTACACAAATCACATAATATGCTATTCTTTTAACAACAATAAGAGAGGTTGGCACATGGTTTATGTCAAATAAGCAAATATACATGAATAACCTATAACATGCTTTCTACACATGGTCTTTACTTAATTCATGATGTCAATTTCGATTCAAATCATTCTATAATTCTAAACAAATAGGTCATGGAATTAAACACATGATTACTATTAAACCTAGCATGATGTCTAACACTTTTCACATGCTTTCATACCATAGAACCACATCTTTTACTTGCTGTTTTAACAAAAATAAAACACATTCACATGGTTCCACATGGTGACACTTTAACACATCACTATCATATGATCACATTACACATTTACACAGTTTTACACATTAATTGTCATGACACATAGTCCGAACCACCATAAAGGAGGACACACATTCACACAACACATACCCATCACCTAGGCATTATAGTGACAAATCTTGGTAACTGTGCAGAACCGGGAGAAGCCCTCTCCACCCTAACCAGTGGTACTTGTCCACCTCCAAGATTTAATCTTGATGCCCACAAGATATCACATACACATTGAGCCTTCCCATAGGGACTTTTCTACAGTACGCTCCATAGCCTTCTATGGTAGCAGTGTCAATTTTGGCATATAATTCCTTAAACACATTGTCTCACTTAATCACATGATTAACAACATTTTATGTACACTATTGGTCGATTCACATGCATATTATTCAAACATATGGACATCAGTTTACAGAACCTAACATGACTGTCTAACATTGTCATTCATGTGTAAAAGTGCCTAAAAATGCTGCATATCACTGAAATACATTCTCTTAATTAAACATGCTTAACATGCTTAATTACCCTTTATTAAAGAAAATAGTATTTACGAGTATCAAAACAGTACAAAATTTTAACTACAAACTCTACACATGTAATATGTCACATGACTAATTTTCATAATTTTTGAAATAGTAAAACTATTTTTAACATTTATACAGATTTCATGGAATTTTAGGAAGATAATTCATTTAACATGATAGATAGTAACCAGTCAGTTCCCATAGTTTTAAAACATTTAAACAGTAGCCCTAAGTTCATTAAATTTTTTTGAAACAATGACATGCGTTAAAACTATTTATTCAGAATTAAATGCTATCAAATCATGCATAATCTCTATAACATAATTTATATTAAATGATAGCATGATTAGAAATTCGACAGAACTCATCGTTTGGCCCTAAACAATACCTGAACATCCATGATTTTTACAGCATGATCAAACATCCAAAAATCTGAAAATCATAACACAAACATGAAAATCACAATTCTGTAAAACCAGAAGAACTTGGCAGCAAGGTTTAGGCCGTCAAGGTCAGTTAACGACACCATCGATTGCCGTTAACTCAAGAACATGGCAGCAACATGGTTGCCGTCACCCTCCTTTTTGTAGAAAAGTGCAGACCGAACGCATAAAAAGAGAGAATTTGGGGGTCCAGGACACATTAAAAATTTGCAAAATACCTAAACTCTAGGGACATGTCTAGGGATGATACCCTTAAGTTACTTGTCTAAATAAAAACCTCTGAAGATCAAATTTAGCGATGAAACCCTCTTCGGCCAAGCCAAGAAGGTGAATCTTTCAGCCCCAAATCTGATCCTCACGCAAGCACAGATGGTCTCCCGGAGTCATGGGAGCTTCTTCACCTCCAGATGCACCTTCAAGTCGATGAAGATTTCCGAAGAACCTCCCAAATGGGGATTAAGCCTCAAAAGGTCTGCTCTTCTTCTCTTCCGTACTCAAAAAGCCCTAGGTGAGAAAAGTCCTCCCTTAACCGAGATCTCTAAGTTTCATAGGCTAAGGGTCGGGTAGACCTAGCATTAGGAGTCCTGACCATTGAGGATTTGATTTCCTAAACAAACAACGAAGAAAACGTGGTCGTTTCAGATCTGGAATCCCAAACACAGCTGGAGAAGTAAACAGCCACTTTCCTGCCGTCAACTGAAAATAGGCGACAATCGATGTTGACGTCTATATCCTATGGCTGCAAAGTCAACAGCACACAAGTTGTCGTCAACCTGCTCCTAACGTCAAGGGATGTTGACGTTAAACAAGGATTTCGGGCAGAACATAAAACTTCAAAACAAACATACATACATAGAAATAAATAAATTTATATGCACATAAATAATAAATAAATATAATATACATAGAATTTGAGGCTCTTACACCAACGTCGTCCTCGAAGTTAGCACAGAAATATTAACCAAACAAATGGGGATATTGCTTCTTCATGGCGTCCTAAAGCTCCCATGTAGCCTCCTCCCACGAGAAATTCCTCCATAACACCTTCACAGATGCAATGACCTTGTTCCTGAGGTGCTGAACCTTCAGATCAAGGATAGCTACTGGTCGCTCTACATAAGACAAGTTTGGCTGAATCTCCACTGGCTCGTGATTGATGACGTAGGACGGATCTCTTACGCATCTCCTGAGCATAGACACGTGGGAAACTGGGTGCACACTAGCTAGCATTGGGGCTAAAGCTAGTTTATATGCCACGCTGCCCATTCACCTGAGAATCTCAAATGGGCCAATGAATCTCGGGCTCAACTTGCTATGCCTACCAAACTTGACCACCCCTCGTGTAGGCGAACCCTTGAGAAATACATGCTCGCCAACCTCAAACTCTATGTCCTTCTTTCTGTTGTCGGTGTAGCTCTTCTGCCTATCCTAGGCAGCAACCAATCTCTGCCTGATAAGTTGAATCTTATCTGATGTCTCCTGCACCAACTCCAGAACAACCAACTACCTATCACCTGTCTTTTCCTAGCACAAAGGAGATCTATAGGGCTGCTTGTACAAAGCCTCGAATGGAGCCATGTTGATGCACGCATGAAAACTGTTGTTGTAGGCGAACTCCACAAGAGGTAGATGATGCTCCCAATCACCCTTCCAATCAAGCACGCATGCTCTCAACATATCCTCGAGCGTCTGAATCGTCCTCTCGGAATGGCCATCTCTCTGAGGGTGATACGCCGAACTAAGCTTCAACTGAGAACCCAAGCTTCTTGAAGACCCTGCCACAACCTCGATGTAAACTGTGGGTCTCTGTCGGAATATAGACTTCGGCACACCATGCAGTCTCACAATACTGCCAATATACAGCCTAGCCAAACTTTCCACAGACTGTTTCTTCTTCATGGGAAAGAAATGAGCAGTCTTGGAGAAACGATCTACAATCACCCAAATCGAGTCATTGCCCTTAGCTGATCTGGGCAAACCTATAATATCTGGTATGTTCGGATCGAGGTTTACCGGGTTTGGAGGCCAATGTATGGCCCATTGGTAGACCATGTAGGTCTACATATGTTTTTACAGGTTTGTAGTGCAGGTGGGAGGTTGGAGGGTTGGGCAAGCCAGCTAAAACTGGCCTCTGCCGGGTTCACTAAGAACGCATCTAAACAGACGACGTGACTCTTACTTGAACGCGTCCACCTGCATGGACGCAATTCTCGACCGCCGTTATGTTAGCGCCGCAGCATGTGCACCGCGTGGCGCATGCATGACGTTGGGAGTTAAACGCGCGTCTCCGATGTCGGATGCATTTCTAAACACAGCGGGAAGACACGACGCAATTTAAATCCTATGTATTTTGGGTTTATGCCTAAACCGAACAGTGCACTGGCACTGTTCAGCTAGGAGAGCTAGCTACTAGTTTTTGAGGGGAAGTCGGGTGTTTGTGGCTGTTTTAGCATCCATTCGACATGATTCTAGCGCGAGGAGATACTTTGGAGCGTGGGGAATGCCGGGAAATCGTCGGATTTGCGTTCACCTACAAGCAGGGGAACATTGCCCTATTTTCCCTTCCATGGATGTATGGATTTGGGTTTGTAGATTTTGACATGGAAATCATGTATGAACGGTAGAGATCATGCTTAGGGTTTCATTTGAGTATTTATTTCCTACTAAAACAACATGTGTGATCCATGGGTGTGATTTCTGGAACAAGGTTGGTTCTGGGTTCTGTCACCTAAAAGGCGATGGAACCAGATGTCGCGAATTAGGTCTAAAGGCGACAGGTTGGTCCGTCGTGATTCAATCTTCTAAAAATATCCACTGTGTTGGACGCATTTTGAAATGTGGCCACCCGAGCTTTGGTGTTCTATGGCTAGTTTTCCTAGTTTCTGTCCCACATTACATGAGCTGTGTTGGCAATGCGATGTACGGTCTGTATGGGTTGTGTTGGCCTATTCCAAGAATGTTAATAAAAGGTTTTGCATGGAAATTGTGCATAGCGAGTCGGGTATTACACCTTTCGTGGTTACCTCTCAGTTAGTTACCCTAGTATCGGGTGCTCAGGGCTTGTCCCAATACAGGAGTACCTTCAGGGTTTGTGCCGGCTTCCTGGACCCTCCCACTCCTGTGTTTGAGTTGTACGTCCAGCTTAGGGAAAGACAACATTGGGCAGCGACTTGTGTTTGTGGGTGTGCAGTGGCTTGTAGCGTGCTCTTGGTTGGGGGACAGACATTAGTAGATGTACTGGTCCCTAGCTAGTCCTGTTCCAGTGCCTCACTTTAGGATTCTCAGTCGGAGTCCCTAAAGGGGTCAGGCTTGGGCCTGCAGTTGTGTTAGTCTGCAGGTGTGGTGTTAGTTGTCTCCACAGTTCTTGTCTTCTTGAGGTGGAGCGGCAGCTGGACCTTTCGTCCGTGGCTGCAAGACTGGGAGGTGGACTTGTGTTATTTGTCCGAGTCTGTGGCTGGTGTCGTGAACCAGTCTTTGTGACTCGTGTACAACGTGCCCTTCTGTAGCTTGTACAAGCGTACGCGGTTTACCGTTTACTTACTTGAAGTTGTAGCATCATGCATAGGTGTTGTTATTATGCATGCTTTACAACTTTGCTTGTTATACTGTCGCATGTTGCGTTTATCAGCTTTGGGGGAGTTATCCTACTGAGCCAGTGACCTGTGAGGCTCACCCCTTCTTCTTCCAGGTGAAGAAGAGCAGGAGGGCTCTCGTCCCTCTTCTACTTCCAGTCGGCATCATAGTGGAGTCGAGCCTTTGCCACCAACAGAGTAATATTTTTACTTGTGAAGCCTTGGGGGTTTGTCCAAGGCTGTTGTACTTGTTTAATGACTTATGTATGGAACTGAACATGTACATTCATGTGAATATATGTGAGAAATGGTATCTTATTGTGTTCATTATGTTTCTTTATATTTTTACGAACACATGTGATTGATATCCCTTGCGAGGCTTCGGCCCGATCGCAGGAGGTGGAGTCGTGTCGGGTACGTTATTGGGTTAACGAGCCTGAACGCGAGAACCGTCACAGTTAGTATCAGAGCAAAGTCTGTGTAAATATGAAAGAAACGGAAATGTACATAGTATGTTCCTTACTGTAGTGTTCTGTTAGTAGTCGGCCCTATTTTTGTAATGATATGCTTGTGTGTTGTGTGGATGGAATGTTGTTTGTGTAGGTTTATAAATGGCTGATAGAAGAGATTGGGGAGGTGGTGGTGATGATCCACAAGGGACTACACTCAGATGATAGAAAGGTTATGAGACAGTATTACTCAGATTCGGACGCTGTTGGACAAGCAACTACCGGTTCAGCCAACAAGAGTACCACCAGTACAGGAGGAGGTAGTGTCAGCACCCCTAGTACAAGCATTTGGAGTGGAGGTACAGCCTATAGTACCTGTGCCTCGAGTTGCGCCGGCGAGGTCAGCCATGTGGAGGAGTCCATGATGTTAGTGGAGAGGTTTCTGCATTTGCAACCACCTACTTATTCAGGAGGTCCGAATCCGACATAGCTGAGCATCGGTGCATGAGATAGAGAGGGTATTTGCTACAATGAGGTGTCACAGGCGGATAGAGTTATATTAGCTACTTATCAATTGAGTGGTTTAGCACAAGAGTAGTAGAGACTCAAGATGCAAACCATATTCACTAGAAGAGCTTAAGATACCATCACATGGGCCGAGTTTCTTGAGTATTTAATAACACTTTCCTTCCGGTGCAAATTCAGCAAGCCAAGAGGAAACAATTCAGAACACTTCAGCAAGGAAATTTGTCAGTGTTGGAATACCAAATGAGGTTCATGGCCTTGAGTTGGTATGCACCTTATGTGGTACCAATAATGCAATGATGGTGAAGTACTTCATTCGGGGGTTGAGGCCTGAATTACAAGATGCAGTGATTCCTTTGATGTGTGGGACAGTGGAGGAGGTAGCCCAAAGAGCAGCAATATTGGAAAGAAAAGTGCAAGCAAGGCAGTCCAGCAGATGGGGATCAAGTGGAGGTAGCGTCCGACTTCCACAACAATCACCGGGTGTTAGTAAAGCCTAGGCACCTTCGGAAGGAGTTTCTTCATTGGGCTTTGGCAAGTGGGGAAATAAGTTGAAAAAGATATTTAGATGCCGAGGAAGTGGCAAGCAGCAAGGATTTCAGCAAGGGCGAGGCTATAAGTCGGATGTGGAGGAATCCCAGCAAAGCATAGCAAGGCAACCTGCAGAATTTAAATGTTATAATTGTGATCAACTAGGGCATTTCGCGAGGAATTGTCCTTATCCAAGAAGAGCTAACTATGGTAGAGGGGAACCACAGCAGCAGTAGCAGCAGCAGCAGCACCAGTCATTTCAGCAGCCCATAACGGAGCGAGGTAGGGTACACTTTACCAAATAGGAGAGGATAAGGACAAGTGATGGAGATTATAAGGGCTCAAGTGGAAGCATCAAATTTGATAGAAGGTGTTATACCGCTCCATGAATTTTCAGGTAGAACATTAATTGATCCTGGTGCATCACATTCTTTTATTTCTGAAGACTTCATTGATAGTAGTATGCATCCATTTGAGGAGAGGCAGTGTGAGCTTGTAGTAGAGATCCCTTCTGGGGATTTCATACTTACTACACACTATTTGGATGATGTTCCTGTTAAGATTCAAGGTAATCAGTCGCCAGCAAGATTATATGAACTACAGTTAAAAAATATGATGTGATATTGGGCATGGATTGGTTGGAAGCTTATGGGGAAATGTAGATTACAGAAAGAAGAGAGTAAGTTTCATCTATCTAGGAGGCAGAATATTTGAGTTTCAGGTATGCCATTCTTACCCCTAAATTTATCATTTCTGCCCTTAAGGCTAGGAAGTTGATTAATGCGGAGTGTAGCCTATTTGGCATCCGTTAGCTTGGTTGAGGCAGGTAAAACAATGGATATGGTACCAATGGTTAGAGATTTGAAGATGTGTTTCCACTGTAGTTACCGGCTTGACACCACATAGAGAAGTCGATTTCACAGTAGAGTTGTAGCCGGGCAGCATGCCAATCTCTTAGGCACCTTATAGGATGACACCTATAGAATTGAAGGAGTTGAAGAAGCAATTGCAAGAATTACTTGAGAAAGGTTTCATTCGGCCGAGTCACTCACCGTGGGGGCACCGATTTTGTTTGTAAGAAAGAATGATGGAAGCATGAGGATGTGCATTTATTACCACCAATTGAATCAGGTCACTATAAAGAACAGGTATCCACTTCCGTGGATTGACGATTTGTTTGATCAATTGCAATCAAAAAGGGTGTTCTCCAAGATAGATTTGAGGTCGGGGTATCATCAATTAGGGATCCAGGAAGAAGACATTGACAAGATAGCATTCGGGACTAGGTATGGGCATTATGAGTTTGTGGTTATGTCATTTGGGCTAACCAATGCATCTACATCTCTTATGAATTTGATGAACAAGATTTTTCACCCATATCTAGATTGGTTTATTGTGGTCTTCATAGATGATATCTTAGTGTATTCAGCCTTTGAAGAAGAACATGTAGCTCACTTGAGGATCATATTGCAGACATTGAGGGAGCACCAACTTTGTGCAAGTTTAGTAAGTGTGAGTTCTGGTTGAAGGAAGTTCAGTTTTTGGGGCATGTTATTTCAGGTGAAGGTGTTGCAGTGGATGCAGCTAAGGTGGAAGCCGCTATGAAATGGGAGGACCAAAGTCAGTGCCCGAAATTAGGAGTTTTCTTGGCTTGGCAGAGTACTATAGGCGATTTATTCAGGATTTCCCAAAAATTGCAGCACCAATGACAAGGCTTACCAGGAAGGGTGTACCGTTTGTTTGGTCATCTGAATGCAGGCACAGTTTTATGGAATTGAAGAAGTAGCTCACTTCAGCCCCGATATTGGAGATTCCGTCAGGCCAAGGTGGTTTTGTGTTGTACACAGATGCATTCAAGAGAGGACTTGGGGTAGTGATTATGCATCGTGGAAAGGTTGTAGCGTATGCATCTAGGCAATTGAAGCGGTATGAAAAGAATTACCCCACAAATGATTTGGAATTAGCAGCAGTTGTGTTTGCATTGAAGATATGGCCGCATTACTTGTATGGCGAGAGGTTTGAGATATTCACGGACCACAAAAGATTTAAATATATCTTTTCACAGAAAGACTTTGAATTTGAGGCAGCGCAGGTAGATGGAATATCTTAAGGATTATGATTTCAACTTGGCATATCAACCAGGTAGAGTTAATGTGGTGGCGGATGCATTGAGTAGAAAGGTAGTGATGAGTCAGATGATGATGAGGGAATGGAAGTTGTATGAGAATGTGGCAGAAAACTCTTTAATTGTTCCAAGTAGCAATCGACGAGTGGTGTTAGCCAGCAGCACGGTGGAACCTTCTTTATATTGGCAGATTATCGAAGCGCAGAGGGTAGATGAGCACTTGGCAGAAATTGTAAAGATGAAGGATGTCACCATAGATGATTATTGTGTTGTCTGGTTCAGACACAGATTATATGTCCCAAATGAAGTTGGTGTGAAGCAAAACATTTTAGAGGAAGCACACCGATCTAGGTACACCATTCACCTAGGAAGCACAAAGATGTATCAAGATTTGAAGAATATTTTTGGTGGCCAAATATGAAGAAGGAAATAGCAAAGTTCATAGAAAAATGTTTGATATGTCAGCAAGTTAAAGCGGAACATCAAAGACCAGGAGGTTTGTTGCAACCCTTACCAATACCGCAGTGGAAATGGGATGATATAGCAACGGATTTTATTGCAGGCTTGCCCAGGTCAATGTCGAGACACAATGGCATTTGGGTTTTTGTTGATAGATTGACAAAGGTGCGGTGGCTATTAGCAGTAAGCATGTCATGGGTAGTGGACAGGTTGGCCAGGTATATATGGATAGAATTGTACCGTTGCATGGCATTCCTGTCACTATTATTTTAGACAGAGATCCCAGGTTTACCTCCGGTTTTGAAGGAGTTTGCAGAAGGTTGTTGGCACTCAGTTAAAGTATAGCTCGGCGTACCATCCCCAAGCAGACTATTGAGGATATGCTTCGGGCTTGTTATTTGGTTTGGGGAGGCTGTTGGGAGCAGTACCTTGTTATGGTTGAGTTTTCCTACAACAACAGTTACCACTCGAGCATCGACATGGCACCATATGAAGCACTCTATGGAAGACCTTGTAGAACACCGTTGAATTGGCATAAGTGGGTAAGAGGTAGGTAATAGGACCAGAATTGGTGCAGCAATTGTAGACGCGAGATTTGGCCCATCCCCTCGTGGTTTCATGGCCCAATAAGGCCCGTTTGACCATTTGTTGACTTGCCTCGGATCCCATGTAGACGGCAACATCGACTGCTGCTGACTGCATGTTGGAGGCAATCTCCATGGACGCTGACTCTAGTTGGCGTCGACCTATGTTGATGCCTGCATGGGGTTGGTGGCGGCATCGTTTGACGTCAACCTAGTTTTACCTAGTCTGCGCAACTGCCCGAGATTCCAGCCCACTAGCTCCATTCTCTCGGCCATGCAACGCATATAACCATTCCCAACGGGTACATGGGCCACCTTGGAACCCCATTGACCCAGTAAAAATCCTACTTGGTCTCTCGTCATTGGTCGGAGCATAAGCACATGGATTGCTAAGTGTGCAAGTGTTCTTAATACTTGAGCATCCAAGGCTCTGAACTCTGACCCCACTACCTATTTATGTCCCCCCTTGGCTTTCTAAGTGAAGGGAGGAGAGGCTGAACGTCCACACTTTGTCACTTGGAGAGAAGAGAGAGAAAAGTGCACCCTACCTTCCATCATCCTTCTTCCTCTCATCATTTGGGACGTCTAGGTGGCTTCATCCCGAGCTGGAGGAGCCCAGCAAGGTGTCAACAACGCCAAACAAGGAGGATCACCTCCCTTTTCTCCTTCTCCCTCTCTCTCTTTTCCTTTAGTTTTTTGCATGTCATACACACCCACATACATACCCTAGGCACGTAGGGCACCCTCCTACACACCTAGAAAGGGGTTTCCCAACCAAAAAAATGGAGGGAAGAAGGGTGGTCATAACACTTGGCCACCCCTCTTCTCAAGCCTATAATCGGTACGGGACTCTCCTTTTGGGCCTTTTCATTTCGTTTTGAACATTTACTACATTCCTTAGAGTCTAATAGAGTCTTTCTTTTGCGGCAGGAACACTTGGACAAGACCGTGGAGCTCTCGTTATTTGGCCGGCCGTAGAAGGAGAAGTTGGAGTCCCACAATCCTTCTCTACGCGAGGCTACTGCACCAACGTGATCACAACACCTCCTTGGTCACAGGTAAGGCCCTGGCGATCGCAACATCTCCCTTTCCTTTGTGGTTTTCTTTCTTTTCTCGTAAGTCAACTCGGTCAACTGGGGAGTCAACGAGGTCGACCAACAACCGTTCATCTCCAACGAGGGAGCGGCGACGTCTGTGAACGACTGGAGGATCCCATAGTCATCGGGAGTGCGGCGAACGGTGCGTCCATAGCTCTTTTCTGTTGATCGCAATGGGACAAACAGTGCTGCCACAGTTTCAGTCTGCATCCAAGTAAACGGTAAGAGATTCCATCATCTACCTAGGTAAGCGTCCACTATTCCTGCCATTTAGTTCTGTTTAACGTCCATCTAGTTAGTCATTTACTCCATGTCTACGTCCTTCGATCATGCCGTCAACTGCTTTCTGATGAACTGAGCGTCTATATGCTTGCCGTTTACTTCACAAAAACCTAATTTTTGACTATTTTGATTTGTTTCTCTTTCTGTTTGCTTCCTGTCTGATCCCTAATGGTACTGTGTCACGAAGGTGGTCCTTCTTCTTCTCTGTTCTAGCCTCCCCACATGTTCTAGGGTAGCCCCTCCTTGATTTACAACCTTTTACTCGGGGATTCCCTCTCAGGTAAATCGGGTTGGTTCCAAGGGGAACTCTATAAGTCCCTAAATTCCATGGATTCCCTCATGGTATGGGGTAGGAGAACCTTTACCCTTCCCACTTAGTCCACCCATTCACCGGTTTTGAGTGAGGAGTGAGAGAAATTGGCCTTTTACAATTTAATTAAAACACAACTTCAACTTCTAAAATTTTGAGACGTTGTTTGATCACATTGTTTGGTAGAAATCCACTTTTCTCCTAACAACAATGTAATTAATCAACTAAATAATCTTAAAATTAGTAGGTTGTGTTGTTAAATGGACTCTTGGTTGAACTCCGCCAATATGACTAACAATCTGGCATTTGAGTATGATGATGATATCCATGATAATCTCAATCATGAATTTGTCGGAATGCTGAATTCTAACAACCAGCCTGAAGAGTCTATCCAATCCTCCTCTCAAGCTGACAATGAGGAGAGTGTGAGTCTAAGGGTCAACCCCACATATGCACAAGATGTTCAAGAAGACCCCAAATTCTCCAAACTCCTCTCCCTCTATTCGCCCGAGGACATCATTTCAATGCTTTCTAAGCATACCATCCGGACAGCGGCCTCTCCTTCCCCTCCATCCCCTTCTCCTTTCCATGCTTCCTCATCTAGGCCTGCTCCTAGGCCTGTCAGTCCTTCACGGGTAACCATCTCCCGGTTCTCATCTCCACTCCGAATCCTTCCACTCCCTTACCTGCTTCTATCCCAACTCCTCCCTTCTCTTATCCACCCAATGTCCAACCCACACCCCCGGCTCAATCTGAACCATCTCCCGGTCGGAGATGGAATGTCTTGTTAGGAGACTCTTGGCTAAGTCTCTGTCCCTCTCCAAGCCTCACTCTCTCCAGAACTACTGCAAGCTCCCCAATGCTTACTTCCCTCCGGGTTTCAAGGCCCCGAAATAGCGCAAGTATGACAGGACCTCCAATCCTCAATTCCACCTGTTGGCTTTACCATGGATTCCCATCGGTGGCTGTACGATCAGGTCCTCTTAGTTCACCTCTTCCAACAATCGTTAGAAGGTGAAGCTTTGAGGTGGTTCATCTCCTTACCCGCATCGGATCTTATCAATTTCGACATAGTCTCCGAACGCTTCATCTCCCATTTCTCCTACATGGCCACTCAAGTCCCTACACTTTTCGACTTGGTAGCGGAAAAGAAGAGGCTAGATGAAGACTTTGTCACTTTTGCTAACTGTTGGAGATCCATGGCTTCGAGAGCCGATGTCACCATCCCGGAGTCTCAAGCCATCATTATGATTGTCAACAACACCACATCCCAGCTCAAATCAATATTGATGCTTAGTGAGTTCCCTCCTTTCCACATCTTTATAATCGAGCTAGGGTGGTCCAGAATCAGACCAAGGACTCCTCTCTCCCACCATTCTTTGAAGGAAAGCCAAGGGCGTAAGGCTCCCGCGGAACCTACCACCGAGGGCGTGACCATCAACGAGTGCGTTAGTGCTTGCAGTCAGCCGCTGAGGCCTCCTAACAAGTCCTCCAACCCTCCTTCCAATCCTCACCAATTCCCGTCACACCCCTCCAAGCCTTATTCCGCTGTTCCTCCTCCTTCTGGCTATACTCGTCCGGGTCCCTAAAGGTCTCAATACCCTCCTCTCCCTGAGACCCTCGAGGATGTATTCTTCGCCCTCATGTCTTGTGAGGCTATCCGACTCCCCCCACAAAGGGAAGGCGTCAATCCGAGGGCAGATACCTCAAAATACTGTCCTTATCATACGGCCCATGGTCACGAGCTCCACAATTGTTTCACCTTCCTTGACTGGGTGTATGACATGAACGATCAGGGTAGGATAAATTGGGTGGACGTCAAGGTGGCCATAGCTAAGTCTAGGTACACAAAAAGGGACCTTAGTATTGTCCAAAACCCTCTCCCTAACCACCAAAGTAGCAATCCCTCGTCTAAGTCCCAGCAAAATATCCATACCTTGACACATTCCAAACCTCGGATAGTGAGGAGAGAGAAACAATGGGGTGTGGAAGGTTTTGAGGAGTGGTACCAGTGTCCCTCTGTAGAGTTTGAAGAGCCCTCCACCACTGTAGATGCCATTTTAGAGGAGTGGCCCATAGTTCTCATACGACCCGCGCATCTGGAAGCCTACTCTTCCGTTCCCACTCCCACTGCCTATGAGTTGTCTACCCATGGAACCAGGCCTCTCCAACTCATCCTTCCTAAGTCCGAGGAAGACGTTCATGTCACACTCAGGAATTGGATCTTTCCTCCTCTCCCGCGGCCATCTCAAGATGGGGAGGATAATGGACCTCCACCACCTTCCAGCACCGAATATGACATTTTGCAACACTTAGATAGGACTCCCGCAAGGGTGTCTATTTTGGAATTGATTCGAAGATCGTTGTCTCATCAGTCCACCCTCTTCCAATTCCTTCAGAAAATCATGGTTAATTATGACCTTCCTCCCAGTGGAGTAACCAATCCCATCCTCTCCTCACTCAAGGACCTTCAATCTCTTTCTCGGACAAGGACCTTGCTGCCCCCGAGTGTCGTTCACTTCCACTCTGTCTTACCATAACCTCAGTGGGGGTCGGTAGACTCTACCCTCATTGACACCGGGACATCCATTAACGTGTGTCCGATGAGGACCCTCAAGCAATTGGGCTTGGGGGAGGATAATTTGGAGAAAATCTGCTCCACGTTGCTGCCTATGACAATTCCAAGAGGGTTGCCAAAGGTAAAATTGCTCTTCAATTGGAGGTTGGACCCGTCACCATGTCTTCTGAGTTTTTAGTCCTCGATGTCGATCCAGCCTATAAGGCCATTCTTGGTCGTCCCTGGCTAGAACAAATTTAGGGGTCCCTTCCACCGCCCACCAATGTTTCAAATTTCCATTTAATGGGCTGGTTATCAAAATCAAGAGCATTCCTACCTTGGAAACTCTCAATTCTATCACTTCGGAGCAGATGCCGCACTATTTCATTCGGACAAGGGGAAGAAGCCGGTCATGTCCATCTTTGATCTCCCCTCTCCCCTTGATTTGAACCAACCTCCCATTGTGGATGAAGAATTCGAGCATCCTATGTTCCCAAGGGAAAGGTTGGGAAGGGATGGCTAAGGTCGGCTATATTCATGTCCGAGGGTTGGGTAGGAATGAGCAGGGTCCTATCCGTGGTATTCAGACAAGAAGGATGTTAGATAGGGCTGGTTTCATCCATACCCAATTCACCCAGATCCATTCATACCCTACCAACCTCTTACTTGGACCCTGAAGGAACATTTTGTTCAGGGACCTCTTCAACCGGGAACTAGCGAACCTTTGATCGAGGAGTTATTCGACTCTGAGAGTGAAGATGAAAAAGAGGAAGCTGGCGAGGTTGAGGAAATCTGCAAGGACTTCGGCCTTCTTTCACTCTTTGGTTCTGACTCTCCATCTCCCTCCTCATCACCTTCATCCCCTCCATGTCTTTCACAATCTCCTGCTACTGAGGCGTGCCCGACACCCGATTCTCCTTCTTGAACCACTCCCTTCTCCCTTCATTCTCTGACCATCCTTTCTCCATTCCTCACCTAGCCTGTCGGGGCCACCTTGAGTCAGCATCTCATGGTTTTGAGCCTTGACTCCCAAAAAACAAATTTTCCAATTCTCAAAGGTGGGAATGCAAGGTCTCCGTCGAGCACCCTTCCTCTTTGGAGTCTTTTTCGTTCGGCTAGGGGCCGACACTTTCTAGCCTAGACTCTCACTCTCGTCCGCCTAGGGGCACTTCCCCAGTACATAGTTTTGTACATAGTAATCCTATAGATTCTAGTTTAGATCTAGTTTAGATTCAGGCTAGAGTCAAGTCTAGAGTCGGGTTTAGATTAGAAGAGTCTAGTTCCACTCAACATGTGTTCGTAAAGAGAAGGGTAGGCAAGTCCTGCCTGTTATGTCATGGCCTTAGCTGAGAGGTGTGCTAAGTTGAGTCAAGTCCCAGAGTTTCTTCAAGAGCCTGCCCTTGAAGAGGCTCATTTTGAAGAAGGGACTCTATAGACGATGGTTTAGGAGTCTATCTGCTAGATTTCGATGAGAAGGGTGAGCCGGAGATCTTGGGTCAGAAGAGAGGACCTAGTGAGCTCCTATGTGGATGGCACAAAGAGGTTCGATGAGCCAACCATGGCTGCAGACGAGCCAACCAAAGAGGTCAACCTTGGAACCAAAGAATCCCCAAAGGTAGTTTTGATCAGTGCCAACTTGAGTATTGAAGAAGAAGAAGCCCTTGTAGTTATCCTTAAAGAGTTATTCGATGGTTTTACTGGTCCTACGAGGACATGCCGGGACTTGACACCTCTTTGGTCGAGCACCGGTTAGTCTTAAAAGCCGACACAAAGGCCGTCAAACAAAAGCTGAGGAGGCTACATCCCAAGCTTGCACTCAATCAAAGAGGAGGTTGAAAAATTGCATAAGGCTAATTCATGGGTTGTACTTTATGAAATGTTGCGAAAAAAACTGCTACTAGAAATCTAGAAGGGGGGGTTGAAAAGAATTATCCAAAATCTTAAAACCACTTGAACAGAAACTTAGAGAAACTCAATTGAGTGTGAAATCTGAGTGTTAATGACAATTGTAAACAAATTAGACAAGTTAGATGATGAAATTTTGACGAACCTATCAAGCATCTAGCGCAAGAGACAAGCAAACCACAATGACACAAAGTTTAGGGTGGTTCGGATTACACAACAGTGTATCCTACATCCACCATCCGCACAAACACACAATTGTGGCTTATCTTGCCAGTTCAGAAAAGTCACAAAGGAACACACACACTCTACGATATAGAAATCTCAGATTCAATCACACAACACACGTGAAATTGGGCACAAGGATTGCACCACTTTCACAAAAACACATAGTATAGAGTGAAATTGAAATAAGGAACCAGTCGGAGCAATTGAATTCCAAATTGAAGTGGACTAGTTCGAAGATCCTTGTTTCTGCTTAAGGAATGGGGATCAGTTCTTCTACTTCAGCTCCAGAAAGAAGACTCAGATGGATCGAAATTCTCCTTCAATTGGATCATCTAAGGTGTACAAAGCTATTGTTCCTTCAGATCTGGGAGCGATTCGCCAGGTTGGAGCCTTCTTAAAAAATTGGCTGGAATTCTCTAGATCTTTTTTTAAGAACAGTAGTGTGGCTCAATCACTCTTTAATGCCAAGTGGATAAGGGGTATTTATAGCCCCATGGGTCCACAAAATATATTGGGATCTGTGGGCATAAAAGTTCTCGCCCAAAAAGCCTTTCCCAAAAGCTTCCACGTGTCCCTGTAATTAGATCAAAAAGGGAGAGAAAAATATACTAACTGTGTCGACACACCTTACCTATGTGTCGACACCCTGTCCCAGTCATCAAAAATGATCTCCTTGACTGGGACTAGTGTCGACACACAATTGAACTGTGTCGACACACTGGTTCAGGGCAAAGAACTAGATTTTCTCACAGGCTACTAGTGTCGACACCACAGTGTGAACTGTGTCGACACAATGGAGCACTTAAGACTTTTGTTCCTTTGAGCTATACATGAGAACATTGTGAGATATAAATGTAAGCATGATAGGCATGATTTAATGCATTAATGAATCATATTTGGATATCATCAAAATAAGAGATCCAACAATCCCCCCTTTTTATGATGGCAACTATGATTCATTAATTTGGTTTATTTTCTCACAAATATGACTTGTAAAATATCCATTCACACTTTCAAGCATATCACAAATGTAACAATGACATCCACAATTTTCATCAGTAGCATCAAAACATTTTCATCTCTTTGCAAACAAACATGTCAATCATTTGTTATTGCCAAAGAAGAAATCAGTCACATAAGCATCCACAAAAAAAAAAAATGTGCTAGCATTCACATCACATAGAATTATATTACCCCCAAAAGTTTGGAAATTTAACATAACATTTCTCAAAAAAATTCAAAAAGTTTCTTGATTTCCAGATGCCAAAAAGTAAATCATGAATCCTTCTCCCCCTTTGACATCATCAAAACAAAACATATCAACCAGAAGGAGGTGGAGGAGGAGGAGGAATAGGCAATAAGATGGTTTCCATGGACTTCAATCTTGCTTCTACAGTAGAAAGATTTGATCTTAATTGATTCTGCATTGTTGAAAGTTTGGTGTGCAAAAGATCTTCCATCCTTTGATGATTTTCATACATATTCTTTTGAAAGACACTAGTTGCATGACGAGATGAGGAAGGAGCTGGGAACAGTGCCATGTTGCATGAAATTTGCAAAGTCAGACTTTAGAGCTGTCATCTCTTGATCAATGTGAGTCATCAAGTTTTTCATGCCTTCCATATCATCAACCAAATGTGCAAAGGACAATCTTGTTTTAGAGATCTTGAGATACAGCTTCTTGACTGTTGAATAGTCCCTTTTGAGTGTTAAGCAAAATGCCTTCAAGAACTGCTTGAATCTTGTCCTAGAGATCCTTAAGTTGGGTACATACATCACCCAAAGTACCAATCAACCTATTGAATCTTCTAGTGGCATGCTTAGCTGCTTCATGCTGTCTCACAAACTGACCAATCACTGAATTTTCTATCTCTGAATTCGAAGTTCAAATCTGTTGGACATTTTGTCATGGTGGAATTGAGAGTTTCAAACTGAGTTTGCAAAATGTATATAGCTCAGGTGGAATGGGAGGTCCACTAGATGAAGTGGAGGCTGAGCTGTGATGTTGGGTGAATATGGTTGGCGGGACAGGTATGTCTGATGGAGGTGGAGAGGCATGAGAGGAAGCACAGTTTGTGGTTCAAAAGAAATTTCAGGATTCTCAACTTCAATTTGTAGCTGGTCCACTAGATCACCTTGGGTCTTGCATCTTCTGAAACTTGTTCTTGAATATGGTCAACAGGAGACTCTGGCTCTACAACCTGACCTCTTAGAACCTGATCTCCCTCAATTCGAAATCTCATGAATTTCTGTACATGATTTAAGCAGTAAATGTTGCTTTGAGGAATTTTCTGAACCTTCTCATTTTCAAAAGAGACTCCAAAGTGTTTAAAAACTGTGTGAGGTGAGCCATATGGCAAGGATCTGTGTAAAACTTTTCTGTTTGTTTCAAAAAATATCTAAGTCATAATCAAGTTCAAATTGATCTTCACATTTTTCTTCATGCTATACAACACAAATCTCTGAATGTCTGTCAATCGATTTCTGCTGCCACCCTGTGGTGTGATGATGGTGGTTAGAATGTGATGAACCAGCCTCAGAATTGAAGGTAAAGTGTTTGTGTTCTATCTTGTTACATGTGTTTGCCTAGAATCATTTTCATCATGTGAAAGACCAGTAAGTAGAGAGTAGGCCTCATGAAGATCAAATTCATATTCACCCCAGGCTTCACCATCATCAGGAAGCCAAAGAGTTCTGATGCTAATTCAGTTGTGAAAAGAATGGAAACATTTTTGACCTCAGACTTAAACCCTCTTGAACATTTGTCAAATTCAAGTAAAATTCTTGAACCAACCATGGATAGAATGTCCTAAATTCAGAAATGAATTTCAACCATCCTTGAAATTTAAAGAAGGGAATGAGTTAGGAAAACAGTAATCAAGGCTTCATCATGAATATTCACAGCCCTCAGTTTAAGTATAGAGCGACCTTCAGATGCAGTTTGGGATGGGGTGGCTGCTTGGTCCTCAGATGAATCAGAAGATTCAGTAGAATCTAGTATGAGTTTCCTTCTAGGTAACATGAGGACATGGGAGACTTGCCTTTGCTGAGAGCGGATGCTCTTCCCCTTTTAGATGGGGTGCCTGAAGGAGTGTCCTCACCTTTTCTCTTGGGCTGATCATGACTGGACTTGCTTCTTCTTTTTGGTTGAGGCTCTTCAATGGTGATACCCTTTGCCGCTGACCTGGTCATCGCTCCTCTCCTTGGAGTCTGCTTGGGAGCCATGGAAGAGGGAAGAATGAGAAGAGAGGGAGAATGGAGATTTGGAAGAGAAGAAACGGCCAGACAGGGATCGGTCGTTTGAGAGTTTGATGGAGGGAGGAGTTCAAATGGGGAAAAGAACAAGTGGTAGGGTCGACCTGAGGGTTAGGGTATATAAAAAGGAGGTTTGCTCTCTCAAGACGGGAGTTAAGATAAACCCTCGGTCCAAATACCTTAATATGATCCGCTTGTCAAGCCCAGGTGTGTCGACACACAGGGTGAGTGTGTCGACCTGACAGGGTCATTGTGTCGACACACACGGAGAATGTGTCGACCTCACAGATACAAGAATTTGCAGTTTTGAGAGAGATGAAGGAGAAGGGATATATTTATATATGATGAATCGTATCTGAAATCAATTATTCGGGGATTTTTAATATGATAAAGAAATCATTTCCATTTTTTTTTCTCAACATCATCCCATTATTATTTAGTCGGTTGAAAGATATCTGACTTGAAATTGATCACCAAGAAATTCTGAAGGAATGGAGTGATTGCTTAAGTGATATAAACGATTCTATACAGTCAATTTCAACCTTTTACACTTTTCTTAACCAAAAGTAATGTGATTGCTTTAGGATTAAGACAATTCATATGGAGATTGAACACTTTTATAAGATTTGATTCAGGTTTAAGCTGTTCATTTCTTTGACTGTATTTTCTTTCACTTTTAAGTAATGAGCAGTCAATATAGTAAATCTTTTTCACTCAAGTAAACATGTTTTTTACACACCAGAATCCCTGGTTACTAAAGATTTACTAATTATCCTGCCTCAAGGGGTGAATGAAAACCTTTTTACATGGAAATATACATTTATCAGACGCAATATTTCCAGTTACTCAGTTAACATTAGTTATTTTTGTCTTTATTTTACCCCTTAGAACAGAGATAACACAGCACCTCATGACATACATGACACTTCACTGTTTGTGAAGGTGTGCAGTTTCTCAGTGTTATGCCATTGCTCTGTAAATATTTTCTTTAAAATGAACATTAGACTTTTGACACAGCTTTACCTTTCATCAGTCTTGAAGGAAGTGTTTAAAATCAATACATAATTGAGCAAAAAATCCATGAAAGGAATCAAATTACTTGAGGAATTCAAAGTAAAAGAGAGTGTTGACAGAAAGGAACATGTTATAGCATTTAAGAAATCATCCCCTATGTTCTTCAGAAGAATGAATGAACATTTCATGTATTAGATATTCATCAACACACTGAATTAACTTTGGTTTAATGAGAGAAAAATGGTAATGAAGTCTTTAGCTCCCCCTGAGTTATTGATCTCATCTATTTGTCATCACAAGTAAAGAAATCCTTCTTCAGTGATAGAATGAGTAAGATGATCAAGTGAATTTGATGAAATTGAAATTGAAGAGATAATGATTATAAGAATGAGCATGAATTTGATAGAATTCAGTGTGAGATATGTTCACCACACAGAAGTTTTCAGCTCTCAATCAGACTTCAGCATTATGTTGATCAACTCCAGCAACTTGTTCTCAAAAGGACTTCATAAATAGTTCTGATTCTGAATTCAATTCTCAGACCTTACCTCTGTTTCTCAAGCAACAAGCTCCCCCTCAATATGTGCATTAATGAGCCATTCAACATTCAACTCAATGACATCTAATTGACATTCAATGTCAGAAAGTAATCATCCAGGAACAGTCAACCTTCAACATTCAGTTTTTGGCAGTCAAATTCATCAAGTAAACATACATGATCAATTATGTTTCAAGCACATGAATGACAATCACAACACAAAAGTTTTTGTTTTTATTTTTTGTTTTTTGTTTAAAAGAAAGAACTAAATGATTCTTACACAATTTAGATCATGGGTACTTGGTGGAGGATTTTCCTCAACACATAATGATAGCTTTCAAACAAGCATAACTTATTCTTCCACTAATCACCATTTGATATACCTCATAATCTTAGCATAACGAATCACAAAGTTCTCAGTTTTTTTATTATTCCATGTTGCATATTCCAAGTTCTCTTCTTAAGGAAGTGAATCTATCTTCAGCCAAAGGTTTTGTGAAAATATCTGCAATTTTTTTTCAGTACGGATGAACTCTAATTCAATGCTTTTATTTGCAACTTCATCTCTTAGAAAATGATGCCTGATTTCATTGTGTTTTGTTCTAGAGTGTTGAATTGGGTTTTTGGAAATGTTGATTGCACTAGTATTGTCACACATGATAAATGAACATCCAATATCAATGTTGTAGTCAAGCAATTGACTTTTAATCCACAACACTTGAGCTGCACAACTTCCTACAGCAACATATTCTGCTTCTGCAACAGATAGTGCAACTGAGTGTTGCTTTTTGGATGCCCATGTTATCATGCAATTTTCTAATAATTGTCAATATCCACTAGTACTTTTCCTGTCAAGTTTACACCCAGCATAATCAGTATCAGAATATGAAATTAGATTAGTAGGACATCCAACTAGATACCATAAACCCAAATCACAAGTTCCACAGAGATATCTAAAAATCCTCTTAACTGCAAGCAAGTGACTCTCTTTTGGACTAGACTGAAATCTAGCACAAAGACATACACTAAATTGAATATCTGGTCTACTTGCAGTAAGATACAAAAGAGATCCAATCATACCTCTGTATTGCTTTGCATCAACCAGTTTACCTTTTTCATCTTTTTCCAATTTGATGCTAGTACTCATGGGAGTAGTTGCTGGTTTGGCTTGTTCAAAGTGAAATTTCTTGAGCAGCTCTTTGACATATTTGGCTTGATTAATAAGAATCCATCCTCATGTTGTTTGACCTGCAAACCAAGAATGAATTGTAATTCTCCCATTAGGCTCATTTCAAATTCACTGTGCATTACATTAGAAAATTCTTCACACAGTGAAGGGTTAGTGGATTCAAAAATGATATCATCCACATACATTTGAACTACAATGATATGATTGTGGATTGATCTTGTGAAAAGAGTTTGATCCACCTTACCTCTGGAGTAATTCTTACTAAGCAGAAAATTGCTCAATCTATCATACCATGCTCTCGGAGCCTGTTTCAAACCATAAAGAGCTTTATGGAATTTGTAAACATGGTTAGGTTTATCAAGATCTTCAAATCCAGGGGGTTGAGCAACAAAAACTTCTTCTTTAATATAACCATTTAAAAAGGCAGTTTTCACATCCATTTGAAACAATTTGAAGTTTTTGGAACATGCATATGCCAAGAGAATTCTCACTGCTTCTAATCTAGCTACTGGTGCAAAGGATTCCTCAAAGTCAACTCCAAATTCTTGATTATATCCTTTAGCAACCAGTCTTGCTTTATTTCTGACAATTTTCCTTCTTCATTCAATTATTCCTAAACACCCATCTAGTTCCAATTATTGAGTTTTCAGGATTTTTAGGAACTAGACTCCATACATTATTTCTTTTGAATTGATTCAATTCATCGTGCATGCCTTCTATCCAAGAATCATCTTTTAGTGCTTCTTCAATGTTTTTGGTTCTATTTGAGAAATAAAAGCCATATGATCTTGTTCAATGACATTTCTAAAATGAGATCTTGTATGGACTCTGTCATGAACATTTCCAGCAACATTCTCAAGTGGATGGTCTTTAGAGTATTTGAAATTACCTCTTGTTGTTGTGCTTACCTGCTCTGGTGTCGACTCAGTGTCCTATGGTGTCGACTCAGTTTCTGGTTCAGAAGCTTCTTCATTTTCCACAGTTTGATCTTTTCTCTCATAAGAATGTCAGCATCTTCTTCTTGATTCCTTCACAATCAAGGTCAGTAGATTTTTCAATATTCTCATCAAATATGGCATGAGGAGTTTCCTGTACACTGTTTGATTCATTGTTAAACACTCTATATGACCTTGAATTTTCAGAGTATCCAAGAAAGATGCCTACTTCACTTTTCTTATCAAATTTATCAAGATCATGTTTGTCATTATTGTGAATGAAAACTTTACAAGATGCCTACTTCACTTTTCTTATCATTTATCAAGATCATGTTTGTCATTATGAATGAAAACTTTACATCCAAAGACTCTAAAATATGCAATGTGAGGTTTCTTACCTTTCAGAAGTTAATAGGAAGTTTTCTTAAGGACTAGTCTTACCATTGCCCTGTTGAGGACATAGCATGAGGTGTTGACAACTTCTGCCCAGAATTTTCTTGGAAGCTCACTTTCAATCAACAAGGTTCTTGCCACTTCAACTAGAGTCATATTCTTCCTTTCTACAATTCCATTTTGTTCAGGAGTCCTTGGAGAAGCAAACTTATGCTCAATTCCTTTATTCCTGCAAAAATAAAAAAACAAATTATTGTCAAATTCTCCACCATGATCAGTAAGGATAGAATGGATTTTATTTGTTTTTGCATTTTCATTTTATCAACAAATTCTTTGAAGTTTTCTATAGTGTCACTCTTGTGAGATAGAAAATACACCCATGTGAATTTAGAAAATCATCCACAATCACAAATCCAAATCTATGTCCACTAAGACTGAGTGTCCTAGTTGGACCAAATAAATCCATATGCAACAATTCAAAGGGTTTGTAGGTGATTAAGGGTGCAACAAATTTGAAAGATTTCCTGGTTTGTTTGCCTTGGACACATGAAGCACATATAATTGCAATTTTTTTTCTTTATTTTTGGCAAACCATTCACAAGAGAATTTCTTAACAACTTATTCAGAACATTTTCACTAGCATGACCTAACCTTCTATGCCACAGTTGAAATAGATCATGCTGATTGGCAACAAGACACAAATTTTCATGTTGATGATCATTCAAATCAACCAAGTAAACATTATTTATTCTTGGCCAAGAATTTTATTTTTCCAAAATCTTTTTCAACAATTTCACATGATTCAGAATCGAAAATTACCTTAGGCCTTTGTCACATAGTTGACTTATGCTCAAGAGATTATGATCAAGACCTTCAACAAGTAAAACATTCTCAATGGAGCTTGAAGGAGTCTTACCAATTTTTCCTGTTCCAGTGATTTAACCTTTTTCTTACCTCCAAAAATCACTTGTCCACCATCTTTTTCAATCAATGTAGAAAATTTTCCTTTATCTCCAGTCATATGTCTTGAACAGCCACTATCAAGGTACCACTTATCCTTCTTGTGGGCTGTAAGACAATCCTGCAAAACAGATTTAGAAAGACAATTTTGGTACCCAAATTGCTTTGGGTCCCATCAGTTGTTTCAGCTCAACAACAAGATGTTTTGGAATCCTGATTTGTTTTATTTTCTTAGAATTTGTTCTTGATCTGCATTTTTCATCAGTATGACCAGATTTCTTACATATTGTGCACATCATGACTTGTTGTGGTGTAAAAACATTATTCCTTTTGGTATGAAAATTATATCCAACGGAGAAATTTTTGTTCTTCTTTGGATACAAATCTGATCTATCATTTGATTTCCATTTTTTTTGATTTTTGCTTTGAACTTTTTCATGTCTCACTTGTTTTTTTTTTTTTTTGGATTTTAGATTTGTTGTGGTTTTTCTTTGATGTTCTCTTCAAAGTTGCTATAAGAGGTACTACCTTGAACAAATGAAGTTATCAAGGTTTGTCCATTTTTTTTATTCTTTTCAGGCTGAAAACCTAAACCATGTTTGATGTTGTTTTTTTCGAATTCCTAAGATAGCATCTAGGTTTTGTTTGCCTTTGACAAGCTTTGACAAGGTCTCTTTCTTGTCATCCAGTTCTTTTTTAATAGTTTTTAGTTCCTCTTGTATCACTTCTTTTTCATTTTCATTCGTCAAGAACTATATTTTTTTTTCAATTGATTGACATCTCTCGTTGATTTCATCAATTTGTTCATCCACACATTCTTCCTCCTTTTTTAGATTATTGATTTCATCAGTCAACAATTTTAATTGCTCAGATTCTTGAGGACTTTGCACCATGCTATTCATTTTTCTTTTCAATGTCTTATTTTCAGATTTTAATTCACATAATTTTTCAAATAACACAGTATAGGCTTCCTCCCAGTCATCAGTTGTAAAATCTTCAAAGGAGAGACTCCCCAGTATTTTCTTCATGCCTAGCCATAAGACATGTCACCTCTCTCATCTGAGCTACTTTCTTCTTGGTCTTCTTCATCCTCATCACTCCATGTAGCTAACATTGCTCTTGTCTTCTTGAATATCTGATTTTTCAACTTCTTCTTTTGATCAGGACACTCTCCTCTCATGTGTCCTGGTTTCCTGCTGCATTCATAACAAATAATGTCAGTCTTTTAGTGGTTTCCAATTTTTTATTGAAATCATTTTTCCTTGAAATCCCTTTCTGATGAAGGGTTTGAACTTACCATTTCCTTTCTTTCTCATAACTTTTTGAACTGCCTTGTCAATAAGGCTAGTTCTTCATTATTCTCTTCATTAGAAGAATCATCATTTTCATCAGATTGATCAGTAACAATTTTTTAGCTAGATGAAGCTTTTAAAGCAATAGGTTTCTTAGATGTGTTCAGAGATGCATTTCTTTTCAAATAAATTTCATATGTCATGAGAACCTATTAACTCATCCAATTGCAAGGTTGACAAAATTTTGGAATCCTCAATTACAGTAGCCTTTGTGTGCCAAGCTAATGGAAGTGATCTAAGAACTTTCCTAACAAGATCACTATTTGAATAGTCCTTTCCTAGACCTCTAAGACCATTTACTAAAAGCATGAATCTAGCAAACATCTCAGAAATAGTTTCATCACTCTTCATTCTGAACATTTCATATTCTGAGACTAGAATACTTGCCTTGGTCCTCTTACCATCAAAGTTCCCTCATAAAGTTGGAGTTTATCCCACATCTCCTTGGCAACTTACATGAGGACACTCTAGAATACTCCTTAGATGGATGGCACATTGCATCATGTTCATGGCACTCCAGCTGAGTGTGGACTTGTTGATTGGTCCTTGGTCCACAGACTTTCATACTCGGGAAGTTCATGTTGTCCTTTGTCAACAATCTTCCAGAGCTCATAATTTTGTGCTCTAAGGAACACTTGCATCCTATTTTTCCAATAAGCATAGTCAGATCCATCGAAAAAAGGATGCCTAGAGATTGAATGACCTTCAGCAATAAATCCCCTAACATTCTCCATAGCAATAAACTCTTGATCATTAGATCAAACACTTAAAGTGTAATGAGAACCCGCTCTGATACCAAATGAAATGTTGCGAAAAAAACTGCTACTAGAAATCTAGAAGGGGGGGGGGGGTTGAATAGATTTCTCCAAATTTTTAAAACCACTTGAACAGAAACTTAGAGAAACTCAATTGAGTGTGAAATCTGAGTGTTAATGACAATTCTGAACAAATTAGACAAGTTAGATGATGAAATTTTGACAACCTATCATGCATCTAGCGCAAGAGACAAGCAAACCACAATGACACATATTTAGGGTGGTTCGGATTACACAACAGTGTATCCTACATCCACCATCCACACACACACACAATTGTGGCTTATCTTGCCAGTTCAGAAAAGTCACAAAGGAACACACACACTCTGAGATACAGAAATCTCAGATTCAATCACACACACGTGAAATTGAGCACAAGAATTGCACCACATTCACAAAACACACAGTATAGAGTGAAATTGAAATGAGGAACCAGTCGGAGCAATTGAATTCCAAATTGAAGAGGACTGGTTCGAACATCCCTGTTTATACTTCAGGAATGGGGATCAGTTCTTCTACTTCAGCTCTAGGAAGAAGACTCAGATGGATCAAAATTCTCCTTCAATTGGATCATCTAAGGTGTAAAAAGCTCTTGTCCCTCAGATCTGGGAGTGATTCGCCAGGTTGGAGCCTTCTTAGAAATTGGCTAGAATTCTCTAGAGTCTTTTTTTAGAACAGAAGTGTGGCTCGATCACTCTTTAAAGCCAAGTGGATAAGGGGTATTTATAGCCCCATGGGTCCACAAAATATCTTGGGATCTGTGGGCATAAAAGTTCCTGCCCAAAAAGCCTTTCCCAAAAGCTTCCACGCGTCCCTGTTAATTAGATCAAAAAGAGAGAGAAAAAATAGACTGACTGTGTCGACACACCTTACCTATATGTCGACACCCTGTCCTAGTCATCACAAAACGATCTCCTGGACTGGGAACTAGTGTCGACACACAATGAACTGTGTCGACACACAGGTTCTTGGCAGAGCACCAGATTTTCTAACAGGCTACTGGTGTCGACACCACTGGTGAACTGTGTCGACACAATGGACTCTTATGACTTTTGTTCCATTGAGCTGTACATGAGAAAACATTGTGAGATATAAATGTAAGCATGATAAGCATGACTTTAATGCATTAATGAATCATATTTGGATATCATCAAAATAAGAGATCCAACACATTATCCATAATGGGTAGCTAATATCGTCCCTGTGATGAAGACAGATGGTAAGGTTAGGATCTGTATAGATTTCGTGACCTTAATCGTGCTTGCCCAAAGGATGATTTCCCTCTTCCACACATAGATGTCCTAGTGGACAATACTGCCGACTTTGAGAGTTGTCATTATGGATGGTTTCTCTGGGTATAACCAAATCCGTCGGCCGAGGAAGACCAGGAGAAACTTCTTTCACAAAGCCTTGGGGAACCTATTGTTATGTTGTGATGCCCTTCGGATTGAAGAATGCGGGAGCAACTTTTCAAAGGGCAAATGATGGCATTTTTTCACGACATGATGCATGTGCACATGGAGGTCTATGTGGACGTGTCTTGGTTAAATCAAAGACTCGACATGGCCATGCTGAAGTCCTCCGTGTAGTTCTCCAACGATCTAGAGAACATAAGCTCAAAATGAACCCCAAGAAGTGTGTCTTTGGAGTATCTTCTGGGAAGTTGCTTCGGTTCATAGTTAACAAGCGGGGAATCGAGATTGACCCCAACAAGGCCAAAGCAATAATCGACATGCCTCCTCCTAGGAATATCAGTGAAGTTTGAGGGCTAATGGCAGACTTCAGTTCATAGGAGATTTATCTCCCAACATTAATCCATTGCATGCCCTTCTATGAGATGCTTAATGGAAAGGCTAAGTTTGATTTAACGATAAATGTCAAAAGGCCTTTGAAGAGTTGAAGAGTTATTTGTTCAATCCCCCTGTTCTCGCTCCTCGGGTCCCAGGTCGCCCTTTATTGCTCTATGTGTCAACCACTGAAGATTCAACTTGAGCAGTCTTGGCCCAATATGATGACGAGAACAAGGAGAGAGCGGTTGTACTACTTATCCAAGTTGTTCAATGAGGTCGAGAAAAAGTACACTGCCATGGAAAGAACGTGTGTGGCCGTCGTCTGGGTTGCCCAAAAGTTAAAGCATTATTTCCTAGCTCATGAGGTGAAGCTTCTGGCGCGCATGGACTCAAATCGGTACTTGCTTGAGAAGCCCATCCTGACTGAGTGGTTGATAAGGTGGCAATGTTTCCTCAATCAATTTGATATCGCCTACGTTAGCCAAAAGTCAATCAAGGGGCATGCTATTGCCGGCATTTGGCCGACCACACCTTACCTTCATACTCTCTTGTCGATGAAAGCTTTCCGGATGAAGAGTTAGGAGCCATTCTCGATGGTGAACCATCATGGATACTTTACATCGACGGAGCTCTCAATTCCAAAGGGTGTGGAATAAGGGCAGTCCTGCTCTCACTGGAAGGGGTAGTCATTCCGCACGCCTATCAATTAACCTTCCCTGCCACAAATAATGTGGCCGAGTATGAGGCACTCCTATTTGGGCTGAAAATGGCATTACTGCTCGGAGTCAAGGAGTTAAGGATTATTGGAGATTCACAGTTGATACTCCGGCAGTCTCTCAGCAAGTATCAGACCCGGGATCCCAAGTTGAAACCATACCAATAATTGGTAGGAAAGGTAGTCCAGTAGTTTAGGAAGCTCACCCTAGTCCACACTCCTAGGGCTCAAAACATTCTGGCAGATTCTCTCGCCTCCCTGGCTTCTTCCATCCCTATTCTGTTAGGGAGGTCTCTGAAACCGTCCCGATTCAAAGATTAAGAGTCCCTTCTCATGTTGATCCTTAGTTTTCTCAACTCAAGTCTCCTCCCTTCGAGTCCATGCCCTCTCAAAAGAGCCTGAAATCGACCTTGAAGATGGTCATCCTTGGTATTTTGACATCAAAAACTTTCTCAAAGATGGATTCTTCCCCGATTATGCCACCTCTACTGACAGATGAGTCATTCGCCGCATCTCGGAGCGTTACAAGATCACATTTGGCATTCTTTACAAGAAGTTCCTCAGTGGGGTCTATCTTCGTTGCCTCGATGAGATCAAATCTCAAAGCATTGTTGAAGCCTCTCACTCCAGTGAATGTGACGGCCATGTCAATGGTAGAGCAATTGCCCAAAAATTGCTAAGACACTATTACTGGCCTACCATGGAAAAAGATTGTCGTCACTTTGTCCGTCATTGTGCTAAATGCCAATTGCACGGTGACAAAATACATGCTCCTTCCTCTTCTCTTTACCCTCTCATTGCTCCATGGCCTTTCTCCATGTGGGCATTCGATGTGGTCAGTCCACTCGCGGACAAAACCGGAAAAATCCGTAAGAAGTCCTTCATTCTGACCGCAACTGAATACCTCACAAAGTGGGCTGGAGCGAAAGCATTCATAGAAGTCAAAGCTTCAACAGTTGTCAAGTTCATCAAGCGCAACATTCTTGCAAGATTTGGCATGCCTCGGGACATCGTCACTCACAATGGACCACAATTCACTTCACAGGAGCTCCGCGACATGTGTGGTAACATGGCATTAATTTACATCATTCATCCCCATATTATCCACAAGGTAATGGACAAGCGGAAGCCACTAATAAAACTCTCATCAAAATCATAAAGAAAACTTGCAAATCTCATAACAATGCTGACTGGACAGACCGCTTAGTTGAGGCTCTTTAGGCTTATTGCACCTCAGTCCGAACTCCTACGAGGCAAACCCCCTATGCTTTAACATACGTATCATATGCAATAGTCCCATATGAGATCTTCGTCCCTTCGTTTCGAGTTCCATTAGCTTTCCGAGCTTGACCCAGATCAACGTCGGGAGGCCTTGTTGGCACAACTTGAACTCCTAGATAAAGGCGAATGATAGCGGCTGACCATGGCGCAATTTAATCGCCAAAGAATTGCACATTTTTATGCCAAAAGAGTGCTTGAGAGTAATTTTAAAGTGGGTGAATTTGTCCTAAGCAAAAAATCATTAAGGTACCAGGTCCCAGGAGTAACTTTGGCAAGAAAATTCGGAGGGTCCGTTCGTTGTCAAAGAAGCGTACTCAGAAATTGTTATAGGTTAGCGGACCTCCGAGGGAGTTGAAAAGTGTGTGCAAGTCCCTGGAATTAAGTCTACTGCAAGAAGTTCTACCCATAGTCAGTTTCGGTCGGTCCCATGTCTGTTATTGTTGATGTCGTGGTTCCCTGAGACTCTACTTTTCACTTGGTCTTAGCAAGGTAGGGTCCCCTCACCACCACACGATGTTTGGAGTACGTTCTTTGGCTGGAAAATCATAAGCACACTCGGACGGTCTAATTTGGTCAATATACCCTATTCTCTTCTACTCAGTCAAGTTTGGAAAAGGGGCAAACCATGAGTAGGGACGACACAGTCTCACCTAAGATACAAGGTCACCATAAACTAGGGCAATCAACAAAATGCAAAAGGGCGAAACATCAGTGAAGCCTAAAAGGGGCAAAGAAAAGCCAAGAAGGTCAAAAATGTAGCAAAAGTACGTACCGCCAAAAGGTTGACCAAATCAAGGAGGTAGGGAATATTACTACCTCCACCCCAGAAGTGAAATGAAATGAAAATACCCCTGAAAATAAATGTTGACCAAGTCTTTTAGTGTGAAATATGGTTTGGAAACAAAAGTGGTTTGAACCAATCCTCACATGACCTTCTATTTATTTCTTCCCATTTTCTTCCCTCTAGAGCACTTGACCTTATAAGACCCTCCATAGTGGAAAATATCAGAAGGCTAAGAGCAGTCTCTAATATCAAGGATTCGTGCACAATCCTCCTTGCTCATGGCCTATGTGGCTAGTAATTATGAGGACCTTATACCTTGACCTATGATGAATATGTGTTTTAGAGTCCAAATCCAAAAAAAATATATGGAAAATGAAAAAAACAAAAGGAAGGAAAGAGTCTCACGATGTATATAGTTTTACCATCTACACACCTTTCCTCTTATTTAAAAACAAAATCACAAAAATTCAAAATCCAAAAAAAAATGTGGTATCATGTATATATACTAACGTTTTCCTTATTTCCTTATTTTCTTACTCAAAAAAAAATACATGTGCATATTTCAATTCGCTATTTTATTTACTCCCTATCTTTAATAGAAATTAGCCCCTTGATCAGATCTTAAGAAAGGTATATCTTTTAGGCAAGGGGCTAAAGACAGATCTACACTAACGTTTTTCCTTTAAATGTTGTGGATGCAGATTCAATGCACAAAGGCAAACCATTCAAACCACACGTACAAAATCTAAGAAGTCCACTATAAAGGATAAAGTTATTACATATAATGACAGGGGCATACCCCTGGTAGTACAACTCACTCCTCTCTTCTCTCTCCCTCACTAGGCCTCTGCCTACGTGAGCTGCTCACTTCCTCTTCGTCTCTCTCCCGACGCCGGTCTGGGAGAGGAGGTCTCGTCGCCGCCGATGCCTCGGGTCGTAGCCCTCCTCGCATAACTGACGGGTCCCCTAGGCACACAATTTCGTTAAGTGATGCGAAGGCCGACCTCGTCCTCCCCTGCCACAACTCCTACTGGACCTGCCGCTGCTGCTGCCGATGCTTTTTCAACACTTGGTCCTTCAAAATCTCATAGCTCATGGCAATCTCTGCAGGAGCCCTCTATGCATCTCTCTCCTGCTCCCCGCCTCCTTCCTCCCGCTCCCTCGCCTCAAGCAGGCGACCCTCCACCCTCGACAACTCCAGCCCGCAGACTCTCCATCTGCGCCTGGAGCGGGGCCACTCCTCCCTGTCGCTGCACATAAATGAGCAAACATGTCAGGTCAAACAAATCATGTGTAGAAAAGGTAGTGATTTAGTATCTCACATGTCACTCCAGCTCCTGAGTCCTCATGTCAAGCTCCTGCCCTCACTTGTGCCCGGTCCAAAGCCTCATGTAACCGGACCACCAAGTCCCCTCTGGCCGACTGTGCAGATGAGCTCGCCCCCGCGTCTCTGCTCGCCTTCACCCTCGCTAGCTCTTCCTTCTACATGCATTCACCATACCTTGGTCAGAAATCAAATCAAATAATTTCAAATTTCAATCATTGGTGAGATGTGGCTTACCAGTGTCCGTATCTCTCCCTCGCTGAGCCTCTCTAGCTCCACGGCCTGCACCGCCAACCTCCCCTCAGCAGCCGCATAGCCTGGGACTCCAGCATCTGTCATTCACACTTCAAGTTAGAATTAAATCAATTAATGACAAGGACAAGAGTTAGAATTTCCACTCACCACTCGCCAGTCCACTCGGAGTCGCCCAGTGTAGCGTGGCGTGTATCTCTCAGGGTATGCCGAGCTGTTCTAGAGGTCGGTGTGGCGGTGCATCTGCTCCCCTCTGGCTCGCCAGTAGGCGACCGTGCTCCTGTGCTCCTCGCCCCAATCCTTGTCCTCAGCAAAGAAGCATCGGCGGGAGTGCCCCTCTCTCCCTAGAGAGGGTACCTCTACGGCCGGCTGATGCCAACCGAGGGTCCGCACCACCCATCTCAAGGTAGAGGGGCTCGCACATCCCCAGGTAGAGTAGGAGGAGGTGGCGGTCGAAGAGCGGCCGACCTGCCGCCACCGCCAGGTGGGATACATCTGCCTCCCCCGCATACGGAGTCCTAACCACCTGCAAAAAGAGAACTGGGTCAGTCGCATTAAAGAGCAGTTGAAAAGAAGAAGGAGAGCTAGTTGAAATTGTACCTGGTGTGGGGGTAGTTGTCCATTGCTGCCCGTACGTCTTCTGCATGCCGTTTTGTCACCTGCGATCGAGCGTCACCTCCCACCAGGCCATTATGGGGACCATGGTCTGGCTCCCATCTCTCTGTACCCCGCGTCCTATAGGAAGCGGTGTACCCCCGATCTGCAAGAAGAAAAGCACTGTCAGTCAGGTATTTATTAATTTAATTCATGATGAGCATGAAAGAAAATTTGTGTACTTGTAGAAAACGGGTGAAGCTACTAGGGAGGAGTGAGAAGAGATGCCCCAACATTGCGGTACCATAAGCGTAACTGCCTGCCTGCTCGAGGTCGCGAAGTAGGAGCACAAACTTGCAGTTCATCTGAGATGACTACGTCGTGAAGAGAGACGCCCGAACAGTAGGCGACGAAGATCCGAACTGATCTCTCCTCGCTCTGGTACCCTAACCAGATCGAGCCCGCCTACTCCTTATAGAACTCATCTACTGTCTCTACGGGCCTCTCCTTCCTCCTCACAGTCCAACGGCCTCCGATAGCGACCCGAGCAGAATGCTGCGGATCGGTCTCCTCCTGGGAGCCACAAACTCTGGCCCCACAGCTCCACCACATCATCGTGTCATCCCTCCACTCCTGTCCCACCACCGGCTCTCCCTGAACTGGTAGTCCAGTCAGATATGCCATATCCTCCAATGTGGGTATCATGTGTCCACAAGGCATGATGAATGCCTTGCAATCCTCCTCCCACCTCTCTTTAGTGCCCTTAAGTACGGTACGTCCACGTGGAATGGCGCACCGACAGTAGATGTCCAAACCCCATCTGGGCAATCTGGTCTGCTGGGCCTCTAGAAGCGCCTGATACCACGCCCAACTAGGTCCCAGGTCCCTCTGCTCGCCATTCCGCCTTTGCCTTGCAAAAACATAGAAAGTCAACATCAGCATCGATTGTCGTATTGAGAAGTTGACGACAAGGGGTATGTCGTTTACATAGAGCTGGCGGAAAGGAGTTGGCCGTCGGGTTCTAATAGTTGATGTCCATACCTTGACGTCAAGTTCCTCTTGATAGCCAGCATCTAGATGTCAAGAGGAACCCGACGTCTACCGGTGTGGACTCAAATTCTTGTCAAAACCTCTGGGTTCTCCCCTGTTTCCCCCTCTTTTCCACTTTGTACACATCCACACAGGGGTTTTTAAGGTTCGATTGGCCTAACTTGGGTCATCGTTGGTGTCTCCCAGCCACTTCCCCCTCTCCATCACCGTCCGATCCTTCCCCCTCTGGCGCGCCATCACCACCGGCTGCCGTAGTCATTTCTTCCTCCGCCATGCTTTCCTCCACAGTCCCTTCCTCCTTCTCCTCTTCCCTCGTTGGGGACAAGTCCGCAGTACCATTGCCAAGCGTTTCTCCCTCGCCATTTAGGTGAAGAATCCGAAAAAGGTTAAAGAAATGCAGAAAGAGAAAAGGAATTTGGGAGGGTTTGATGGATTAGAAAGGGAAGAAGGTTTTCAGAAAAGAGTAAAGAGGTGTGGGATGAGGAAGAGGAAGCGTCTCCGGCGGTTATGCAGGTGAGGAGGCGCCGGCGACTCGCCGTTTGACAAAAGTTGATCTTTTGAAATTAACGTCAAGTGCGACCATCATCTACATATTATTTGACGTCACTTGTCTGACCGTTGATTTCTCTTGACGGCCACCGGGTGGCCGTCTATGTCTGGCCCCGAGGCATCCATGTTAGGCCTTGATATCCGGTCAACGACCGTGTGGTGGACGTCTATTTTGAAGTAGGCGGCCACTTATCGGGACGTTGTCTGTCATCCTGGTGGTTTAACGGCATACCTATGGCCGTCTATCTGTTCTTGTGCGTCCATTGATGTGGACGCGAATCCCTTCACACTCAGTCCCCACAGAACACTCATTCACTCAATTGAGGGCTATTTGACACTCCATTGGATCCATTCCCAAACTCAAGCCATTCAACACATTGGACACAATGCAACTCATTGTTTATTCATTCTAACTTGTGTCACACATATTGAAAGCAGGAAAGTACATCATTTCGCTCTACGATCCATATAAAAATCACATTAATAGGGCGAATAGTGTCAATGTACTCCTCATACTTCCATATATCCTCCAAGCTCTCTTGCAATGCCTGGCCCACCTTTTTACTCATTGTATACCTTTCTTAAGTCTTCTTAGCCTTCTTTAAAGCTTCTCGTTCTTCCCCCAAATGATCATATCGGTACAGTGGGATGAAGCTGGAATTCCCTGTGCTATTCCGAGCTGACACTGGCACCGATGTGGTTGGTACATCACCATCTAATCTACACCCGCCAGCCACAAATCTCTGTCCCCCTGTTTCAAACCCAAAACTCAATGGTCCTCATAAACAGTTGCCTGACAATGAAATCCTAACTGGGAAGTATCCCAGGTAGTCTCGCCAGGCGTCTCTGCTCTTCAAGTGTGCTGTCACACACTTGATCTCATCTTCTGGCTTATACCATGCCCTGCTGCAACCGCACCGAACTCTGAAGGAGATTTTGGAGGTGGTAGGCTGCTTCTCAGCAAATCAAATTTCAAATGAGCCTCCATCCATACCTGAAGCAGGAACAAGCTCACGCATGTGCGTCCACCTAGGCTCATCGTGTCAGGGAGCTGTAGAGGTGTTCCAGCACTGCAGGGGCAAGTGACTGCCCGTGCCACGCAAGACAGGATCCCCACATTCTCGTAGAGGAGGAATTCGCCGCTAGTGGGGAACAAAAACACTCCATCCAGCAAGTGTCAGTCCTCGGCTCGCCCTCTCTCCGCCAATCTCCCTTGTACGCTGGATCAACCACCAGACAGCCGTGTCCAAAAGATCCCATGTTTGTTCGTTTCTCCTCAGCACCTCCTTATTGTTCCTGTACGATGTCCGCCAGGATCTCTTCCCACGGAGAAGAGGAGTCATCACATCGTACTCTAAGGAGCGCCTCCACCCCAAAAACATTCCACATGTTCTAATAGCACACTAGCTTCGAACCCCTGGAACACAATTGTGTGTGTTGTGATGCCACCGCTCCACGAGGTCTCCCAGAGCGTCGAAACCCCACCACATCACCTTCATATTCTTCGCCAGCACCACCATGAATTCAAGTTCCACATTCCAATGAAACTCCTCATATCTAGAGTAATGGCACTCATCAGATTCCCTAGCCAGGAGAAGGCCCCACTTGGCCTTGACTTAGGAAAGCAGGCACTTCCCGCATCAAGAAGTGCTGTCAAGTAGAGTTTTGGGGCATTTTTTAGCCCAAGCAAGAGCAGAAACATACATCACATACCTCTCCATTTGCCAGTCTGGTGCTTAGATGCCCTGGAACCTAGCTCAGACTCCCGGGTTCATGCTTATGGACTTTCCCGGTCGATAAGAGGCCATGTTTTCTACTTCAGTCCGTCCTTGGGTCCTCTGGTTCGTAATTGGGAAAGGAAAGGACAGAGGAAGAGATAGAAAGAGTCCTGTAGACTCCCAATACTTATTTTTTTTCGGCCTGATCCACTGGCAAGTAAACGTCCATATCGTTGGATGCCAGTTTACTGTAACGACAGCAAGAGTGGACGTCTACGATAACTTGCGGCAATCGAGGTGGACGTTTACCTCCCGAGATTTTTAAAGCTTTATATGGTCATTATATTCTTATCTTGTGCTTCAAGTTGTCTTGGCAGATATTTAAGCACAAGTCGTGCTTCAACTTCGGAATACTCATGCGACCGTGACTGTCAAACTGGTATGTCTAACATAGGACCCCACCAGAGGCGAATAACTTGGCGACTGTGACCCCGAGTTCCCCTTTACCAAAAACAATGACGGGTTTGCGATCTCTCAGTTATTCGTATGGCCTTAGAATTTTCCTCTGGTTCTAACTTGCATTTTAGATAGGAAACCCACACCAGCATGCACTGCTAACCGCTTTCTTGCTAACTCTCAAATAAAAAAAATATGGAGATGTTCCTTAATACTCTGTGGCTCCCCAGTTCAGGTGGCCTACCGGTCAGCACCTCTTTTATATTTGAGCCGATTTTGGGCCTTTGTTGTCCCCCTTCGGGAACTTGTCCCACCGTACATATCACAAGTAGTCAATGCAGCCTTATTGAGTTCATGTGAACCATTCGCCAGCCATGAGCTTAATTCTGACTTCAGGCTTTGCAAACATTGATTTCAGTTAGAATCGTTTGATAGTCCTTCGAGAGATCAATCAATCCCTTGTTTCCACAACCCCCTAAATCTAGACAGACATCCTAATTAAGTTAGTAAGCCCAGACGAGCTGCGGTTTATGAGACCCCCTCGATTCAACCATCATATTACAACTCCTTTGACTCAGACCACCAAAAACTATCAAAGTCCAACACGGCAATGCCAGGGACCCTACCGATGGTTGCAGTTGTAGTTACACGGGTAGATCACCCTCCCTCTTATCCTCATTTACTCTCAGACGATTCGTCATTGATTTCTGGCCTAACTCATTCGTATGGCTGCTAGATTCCTATCTTTGGAGATGGTCCCTTTCATCAAATCTCCGCGTCCTTTGTTTACCGAGACACCAACCTTTCAGTCCACTCTGCTCCCTTGCAAGACTGGATGTCTCGAGGGGGCATTTGTAGACGCGAGATTTGGCCCATCCCCGCGTGGTTTCATGGCCCAATAGGCCCATTCGACCATTTGTTTGACGTGCCTCTGATCCCATGTAGACGGCAGCATCGACTGCCGCTGACTGCATGTTGGCGGCAATCCCCATAGACGCTGACTCTAGTTGGCGTCCACCTATGTTGACGCCTGCATGGGGTTGGCCACGGCATCGTTTGACGTCAATCTGGTTTTACCTAGTCTGCACAACTACCCGAGATTCCAGCCCACTAGCGCCATTCTTTCAGCCATGCAACGTATATAGTCGTTCCCAACGGGTATATGGCCACCGACACCCCATTGACCCAGTAAAAATCCTACTTGGCCTCTCCTCATTGGTCGAGCATAAGCACATGGATTGCCAAGTGTGCAAGTGTGTTTCTTCACACTTGAGCATCCAAGGCTCTGAACGCGGACCCCACTGCCTATTTATGTCCCCCCTTGGCCTTCTAAGTGAAGGGAGGAGAGGCTGGACATCCACACTTTGTCACTTGGAGAGAAGAGAGAGAAAAGTGCACCCTACCTTCCATCATCCTTCTTCCTCTTCCTCTCATCATTTGGGACGTCTAGGAGGCTTCATCGTGAGCTGGAGGAGCCCAGCAAGGAGTCAACAACGCCAAACAAGGAGGATCACCTCCCTTTTCTCCTTCCCCCTCTCTCTCTTTTCCTATAGTTTTTTGAATGTCATACACACCCTAGGCACGTAGGGAACCCTCCTACACACCTAGAAAGGGGTTTCCCAACCAAAAAATTGGAGGGAAGAAGGGTGGTCATAACACTTTGACACCCCTCTTCTCAAGCCCGTAACCGGTACGACACTCTCCTTTTGGGCCTTTTCCTTTCGTTTTGAACATTCACTACATTCCTTAGAGTATAATAGAGTCTTTCTTTTGTGGCAGGAACACTTGGACAAGACCGTGGAGCTCTCATTCTTTGGCCGGTCAAAGAAGGAGAAGTTGGAGTCCCACAATCCACCGCTATGCGAGGCTACTGCACCAACGTGATCACAACACCTCCTTGGGCACAGGTAAGGCCCTGGCGATCGCAACATCACCCTTTCCTTTGTGGTTTTCTTTGTTTTCTCCTCAGTCAACTCGGTCAACTGGGGAGTCAACGAGGTCAACCAACAACCCTTCATTGCCAATGAGGGAGCAGCGCCGTCCGTGAACGACTGGAGGATCCCACAGTCACCGGGAGTGCGGCGAACAGCGCGTCCACAGAAATATGCATAAATGGTCAAGTTCATCAAAGAAAAGCTTCAAACGGTGCAGAGCAGGCAAAAGAGTTATGCGGAAACACGGCATAGACCCCTACAGTTCGAGGTTGGTGATTATGTGTTCCTAAGAGTTTCTCCAACTAAAGGTGTAATGTGGTTCAGCAAGAAGGGCAAGTTGAGTCCCACGTATGTGGGTTTATTTCAGATTGTGGAAAGAATTATAGAAAGGCATACAGGTTGGAGCTTAAAGCAAACATTACAGATGCGCACGCCGTGTTTCACGTTTCAATGCTAAGAAGGTACATTTGTGATCCCACTCAAGTAGTCAGCTATCAAAGAGATGATTTGAAGCCAGATATGTCTATGCCAGAGTATCCCTTGATGATTACTGGTCGTCGAACACAAAAATTAAGAAATAAAAATATTGAGTTGGTAAAGATTAGATGGGAGAACAGGCAGGGTGGTGAAGACACTTGGGAGTTGGCCGATGAAATGTACAAGATGTATCCATACTTGTTTGAGTAAGCGTTATTATTTTTTTTAGGTGATAGTTGCAAAAATGTTGAACTATGTTTATGCTTATTCCTCTAATTTCAAGGATGAAACTATTTTTAGGTGATAGTAATGTAATATCCGGTATGTTTGGATCGAGGTTTATCGGGTTTGGAGGCCAATGTATGGCCCATTGGTAGACCATGTAGGTCTACATATGTTTTTACAGGTTGTGGTGCAGGTGGGAGGCCGGAGGGTTGGGCAACCTAGCCAAATTGGCCTCTGTCGGGTTCACTAAGAACGCATCTATCACAGATGACGTGACTCTTAGTTTGAACGCGTTCACCTGCATCGACGCAATTCTCGACTGCCATTACGTGAGCGCCGCTGCATGCGCGCCATATGGCGCATGCAGGGACGTTGGGAGTTAAACTCGTCTCCGATGTCGGATGCATTTCTAAATGCGGCGGGAAGACACGACGCGATTTAAATCCTGTGTATTTTTTGCTTCTACCCTAGACCGAATAGTGCACTGGCACTGTTCAGCTGGGAGAAGCTTGATGCTGGTTTTTGAAGAGGAAGTTGGGCGTTTGTGGCTGTTTTGGCATCCATTCGGTGTGATTCCGGCACGAGGAGATACTCGGAGCACGGGGAACGCCGGGATATCGTCGGATTTGGTTTCACCTACAAGTAGGGAACTTCGCCCTGTTTTCTCTTCCATGGATTGTATGATTAGGGTTTGTAGATTTTGACGTGGAATCATGTACGAAGGGTAGAGATCATGCTTAGAGGTTCATTTCTGTATTTATTTCCCTACTAAAATAGCATTGTGATCCATGGGTGTGATTTTCGGAAGAAGGTTGGGTCTGGGTTCTGTCACCTGAAAGTCGACGGAACCAGATGACGCGAATCAGGTCTAAAGGTGACAGATTGGTCCATCGCGATTCAGTCTTCTAAGAACATCCACTGTGTTGGACATGTTTTGAAATGTTGCCACTCTACCTCTGGTGTGCTGTGGCCAATTTTCCTGGTTTCTGTCCCACATTGCATGGGCTGTGTTGGCAATGTGGCTTTTCCTCTTGGTCCCTTGGAGGCACTTTCTTGGGGGCTGCTGCTATGCGAATTTGGCTTCAAAAGGATGCTTATATAGTGTTAGGTAAAGGTGGGGGCCGTGGAGGAAGGAGACACCCAAATGGGGCTGAAATTAGAATTTCTGAATTTCATGTTTCCGTCGTCTGTCGACAGGTGCACTTGCATCTGTCAACAGATGCACTCAGTCCATGATCTGTCTGAGAACTGGGTTTCAGAAATCTGAACTTCTGTGTGTATCTGTCGAAAGGTAATTTGCATCTGTCGACAGGTGCACTCAGGGATACAAAAACTGAAGTCTGTCTTGGGTTGTCTGTATGTATCTGTCGACACATACCCTGGGCCTATCGACAGATACACTTCTTTGACATTACCTTGGTCTGTTTGCTCATCTCTTTGATGCTCCATCTTTCATGCTTGTGCACCTACATGTAAATACATTGTTAGTGATATACATTGATTTAACATAATCATTTTTCATGGTGTTTTTCATGTTAATTAACACATCAATTTTGCATTAAATCAATGTTCAAGGATATTACTGTGATCATCAAAAACATGATATATTGAAAACCCAACAATCTCCCCCTTTTTGATGATGACAAAAAAATTCAATTGATGCATATATTGATGTTCTCCCCCTTTTTGACAATATACAAAAAGTCAAGTCATGCCATATAAGAGACAAATAAACATGAACTATGATTTTTCATTGATTGATCATTCAAATTTCACAGTACAAGAGACAACCATTACATGACTCAATAAAAATCAAAAGAAAGGGAAATAACATGAGCAAGCAAAAGAAAACAGGACTAGTGTGACTAACTTCCAGCTAAGACTCTTAACGACCTTTAAGGACCCTGAGACCCTCCATTCATCGTCATGTCCAGTAGGTGGAGGATGACGGGATTCAGCTCTCTCAGAGTAGAGGTAATCAAGCCGGTCTTGGATATGCACATGAGACGCATCCAGAGAGTTAAGGCGAGCATCCACTTGATCAAATGTAGTGTTCAGTTGAGCAAATCCTGAGGTCATCTGTTGATGCAATTGTGCCAAGTAATCATGAAGGGATTGTTCTTGAGGCACAGGTACATCAGCAAATTCTTGAGGTTGATCAGGCATTTGCTCATCCTGAGGTTCTTCATCACTGTCTTCATTATGTTCATTGTCTTCATTGTCTTCTTCATCAGATGACTCTTCAACACCTTGTTGTTCTTTCCCTTTGAGAGTCCCTGTCACAACCGTCTACAAACTTGTAGCCCATTCGGTGAGCGGCAGTGAGGTCAATGCACTGCGGGATTTTAAGGAGACGAGCTCACTTGAAGGAATAGGGATGCCAATGAAAATTAGAAGAGAGGTGATGGGGCAAGCATATGGCATTGATCTCTCGGTGTTAGAGAAACACCGACGAATGAGGCTTAGCATGAGTTCAGGTAGATTGATTTGTTGACATTGGAGGAAGAAGAGGAACAAAGACTTATAGACCTCAGTGACCAATTCTCGGCTTCCATCCTTCGAGACGATCAAAGTAGTGAAGATATGATGGATCATCTGGATCAAACGAGAAAGGAGTTGGCATTCAACGAGCAATTTCCTTAGTGGAATAATAAGGTTGCAAAGTGAGAAGTTCATAGTACTCAGAAGTGGAAGGAGTATAGTTGAAGATTTCAACTCCTGAGTTTGGGATTTGCAGGGCCATCGAGATAAGATTTGCGGTGAGGCGAAAACGAGTGCCTTTCACCGAAGAGAAAAGATCTCCCTGATCGGAAAGCCCTAGTTATTGAAAAAATTATGTGACGACATTTGGAGATATTGCAAGTGCGAGTATAGAAAGAATGTCCACCCTTGAGTGTCAAAGAAGGGTTGGAGAGAGGGGAACATCGATCCTAAGGACTCAAAGTCCACATACCGGGATTGGACGAGTTTCTTGAAGGTGCCGTGTACCCGGATGAGATGGAGACCCTGAGGAACAATGAGTTCCGGCAAACGATCTTCGCGATGCTTGCTACGACGTTCTGAAGGAGCCCTGGAACTCTCTTCGGCGTTCGTCGAAGCGACGACGACGAGTGAGAATCTTGGTCTTGGGTGCCATCTAAAGAAGGAGGGTGAGAATGACGTTTGGGAAGGAATGGAAATGAGAGGGAAATGAGAGGAAAGGGTTGTAGGAGACTTTAGAATAGGTTTAGAGGATTTATAGAAGAGGCCCCACACAAAAGACTTGAACCGGTGCGACGGTTCGCTTCAAAAATGGATCTGGCCGTCGGCTGTCGACAGATGACTACCTGTCTGTCGACAGATAACTGCTTTATGGCAGAAAGTTGATTTTTTTTTAAGATTTTTCAAAGGGTCAAGTGTTCATTTGGCATTTTAGGGTAAAATAGGTGTATGTACAAGATAAAAATGCATATCCATTATGATGAAGACATGACACAATTCTACAATGATTTTAAAATAAAATCGATGAGTTCTTTAATTAGATCATAAAGAACACATTTCACAAAAGCCAGTGAAAATTAAATAACTCTTTTGATTAAGGCCATTGAAGAAAAAACATGCATCAAAATAGAGATGATAGTCAGATAAAATTTGAATTAGATGGCCACAAGAACATCTTACCCATAAGAAGCACATCGAACTTGACGTAAACAATTTTCGGAGGCTTCACACTATTTCTACTATGATTTTAGGATCTTTAAACAGCGAAGATGGGAAAGAGTGGCAATGAGGAGCACTTTCACTTTTTCATGTGAAGGTAGACATTTGTGATGCCAATACCCCCAGTTACTCAATGTGAGTGTCCATCAAGCCATTGTATAGAGATAATGAAACAACCTTTTGACGCGAAGACTGACATTGCTGATGCCCATGTCCCCGGTTACTTAGTAATTTTCATCATTGCTCTACCTCCATCCCATAATTGAAAGATATATATATATATATATATTTTGTTTGAAACGTAGAAATAGGTAGTTTTTCTCCCTTTTATTTTGTTTTTACTTTTTGTCAAGTACATGAGATTTCTTTAGGCAAGTGATAATGTAGAACATTAAATTCAAGGACCTTCTGATTTTTCAAATCATTTTGGATTCATGTTTAATGACAAGGGAGTTATTCAAATGAGATGTTTAAAAATCATTTGGTTTGCTCATTGTGTTCAAAATGATCTAAATAGTCCTCAATCAAGTGTTGCATCAAACATCATTTAGACTTGGTTCATGACTTTGACATGAAGTGGATATGAAAGGTTATGTTGCACAAAACATCCAATGTTTACCTTTAATCATGTAATGAACACTTTCTTGAAAATTATGAAGAAGGAATGAGAAAAAGTGAGAATGTGTGTATCTGTCGACAGTAAGAATCTGTCTGTCGACAGATGCACACAGACTGATGAATTGAAGTTTCAGTCAGAGCAAGTCTGAGTGTACCTGTCGACAGATGGAATGTGTCTGTCGACAGATATGAACAGAGTGGATTTTTGGTTTCAGTTTGAGTGCACAAGTTCAGGAAGTGAGGATTAAAAATTGAAGTGTAGGAAGATTTCCTCATGAAAATACTCATCTACCCTGAACTTACTCCCCCATAAGTGTGTGCACGTGTTGACACAACATCTAGTCAAGGATTCACACAAGCATTTGATACAAGGCAAACATGTTCATTCAAGAATATCATACACAAGCACATGGTCACAGAAAAAGCATTGTTTCATGGAGTTAACATGATAAAATGTAAGGAAACTAAAATCCTATGTGAAGTACAGGACCTTTATATGCAATGGGACTATGGATACTTGGAGGAGAATGTTTCCTCACGCATGATGATAGTTTCCAAACAAGCCGAACTTGTTCTTCCACAGTTCACCATTTGCTATACACATAGTCATTCACACATAAAGAGCATGTACTCCAATATGGAGAGTTAGTTTCATTGCATTTTACACAAACCCAATTCTCTTCTTAAGGATGTGAATCTATCTTCAGACAAGGGTTTGGTGAAAATGTCAGCCAATTGTTTTTCTGTGGGAATGAAATTAAGTTCCAAGGTTTTATTGGCCACTTCATCTCTCTCAAGAAATGATGATGGATTTCAATGTGTTTAGTCCTTGAGTGTTGGACAGGGTTTTTTGAAAGGTTGATAGCACTTGTGTTGTCACGTAGTATAGGTGTGCATCCAATTTCACATTATAGTCAGCTAACTGACTTTTGATCCACAACACTTGAGCTGCACAACTTCCTGCAGCGACATATTCTTCCTCTGCAGTGGAGAGTGCAACCGAGTGTTGTTTCTTGGATGCCCACGAAACCATGCAACCGCCAAGGAATTGGCAATATCCACTAGTGCTTTTTCTATCAATTTTACATCCAGCATAATCAGCATCAGAATATGATATCAAATCAAAACTACTGCCTGCTGGGTACAAAAACCCAATTGCATGTGCCTAAGAGATATAGGAAAATTCTCTTGACTGCAATTAAATGCTTTCCTTTGGACTAGATTGATATCTAGCACAAAGGCAACACTGAATTGTATATTGGTCTACTTGCAGTAAGATAAAGGAGTGATCCAATCATACCTCAAAGTGCTTTGCATCTACCGGTTTACCTTTCTCATCATTTTCCAATTTGAGCCTTCTGCTCATTGGGGTGGAGGCCGGTTTAGCTTGCTCAAATTTAAATCATTTGAGAAGCTCTTTGACATATTTTTCATGATTTATGAAGAAGCCGTCTTCATGTTGTTTCACCTGCAAACAAGAAAGATTGAAGCTCCCCCATTAGACTCATCTCAAATTCACTGTGCATGTTTTAGAAAATTCTTCACACAGTGAAGGTTAGTAGAACCAAATATAATATCGTCCACATAAACTTGAACAACAATTATGTGATTGCGAACTTTCTTAGTGAAGAGTGTTTGGTCCACTTTACCTCTTGAGTAGTTTTTGGTTACCAGAAAATTGCTTAGTCTATCATACCAAGCTCGAGGTGTCTGTTTCAAACCATAAACAGCTTTGTGCAATTTATACACATGTTAGGCATTTCAAATTTTCAAAACCTGGTGGTTGAGGACATAGACTTCTTCTTTGATATAGCCATTTAAGAAAGCAGTTTTAACATCCATTTGATAAAGTTTGAACTTATGGGAGCATGCATATGCCAATAAAATTCTGACTACTTCTAATCTGGCTACAGGAGCAAAGGATTCTTCAAAATCTACACCAAATTCTTGATTATATCCTTTTCAACGAGTCTAGCTTTATTTCTGACCACTTTTCTTCTTCATTAAGTTTATTCCTAAACACCCCATCTAGTTCCTATGATAGAAATTTCAGGGGTTCTAGGAACTAAACTCCATACATTATTTCTTTGAAATTGACCAAGTTCCTCATGCATAGCATCAATCCATGAGTTTCTTTTAAGGCTTCTTCAACATTTTTGGGTTCCACTTGAGAGACAAAAGCAAAAAGATCATGTTCAATTATCTGTCTAACTTGAGACCTTGTTCAACATAATCATTTAAACTACCTATCACATCATCAAGTGGTGATCTTTGGAATACCTCACATTTGTGATTGTTGAAGGGCCGGGAGCATCTTGTCCTTGGGGAATTTGATCTTGTGAATGTTGTTCTTCAGGAGGTTCACCTTCTAGTGGATTTTCTTCATGTGTTTCATCTTGTTTTCTGAAGGCTTTTTCATCATCTTCATCATAGTCCTTGTGAAGATATCCACCTTTGGTCTTGGAACCTTCTTTAGATTTGTCTTTTGCTTTGACTTGTAGGTCCTCAAGTGATGTTCCTTCATCTTCTTTTTCAGTTCTATTAACAGTCAAACTGTTAGTTTTGGCATAAGTCTCATAAAAAATTACATGTGGATTTCTTCCACAGTGCGTGTTTTATTGTTAAACACCCTATATGCCCTAGAGTGTTCGAGTAGCCTAGAAAAACACCTTGATCACTTTTTGCTTCAAATTTATCTAAACCAGATTTATCATTGTTATGAATAAATACCTTTGAGCCAAATACTCGGAAGTACCCAAGGTTGGTTTTCTACCTTTCAACAATTGGTAGGGGGTTTTCTTTATCACAGGTCTTACCATGGCTCTGTTTAGAATGTAGCATGAAGTGTTCACTGCTTCTGCCCAAAAGCTTCTTGTGAGTTGGCCTTCAACCAGAAGAGTGTGAGCCATTTCCCCATTCTCTGTTTTTCCTCTACGCTACTCCATTTTGTTCTAGAGTCCTTGGGGAGGAGAACAATGTTCAATCCCTTGGTGCCTGCAAAAATCAGAAAATGCATTGTTATCAAATTCTCCCCCGTGATCGGTGCGGATTGAGCATATTTTATTCACATTGCCATGCTCAATCTTGTTAAAGAATTCTTGGAAGATTATAAGTGTTTCACTTTTGTGTGCCAAGAGTTTGACCCATGTGAACCTAGAAAAATCATCTACAATGACAAAACCAAAACTTTGCCATTGAGACTTAAAGTTCTAGTTGGTCTAAAAAAGTCCCTTGTGCAACATTTCATATGGTTTAGATGTGCTTACCGGTGCTTTGGATTTGAAAGACTTCCGGGTTTGTTTTCCTTGTGCACATGCATCACAAAAACTTTCATTGTTGTTAAAAGAATGTCAGGAAGTCCATTACTAATTTGAACTTCATGATCTTGTGCAATACGTTGTAGCTCGCATGGGCAAGCCTACGATGCCACAATGTCAATTCATCTGTCTATTTGCAACAAGACACAAATTGTCATTTTCTGGATCATCTAAGTCACTAAGTAGATTTATTCACTCTTTTTTCCAGAAATTTTACACTTCCTGTTTCTTTATCAACAATTTGATATGAATTTGATTCAAAGATGACGTTGTGACCTCTATCACATAATTGACTTATGCTAAGCAAATTGTGATTAAGGCCATCAACTAACAGTGCATTTTCAATTGAATTGGAGGGACACTTACTGACATTACCTGTGCCAATGATTTGGCCTTTGTTGTTACCTCTCAAAAATAACTTGTCCTCGTCTTCTCCACTAGCAAACAATTTAGCTTTGTCGCCCGTCATGTGCCTCGAACAACCGCTATCCAAGTACCATTTGTTTTGATGTTGGGCTGCTAGGCATTCCTCATATGTGGATCAACAAGAGGTTTTGGTACCCAAATTACTTTGGGTCCCAAATTTCATTCATGCAACAAAGTAAATGCTTAGGAATCCAAACTTGTTTGAATTTATGTTTCTTTGGATTATTCCATCATTGTTTTTCATCATGACCATCGTTTTACACACACATTTGAAGGAATTTTCTTTTCAATTTTTTGTTGCTTGATAGACTGTTTATTAGTTGAAGTTGTTCTTGTCTGTCGACAGGCACCATTCCATCTGTCGACAGTGCCTTTTTCTTTTGTTTGTTGGGAACATTTTGTTTGGGTTGCAATACTTTGGTCTGAGATTGACTTGTGTTATGCTTTGTGGTACATGCTTGCTTGTGCTTGGGCTAGGATTAACAAGGAAGTGATCAATGACTCTCCTATTTTCTTTTGTTTGACAGGTTGATATCCTAACACACATGCTTGGTTACATGTTTTTTAGCACCCAAAACCGCATCTAGATTTTGCTTTCCTTTTACAAATTTCATTAAGTCCTCAGATTTTTCTTTCAATTCTTTTTTAGTTTGTTCCAACTTTTTCCTTGTTTCTAGATGATCTTCTTGAAGGAATTCAAGAGAATGGCATAAACAGTCCTTTTCTTTTGTGTTTCTTGTAATTTCATTTTCAAGCAATCCATCTCTTCACTATGAGTCTCTTCATCAACTTTCATCATTTCTATTTCTTTCGTCAGAATGCAATTCGTTCATCGTTATTTTTATCATGCACAGGGAGTTGCATTTCTTTTTCAATGCCTTATTTTCATATCTATATTCACAAAATTTTTCAAATAGAGTAGTGTATGCTTCCTCCCATTCACTTTCAGTGTAATTATCAAATGAGAAGTTTACCTCGGTGGAGTCATCACTCCTTGCCATAAGCATTTTACTTCTTCATCATCGGATGTTTCTGTGCATCTTCATCTTCATCTTCATCACTCCAGGTTGCCAACATTGCTTTGGCTTTCTTGAAGATGAATTTTTCTTTCTTCAGCTTCTTCTTGAGTTCCGGCATTCTCCTCTCATGTGCCCCTGTTTCTTGCATTCATAACAAACAATATCAGATTTTTTGTTGGACTCATGTTTCTGTGAAAAATTTTTCTTTTGGAAAGGTTTGGAGTTACCTGTGTCTCTCCTTTTGAACTTCAGAAATTTCTTGAATTGTCTAGTGAGCATTGCCATTTCATCATTATCACTCTCACTAGATGCTTCTTGCTCATCACTATCTTGTTGAATGTATTTCTTGAAGCTTGTTGATGTTTTGTTGGATGCTTTTAAGGCAATTGACTTCCTAGGATTTTCTTCTAATTCTTTTCTTTTGATGTTGATTTCATATGTCAATAAGGAGCCAATTAGTTCATCCAATTTCATTTTAGAAGGTCTTTGGAATCCTCAATGAAGTGGCCTCAGTATTCCAAGATGAAGTAAGAGTTCGAAGTATCTTTCTTACTAAGTCACTTTCAGAGTATTCCTTTTTAAGACCTTTTAGCCCGTTAATTATTAGCATGAATCTTGCAAACATGTCTGATATGTTTTCATCAGTTTTCATCTTGAACATTTCATATTCAGACACTAACATGCTAACTTTGGTTTCCCTTACCTCGGACGTACCTTCGTAGATGAGTTCAAGTTTGTCCCACATCTCTTGTGTTGTTGAGCATGTGGAGACTCTTCAGAACTCCTTTGGATGCACCGCACATTGCATCATGTTTATTAGGCTCTCCAGTTGAGAGTTCCTTTAGCTATTTGGTCTTTCGTCCAGGTGTCTTCATCCTCGCCAACTCATATGGTCCCTTGCTGACTATTTTCCACAGCTCGTAATTTTGAGCTCTCAAAAATACCTACATACGATTTTTCCAATAAGGATAGTCAGTGCCATCAAATAGGGTGGCCAGGTTACTGAATGTCCCTCGGCCATATACCCTTTTCTAGAATCCATAAGATCGAGAATTTGCTGATCGCTAGATCAAATTACGAAAACTGTAAATCGGAGAAACCTTGCTCTGATACCAATTGAAGGTTTATGCGAAATAACACAATATGGTAATCTAGAAGGGGGGTTGAATACATTACACATTTAATTCTAATTACTGATGGCTTCTTTTCGGTGCTACAGCGATCTTAATGAAACTTGATTAGAATTCGATTGAATATAAGAAAGCTTGAGTTGATATAAATGAGAACAGGGTATCAAACGTGCGTATGAACAATGTGCCTACCATCATCTATCGCAAAATGCGAACAAACCACAGAACACGATGATTTAAGGTGGTTCGGAGCACACAACTCGTGTATCCACATCCACCGTCCACACACACACACGCAGAAAACGACTGCTTATGAGCGAGTTCAATACAGCAACTCACACACACACACGTGTCTGATGAACCACGATCAGAACAACCACAATTTCGTGGATCAAGCACAAGGGATGCTTGAAACACAACCACACACACACAATAGAATGGAAATTGTGAAATGGAGAAGAATTTAGAGTTGGGGAACAAATCCAGTTGGAATTTTTCTCGTGGATCATCCAGACGCTCTTCAAACTTCGATTGGATGTAGACTGATCGATGTAGAAGGTTGAATTGACGACGATCCAGCTTCAACTCCGCATGGATGGTGATTCTACGACGATCTGGGCGGAGGATTGCAGCAGGGCAGCAAATTGGGGCTTTTCCTCTTGGTCCCTTGGAGGCTCTTGCTTGGGGGCTGCTGCTATGCGAATTTGGCTCCAAAAGGATGCTTATATAGTGTTAGGTAATGGTGGGGGTCGTGGAGGAAGGAGACACCCAAATGGGGCTGAAATTAGAATTTTTGAATTTCATGTTTCCGTCGTCTATCAACAGGTGCACTTGCATCTGTCGACATATGCACTCAGTCCATGATCAGTCTGAGAACTGTGTTTCAGAAATCTGAACTTTTGTGTGTATCTGTCGACAGGTAATTTGCATCTGTCGACAGGTGCACTCAGGGATACAAAAACTGAAGTCTGTCTTGGGTTGTCTGTGTGTATCTGTCGACACATACCCTGGGCCTGTCGACAGATACACTTCTTTGACATTAGCTTGGTCTGTTTGCTCATCTCTTTGATGCTCCATCTTTCATGCTTCTGCACCTACATGTAAATACATTGCTAGTGATATACATTGTATGATTTAGCAATATTTAACATAATCTTTTTCATGGTGTTTTTCATGCTAATTAACACATCGATTTTGCATTAAATCAATGTTCAAGGATATTAATGTGATCATCAAAATCATGATATATTGAAAACCCAACAATCATTTCATTCAAGATCATGTAGCTAACAGGAATATAAATATTTCTTTTATAGATACTCAAAATCAGTTAGCAGATATCATCACAAAAGCCTCACTTGAAGAGAGATTTACGTTTCTTACAAAGGAACTAGGCATGTGTAAATTGTGATAGATTTATTTGTATACACTGAAATAATAATAAATTCAGATAACAATTATCTCTCTCCTGAAATTAAGCAAATTCTTTTATAAGTTGTTTGCTTCATACATATCTTTGACGGTTCGCTAATTTAAAAGTTTTATTCATCTCGAACCTATCTCCATTTGTCGTTTTCTGCATTGATGGTGCTGTCCCTTCAAAAAGGCACTTTATCTTTATCTCTTAAATCCCTCAAATCGTGTCATAACGATTCATCTCCCACTCTCATTTCTTTCGACTCGCCTGAGACGATAAACCCTATCGACTCCGACATCGATTTTGTGAGATTTCAAAGCATCCATCCCTTCCCGCGAAAAAATTCTTGAGGGATTTTGCTCCAATCCTCTTCATGATCGTCTAGAACCTTTTTCTGTTTGAATCCATGGCCGTTACTGGAGTTTCCGGCACTGTCGGGGGCTATGGGGCTACTTTCCTCACCACAGAGCAGCAAGAAAGGTTTACCTCTATGAAGACGAACCGTGCGGCAACAAGGTAGTGGATGTAGCTGATCTAAAGAAGAATGGCATGCATAGCATAGTGGCAGTGATGCAAAGAATGAAGTGGTCACAGATGGCAACCTTTTCAGAGGCAAGTTATCCGGAATTGAAAAAAGCTTTTTATGTTTGTTTGAAGTCAAAGGCAGATGGTCTTTGACATCCATGGTCAAAGGAACCCAGATTAGTATCACTTATGAGTTGTTGGAATCCCTTTTTGGAGTCTCTACTTCCAGTCACAGCGGGGTAGATAGTGTCGACATTCAACCTAAGGGATTGGGAATAGTTGGTCCTAAATTCAAGCTGAAGGATGGAAAGATAGACATCAACCAGTTGAACGCCTTTAATCGGATCCTTCATTTCATAGTTTGTCATATTCTAGTGCCTAGGAGTGCCACCTTCTCCACCTGCACCAAGGCGGACTTCGATATGATGTTCTGGGCTATCCAGAACAAAGGTATCAACTTGGCAGAGGTTATCATGGAACGAATGAAGCTTTCTACGGCAATGATTTGGGACAAGAAAAGAATGTTGAATAAGTCCCTTATGCTCATTTGTTAACCATGATTTTCCAGTACCTTGGCATCAGTTTAAATGGTGAAGTCTCTGAGAAGATGGGCCAGTCAATTCGGAGCAGGAACTTGAAGAAAAGTGGGTTCTCCTTGGTAGATGAGGTATGGACAAAAACCTCTGCAGCTGAAGGTGAGGCCATTATTGCAGAAGCCTAGGAAGTCCAAGAAGAGGTGGCTCAGGCAGAAGCAGCACCAGCACTATTAGTTCAAGATCAGCAAGCAGATGCCAGGGCAGAGGTGCCAGCCGTCCAAGAGGAACAAGCAGCAGCAGTAGCAGAGATTAGTGCTGAAGATCTTGCAGCCAGTGGAAGCGGAATTGAGGACATTCCTCTGGAGCATATTGAGCTGGTTGGTCAAGTTGAAGAGGTTGTCACCCCCACCTTAATGGTAGCATCAGTCCTTCAAGGTGTGCTGGACTCTATCACCAGCACTCAGGGGGAGCCCGAAACAGGTGGTGATCAAGCTGCTGAGGTTGTGGCATCAGGCCACAATGAGGATATCTTGATGGAGGATGCTCCCAGTCAGGGAGAGCATGTTGTTGAGAAGGAATCAAAGCTTCAGGGGGAGCACACTGCTAACCCCCCAGTTGATGAATTTCAAGAAGGTGTCGTGGAGAGCACCTCTGATGAAGAAAATGTGGAGCCCATTGCTAGGGTAAGTGTAAAAGGGAAAGAGGTAGCTTCTGAGATCCCTCTCCTCACCAGGAAGCCACATCAGAGGCTAAGGAAGAAGAAAATGAAGATCAATATGTAGCCCATCATTGACAAACTGGATGAACAAGGTAAAATTCTTTGCTCTGTGCAATCTAATATTGCCTGCATTTTCATAAGTCAGAGCACTACAGCTAAGGAAATGGGCATGGTCAGAAATGTTGTCAGGTAGGTGAGAAGTGAGCTAAGCTATTTTAGACTTGTTGAGGGCGCAATCCATTTCTACCCCTCTAGCTCCTTCTTCTGCACCTCCTGCTAGCGGCTCAGGGCCATCAGGGCCAAGGCAATAAGATGAAGATATCCGGCCATCAGGGCCAGTGCATGTTGAGAAATCTGGGCCTTCAGGGCCATCAGTTGTGGCAAAAGTTCGTCCATCATTGCCAAATTCTAAAGAACCAGCATGGCCATCCGGCAAAAAGTTGTTGAAGAAGTGGCAGTTTCAGGACCACCTAAAGTAGGGAAGTCTGGGCCATCAGGGCCAGCAGAGGATGTGTCTGGGCCACCCGGGCTAGTGGATTCAGAGGCTGCACCTTCCAGAGCAGAAGACAAAGTTGTAGCCCCTGAGCCCCCTAGTTCTTCTCCTCTTCCAACTCCAGCTCCTCCTTCTCCACCATCCTCCTCCACAGCACCTCTAGCACCTGCCACCTTCAAACAACACCTTCCTAGAAACATTTCATCTCCTACACCATTTCCTTCCCAGTTCTTCTCATCTCCTATCCCCCACTCACAATCCTCCTCCTTCTGAGGTTCCTCCAGCCTCCTCATCAGCTGAAGCCTCCTCCTCCTTCATATCTAGAGGATGGTTCCTGTTATGGGCCTTCCTACTCCGTTGCTTGCAGTGTTTTTAGGCAGTATTTTGAAGATCAGGAACTTAAGCTTGGGAGGTCATTTCTCACCATACCTCTCTTCTGTCTCCTGCCTTCTACCTTTCTGTACCCTCTCAAGAGTAATACAAATACTTCGATTGATCTCATCTTATCTTTTCTCTTTCCTTGTCTCATTATGGTATCTTTTTACTTAATGACAAAAAGGGGGATAAAAATAACCATTCTGAAATACATTTCTCATTTCTATTTCCGAAAATTACTTAGATTTATTTCAGAACCTTTATGTTTATGTTATGTCGTGTCATGACGAAAAAGGGGGATATTGATGATCAGTTCATCCCCATATAATTTCATGAATTATATATCTATTTTGGTGATTAACAAAACTCAAATAAAGCATGATCTAAAAAAAAATTATGATGCTTAGGCACAGAAAATAAATCAGGTAAAATCAAGCAAAACTTGTAAGTATTCCTACCATGTAGCATTTGAAGTATAAAGTAGGTAAATTTTCGAAGTACACATCGACTTCCTATGTGTTGTGACGATTTCCTCATTTCTATCGATTTCATTTTCAAAACGATTTGTTAAGTGAGAACAACAATTTTCTCTCACAACGATTTGTAAAGTGAGAACAACGATTTTCTCTCACAACGATTTGATATGTAAGAACAACAATTTGCTCTCACAACGACTTTTGATAAGTGAGAACAACGTTTTCTCTCACAACGATTTGATATGTAAGAACAACAATTTGCTCTCACAACGATTTGATAAGTGAGAACAACGATTTGCTCTCACAACGATTTAATAAGTGAGAACAACGATTTGCTCTCACAACGATTTGTTAAGTGAGAACAACGATTTGCTCTCACAACGATTTGTTAAGTGAGAACAACGATTTACTCTCACAACGATTTGCTAAGTGAGAACAACGATTTGGTCTCATAACGATTTACTTTCATATTGATTTGACAAGAGAACAACGATTTCTATCTTACATCGATTTGGTCTTCACAACGATTAGATAAGTTACATAATGACTTGGTCGCCGTAACGATTCAATAAGTTACATAATGACTTGGTCGCCGTAACGATTCAATAAGTTACACAACGACTTGGTCGTCATAACGATTCGATATAACAAACATCGATTTGGTCACTACATTGGATGGATAAGTGAAACAACGATTTGCTGACAACGACTTGCTTATAACGACTTGCTTATATTGTCATATCGATTTGTCTCCACAACAATTTGATTATGATTGTATAACGACTTGTGTTCACATCGATTTGTTTATGAATGAATAATGATTTACATAAATAATGACTTATTCACACAACAATTTCATAAGTCATACTCATAACAATTTCATGGACTACAATGACTTGACATTCAAACTCGTCTCAAATATTTTGAAAGTCAAAGTCCTTACGCATGTTTCCCTAATATCCATGCATTTAATGTGACTGTACATTTCTCTGCACGATGCATATCTGGATATCCTCTATTATCATGCTTCTATGTGAAACACTTTTTATATAGCAGAATGCCATTTTCATTTTGGTGAAATATCTTACTACATGGATTCTAACGTTGACTGATAACAAGAGACAGCATAGCTATCTATGATTTAGCATTTATTGTGTGCAGGTCTCTGACAGCACAACCCCATACAACGTTGGACAAAGTAGAAGCTGAAAAATATCAAGAAGGATCTTCTCCTTGCGTGCATGGAACGTAAAGGACTATTGATTGCAACATACCTGTTGAAGAATAAGGAGAACCATGCAGTCTAACATTCACTAAAGCCTAGAACAACGGTCATCTAAATGGCTAATTCAGCAAGAGAAGATATATATATATATATAAGATTGAATACTCCTGGCAACACAACTTTTGAAGTATTCAAATCTCAATGAAAATCTGGAAGTGATAGAGTCTTAGCAAAAGAGCTTCCTGCTTTCCACTCCAACCTTGTAGCTCTTGCTCTCCAGTGCCTCCTTGTTGTTAGTTTTGGAGAGCTCTTGTGATCTGGGAGATTTCATTATGATAGATCTTTCTCTCTCAGTCACTGCCTCAGATCAAGCGTTTGCTATAAGCTTGGTCTAGGGGCATTTCGCCTGTTTTCTCACCTTCTTGAGAAGTTCCTCTTCATGTGTGAAGATAAGACCTGTTGGAAACAGTGGTGTGTGTTCCCTTCGTGTTGAAGGAAGACCTGTGAATCATGGTGGTGTTTTCCTCTTTGGGTTGTGAAGAGAAGGCAAGCTATGGCTGGATGTGTAAGTGTCCTTGAGGGGGACGGTACCCTTGGGTAGTAATATCTTGAGTTGTTGCTTAGGGACTGGACGTAGGACTCCTATGGAGAGGAGGTCCGAACCAGGATAAAGTCCTTGTGTCGTGTGATTGCCTGTTTGTGATTAATATATTTTCTTTATTACTAACACTAACAGTCGAGCGTAGTGTTTTGTGTTGAACATTTTTGTTGATAGGTTTGGATAATCATATTTTAATAACCCCATTCACCCCCCATCTAGGCTTGCTAGTTGGGCAACAGCACACACGCTCTCAACATATCCTCAAGCGTTTGGATAGTCCTTTAGACTGGCCATCTGTCTGGGGATGGAACACCGAACTAAGCTTCAACTGAGAACCCAATACCTCCTGAAGACCCTGCCACAACCTCGATGTAAGCCTTGGGTCTCGATTAGAAATAATCATCTTCGGCACACCATGCAACCTCAAAATGCTACTAACATACAGCCTAGCCAAACTCTCCATAGACTGCTTCTTCTTCATCGGCAAGAAATATGCCGTCTTGGAGAAACGATCCACGATCAAGCAAATCGAGTCATTGCCCTTCACTGATCGGGGAAAACTCATTTTGCCTACTTTCTCCTGAAGCCAATGATCAGCCTTCTCCTGCTCAATCACCTCATCTAGAATAGTGGACCGAATAGATAACTGCGCCACGAAAGCCTGACATAACTACGGCTCTAACTCAGTCATCGCACAGGCTACATCATCCAACATCTTCCAATCCTGCTGAAGCAAAGACCTTTTTCTGCTAAGGGCATCTGCCATGACATTTGCTTTCCCGAGGTGATACTGAAGCTCGAAGTCGTAGTCCTAAGGAATTCAATCTATCTCCTCTGCCGTAGGTTCAACTCCTTCTGAGAGAAGAGATACCTCAAACTCTTGTGGTCAGTGAACACCTCGAACTGGACACCATGAAGATAGTATCTCTAGATCTTCAGTGCATATACCACTGTCGCAAGCTCCAAATCATGAGTCAGATAGTTACGCTCATGCTCCTTCAATTGGCGAGAAGCATATGACACTACCCTACCATGCTGCATCAACACACAGCCAAGAACGATCTGAGATGCATTTGAGTAAATAGCAAAACCCTCTACACCACTCGGAAAGATCAATACAGGTGCACAAGTAAGCTTCCCCTTCAGCAACTGAAACTGCTCTCGCAATCCTTAGACCATGCAAACTTCACACCCTTCCTGGTTAGCTTAGTCAAAGGTGCGGCGATAGATGCGAAACCTTCAATAAATCGTCTGTAATAGCATGCTAAACCAAGAAAACTCCGAATCTCTAATGGGGTCCTTGGAATCTCCCAATCTAACACTGCTTGGACCTTCACCAGATCAACTGTAACTCCAGCGCCTGAGATTACATGCCCAAGAAAATGAACCTCGCCGATCTAGAAATCGCACTTGCTAAACATTGCATACAGCTTGTGTTCTTGGAGAACCTCCAAAACAACTCTTAAATGATCACAGTGTGTAGCCTCATCGGGAGAATAGACTAGCACATCGTCAATGAACACCACGATGAAGCTATCCAAATAAGGTTTAAACACCCTGTTCATGAGGTCCATGAAAACTGCAAGGGCGTTGGTCAGACCAAATGGAAGCACCAAAAACTCATAATGTCCATAACGAGTCCTAAAGGCCGTCTTGAATATATATTCACTCCTAATCCTCAACTGATGATAGCCAGACCGCAGATCAATCTTAGAAAATATCGATGCATTCTGCAACTGATCAAATAAATCATCAATCCGCGGTAAGGGATACATGTTCTTCACAGTCACCTGGTTGAGCTTTCTATAATCAATGCACAACCTGAGGGAACCATCCTTCTTCTTCATGAACAATATAGGTGCGCCCCAAGGTGACACACTAGGGTGAATAAATCCCTTGTCCAGCAAATCCAGCAACTGCTTCCTCAGCTCGGCTATATCCGCAGGTGCCATTCGATATGGAGCCTTAGAGATAGGAGAGGTGCCTGGAAGCAACTCTATAGTAAACTCGATCTCTCTAGCCGATGGCAATCTAGACAAATCATCAAGAAACACATCTGAAAACTCCCACTACCTCAATCTCCTCAAGGGTCGATGACTGATCAGCCTTCGGTACTAAGACCACGCTGGCAAGAAAAGCGTCACACCACTTGTTCTCCATCTTCATCGCCTTCATGGCAAAGATCACAAACCTTCTCGCTAAGTTCCTTGGCAATGGATGTGAAAACTCATCCTCACCAGCAATACGGAAAGTAATCTTCTTCCCATGACAATCTACCAAAGCATAGTGCTCCTCAAGCCAATCCAGACTAAGAATAGCATCATAGTCCTTCATCTTAAATAAAAAGAAGCACCCATCTAAGCCTCGGTCTACAATGCACACTGGTAAAGACGAAATACACTTCCTAGTCGATACCATACCAACTGATGTGTGCACAGACAAAGGGACCTCTAACTCCTTAGCCTCTACTCCTGATTCTAATGCCAACTGGCCTGCAAACTGCTCGAAAATGAACGAGTTTGTGACACCCGTATCAAACAAAACCCAAGCGTGCACACCTATGAATAGAACCGTACCATTCGTGACATTTTCCGCCTGCTCTGCATCCTCTCACGCTAAGGTAAACACTCGATCTTGAGCTCGAGGCCTTCCTAGTCTCTCTATCGCTGGTGCTGCAGCTGCTGAGGCTGGCGCTCCATGCTGAACTCCCTACTGCAGTCTGGGACATTCTCGGATCTGGCACACTTAAGACACTTCCCCGCTAACTTCAAACATTTGGTACCACCATGTGCTCTTTTGTAGTGATGGCACATCTTCTTGTCACTGGGTCTGATGCCGGGGGACCGCAAAGTAACTGCCTGCTAACTACTAGCTGCCACTGGACACTGCGGTGACTGGTACACGACCTTCTTCCAATCCTGCCGCTGGAAAAGCAGTGCAAACCTCTTCTGCAATGCCTTCTTCTCTTCTAGATACTGCTCCATCTCGCTCTCTTGCCTACATGAAGTGTTGAGAGCCTCATCTAGCGTACAGTGGTCAAACGCCACAAGTCACGACCTCAGTGATGGCCTAAGACCCATCATGCACTTCTTCGCCTTCTTGCGCTCATCGGCAACTATGTGAGGAGCATACTTGGACAGTTCAGCAAACCAGGCCTCATATTCTAACACCGTCATGGAGCCTTGAGTAAGAGAAAGGAACTCTTGCAACATCTTGTCTTGGATATGCTCTGGGATGAACTTGGCCCGAAACAACCTCATAAACTCATCCCAAGTCACCTCAACAGCACCACCCTCGAACCTTGTGCAAAGTAAGGAGGCCCACCACACATCGGCTCTCTCCTACAAGATACAACCCATAAGCACCAACTAGACAAAACCTAAACTTAACACAAGTACATACATACATAATTAATAAATACCTACAGTATATAGGAGGCCAAACTAACTTTATCCTCCTCGGCAAACTAATGGCTCGGAAGATCTTCTCAATCTCCCTCATCTAGCTCTCCGACGAAAGTGGCTGACTCTCCCCCTTAAAAGAGGGTGGAGCCATCCTCTTGAATCTCTCTATGATGGAAAGACCACCATGGCCTTCTCTTGAAGAACTGGAGCTGGATCTTGAGCCTGCCACAACAAGCAAGATAAGCAACACATATAATAATCATACATTGAATAGAAATAGGCTACTCTATTTAACAATTCTAACCGAGCCTACAGTGCTGCCTGAGTATGCGCCTGGGTCTGCATCGCCTGGACCAGGCCTTGCATGAATACACCATAGTCCACAGGCAGTATTGGAGGATGTAGTGTAGGACCCTGTGGTGCTGGGGCTTGCTGCTCACCTCTGTCCTCACGCCTCTGCTCGTCATCTCGAGCCTGGGCACCATGCCTACCACGATTAGCCATAGCCTGTACAACAATTTAATCTAGTTAGAAACTAAGTTATTTAGTCCTAACCATTTTCTTAACTATCTTTCATTCATTTTTAGATATTTTCTACATATATGGACAAATTCTATAAAGACTTAGCATACTGTGAAGATGATGGTATATTCATGTACAATCTCAACCTGGGTGCGCTCTGATACCAATTTCTGTAATGACCCTCCTTATACCAGTACGATTATACCAATCCACATCGGTACAAAGAACGCCGTCACAGTGGGACATTTACCCAACACTATACAATAGATTAAGATGTACATAAATATCATAAGTGAACAGCGGAAATAAACAATTATTCTCATTCTCATTCTATCATCATCACATATCCACAGTATATGTAGCAATAAAAGAAATATCAATGCCACATTATTACAACTTCAAATAAAATACATTGTCCATATGAATTATACAATTTTAAAGTTTACATACTAATGAAAAAGGAAGTAAATATGTAACATGTCCACAAGTAGAGCTACTCCTAGTTCTCGGAGTCGCTCCTCGCTATGTCCTCCTCAGGAACCGAAGCACCTGTCTCACATGTACGTCAAAGCAAGTATGAGTCTTCTAAAGACCTAGCAAGCAATCCAAAGATTCAACTTATACATATCACCTACACATAATACTCTTTTAAACATTTAGAAAAAAATCATGGTACATGCTTTATATCACTCAAACAATTAAACATGAGAACTTATAGCATGATTTCTACACATTATAACCAACATGGTTCAGAGGTTCAAATTTCATTCAATTCACTTCACAATTAGAACATGGAACTATGTACATGATAAATAACACACCTAGCATGATATCTAATCAATTTCACATGCAATTATAACATTTAACCACATGTTTAGCTTGCTGTTTTAACATAAATAAATCACATCTATACAAATTCACATCTTTCCTCATGCTATCATATTCACATTACTCTTTCACATGTTCACTTTTCACATTTACATGTTTTCACATTTCACATACACACATGGTCACATTTTTACACTTAATTGCCACGACACATAGCCCAAACCACCATAAGAAGGACACACATCACATACACATAATACATATCCACTACCTAGGCAAAACAAAGTGATGAATCTTGGTACTGCGCAGACCGAGAGAAGCCCTCTCCACCGTAACCAGTGGTGCTTGTCCACCTCTAGGATTCATCCTAATGCCATAGGAATCACACACATTGAGCCTTCATGTATGGACTTTACTACAGTACATCTCCACAATCCTTATGGTAGCAGTGTCAATCTCAGCACAATTTACACATTCCACTTAATCACATGTTCACATTATACACATACACTATTTATCACATTTACGTGCACTTTCAAATAATTACACATGCTTCAGTTTATCTAACATGATGCTACTGTTTCACAGTAATAAGTTGATCATAAAAAGACCTAATCATGCTGCTAGTCATTAAATTCACATGATTAAACATAACATGCTCATCATGGCCAATCACCATCATTAAATTAATAACAATTCCTACTACTGTTAAAACAAAACGAAATTTATATCACAGGCTTCACACAAATCACATGTCACATACCTAAATTTTCAGATTTTTTGGAATAGTAATGCTAATTTTAACAATTAAAACAATTTACATGCAGATTTATTAAGAAACTCATTTCAACATGATTCACAACTAAACATTCGTATTTAAAAGTTTGAAAACTTGAAAACAGTCCTCATAACCTCATTGAAAATTTTTGAAACCCTAATATGCAACGGATCTAATTATTCAGGATTTAACATGGTCAGATCATGCTCATTATTCATTTATAGAAATTTTAATAGATAACACTATGTTTATAAATTCGACCTATCCTCAAGACATGACCTATTGACTGTACCAGATGAAATATAATTTTCACAGCTTGCACATATACCCAGAAATCTGACAAACATATCATAGAGTTCAGAATAGTCATTCTGTAAAACTTGAAGAATTTGGCGGCAAAAGGGTTGCCGCCAACGGAGTTAACAGGTAACGATGTTGCCGCCAACTCAAGATCTTGACGGCAGCAAGCTTGCCGTCAAATTCCTGTCTGCAGAAGTGTAGTCTGAATGCACATAACTTGACGAATTGGGGTTCCAGGACACGATGGAAAATCCAATAAAGACCCGAGACCTAAGGGACATGTATAGGGATGAAATCCCTAGATCACTTGCTTGGAATAAAATCGCTATTGGGATTATTTAGTCGAAGATGCTCTCCTCGGCCAAGCCAAGAAGCAGCCGAAAATCCTCCCAGATCCGGTCTTTCTATTGATGTAGATCACACACCGGAGTCAGGGAAGCTTCCTCAATGTCCAGAGTTCTCTCAAGTCGATGAAGATCGCTGGAAGATGCACAAAATCACTAGATCAAAGTCGCCAAAGTTTGGGTTTTCTCACAGAAAGCCCTAGGTTTCTCAAAAGCCAAAGGACCTAACCTCGCCCAAATCTGGGTGTTTTATAGGGTTGAGGCATTGGGGTACACATTAAGGTTGGAATCCTACCGTTGGAGGTGGGTTTCCAAATCCAAAACTGGGGAAAACGCAGCTATTTCCCGATCTAAAATCGCAATAGAAACTGAGAAGTAAATGGCCACTTCTCTGCCGTTAATAGGAAATAAATGGCCATCGATTTGGACGCCAACTCTGAGTCAACGGCACACTGGTTGTCATCAACATGCCCTCAACGTCAATGGATGTTGACAGTTACTGGCATCACGACCAGAAAACAGAAACATCAAATAGAATAAATACACTATATGTAAATACATACAATATGCCCTGTATAATTTAAATACAATATGGATAATTAAATAAAGACAATATATATATATATACAAAAATAAGTACATATATACATATTTGCACATATACACATAAAACTATACATAAAAGCAACTAAGTATAATGACAAAAAATCCAAATAATGACAACAAAGTTCGAGGGCCTTGTAGAAAAATCCAATTAAACACGATATGTGAACACGATAGATTGAACAATAGTGATTGAACAAGATCTAGAATGATGTAAGAAGATAGAACTAGCAGTAGAACAATATGTACAAGCGTGCATGTCACGTCCCGAGAATTACGCAGCGGATATTGATAATGTGGAATAATTCTAGACGATATCCCGAGACGTGAACAGACGGCAAATAAGCCTCGAGCTAGTACGCACTAAATGTATAACAACATAAATCATTAGAGGGCACAAATATTGAACTCAACTAATCTTGTATTCAAATCTCAACTCATTGTATTCTATATGGAAACTATTACAGGACTAAGACTCAATAAAAAGGGAAATTACATATGTTCCTCGGTTCCTACAACACGTTCTAACACTCAAAATAAACTAACTATACATAGACTCATATTTGGAACGTTCATCACTCGGACGCATTCCCATCCTTGACTTGCTCCTCCCCTTGAATTTCAGTCACCTAGAATGGTTAAGAGTAGGGGATGAGCAAACTAACCCAGTAGGATTTATATCTCAATGTGCGGGAATGATATAAGTGATTAGCAATTTAGAACTAGGTAAGCACGATGATTGTCATGATATGCAAGTACGAATAAAAATTCATTAAAACATGATACAAGCTAGATAGAGTGATGATGATAGAGCAAGATCTAGAAGGATATAATAAGATAGAACTAGCAATATATCATTTTGTACAAGCACGCAAGGTTTCACTTGATGTCAATAGCTTTCAAGAATGCAAGATATCACTAATTGCAATAAATGCAGGATGGCCATATCTTGCAAGCAAGCACACATGAGCACAAACTTTTAACATGATTCACTTATCAGACATGAAGACACTAATGTACACCAAGGAAAGATCCACCTAGAAATGCACACTAGGACACGTGTATGTGGTTATTGTATCTATCATTCAACATACATGACTCCCAGCGCAGATGCAACACCAGTAATCATTATACCCCATGGTTAACAGTATATTTATGACTCTATGTCATTGTGACTAGACTGGAGCCGTTGGACACTTGCCGTGCCCGGTCAGCATCTCACTTCAATTTTAAATGTAGATACCCACAGTCATTAATAAAGGCCAATGACAGTTTCAATAAGTAAGAATGTGTAATGTAATGTTCATGATGATGATGAGAACAACTATTGTAACGTCGCACATTTTTTTCGGATCTTCGTGGATCCTTGCATAGCGGGTTTGGTGGCCAGTGTGTGGCCCATTAGTGTATGTTTCAGGTGTTTACGCAGGTTTTCGGAGCTCAGTGGGCCGCCAGTTTGGACCTGTATCACCCGTCCGTTCACTAGTTGTAAACATGATGGGGGTGTGCATCGCGTTCAGGTCGCGACAGCCCTGGTGGTCACGTTCATGTTGCCGCTATTTTGGGTTGTCGTCTGCATGCGCGCTGCATGTTGCATGCTGGGCGGCCATGCTGATGTGGACAGTGGGTAGGAGACGGCCTTCTACGTCGCTTTCAGGTCGCGACCCAAGGATATGTTGCGTTCTAAACCACTCAGTGTTTTTAAGTTGGTTTCTACCGGACAGAGCTATGGCAAGCTCTGCTCGGGCAGGGGAGGTCGCTTGCGGGATTTTGCCGGGCGATTCGATGGCTTGGCGGTCGTTTTGGCATGGTCTTGCCGTAAAGACGTCGTGCGGAGCGGGGGAAACGCCGGGAGTTCGTGTTCTTCATGGAGGTAGGGAGATCCCACCTCATTTTTGATGCATGAATCATGTGTGTGGTATGTTTGATGTGTTTATCATCTTATAAACCTTAGATGTCATGCTAGGGCATTCATTAAAGCATGAAAAATGAGAATTAAGGGTGTTTTATAGGGCATGTCGGGGTAATTCGGGGAGAGGATCCTGGATTAGGGTTCCTGCCTGAGAAGGCGACGGAACCCCCTGTCACGACAAGGTTGCGACAGGCCGACCCGTCGCGTTAGGAATCCATAACGCGACATATCGGGGTGTCGCGATCTGAGGCGACGTTACCCCATGTCACGACCTCAGCCGAGAGGTCCTGTGTGCATGGTTTAAATGGTGCAATTATCCAATTATTGGTAGTTTACGTGCATGGTTAGCATGAGTGGTGCATTGGCACCTATAATGCTCTTTAAGCTCACTTGTTGGCGTGCTGTTTGTGTCATGAACGTGTGGTTTATGTGGTGGATGTATCGTGTGCATGGTTTTCATGTTTTGAATGGTGTTATAAAGGTTGGTTTGTGGTAGCGGGGCAGTGAGGTGAACGGGCAAGTATATTGTGGTATAGGTTTTACCGGCATGTTAAATGATTGACGTGGTTTATGTGTTGCTGAGTGTGGTGGTTTGGCGCCTATTCCGGAATACCTCTACAGTCAGGTACCCCAGGTTCTGTGTGAGCTAGGCATGTGTGTTTGTTGTGCTCGGGGTTTGTCCCGGTACCTGTGCTGTACTGTCGAGGTCAGTGTCGTCTGTCCTAGACACCCTCACTCCTGTGTTTGAGTTGTACATCCAGCTGAGGGAAAGATGACAGAGGGCAAGGACTTGTGTTTGTGGGTGTGCAGTCACTTGTAGCGCTCGTAGTTGGGGCTACAGACACCAGTAGACATCACTGGTGCCCAGCTACTCCTATTTTCGAGTGCCTCACTTTAGGGAGCTTAGTCCAGAGTCCCTAAAGGTGCCAAGCATGGGCCTATAGTTGTGTGTGGTCTACAGGTGTGGTGTTGGTTGGTCTCCACTGTTCTTTGGCTTGTGCTTGTGGAGCGGCAGTTGGACCTTTCGTCCGTGACTGCGAGACTGAGAGGTAGTTCTTGTGTTGTGTGAAATGTTGCGGAAAAAACTACTACTAGAAATCTAGAAGGGGGGGTTGAATAGATTTCTCCAAATTTTAAAAACCAGTCGAACAGAAACTTAGAGAAACTTAATTGAGTGTTAAATCTGAGTGTTAATGACAGTTCTAAACAAATTAGACAAGTTAGATGAGAAATTTTGACGAACCTATCAAGCATCTTGCGCAAGAGACAAGCAAAAACCACAATGACACAAAGATTTAGGGTGGTTCGGATTACAAACAGTGTCCTACGTCCACAATCCATACAACACACACAGTGTGGCTTATCTTGCCAGTTTAGAAAAGTCACATTGGAACACACACACTCTGAGATACAGAAATCTCAGATTCAATCACACACACGGAAATTGGGCACAAGGATTGCACCACATTCACAAAACACACAGTATAGAGTGAAATTGAAATGAGAAACCAGTCGGAGCAATTGAATTCCAAATTGAAAAAGACTGGTTCGAAGATCCCTGTTTCTGCTCAGGAATGGGGATCAGTTCTTCTGATTTAGCTCCAGGAAGAGAAGACTCAGATGGATCAAAATTCTCCTTCAATGGAATCTAAGGTGTACAAACCTCTTGTTCCTTTAGATCTAGGAGCAATTCCCAAGTTGGAGCCTTCCTCAGGATTGGCTAGAATTCACTAGAGTCTTGGAAGAACAGAAGTGTGGCTCGATCTCTCTTTAAAGACAAGGGATAAGGGGTATTATAGCCCTATGGGTCTACAAAATATTTTGGGATCTGTGGCATAAAAGTTCCCGCCAAAAAGCCTTCCCAAAAGCTTCCACGCGTCCCTGTTAATAGATAAAAAAGAGAAAAAAAAAATAGATTGACTGTGTTGAGCACCTTACCTATGTGTCGACACCCTGTCCTAGATATCACAAAAACAATCTCCTGGAATTGGGACCAGTGTCGACACACAACTGACTATGTCGACACCACTGGGTGCTTACTGATGACTTTGTTCTGGGACACTACACTAGTGTCGACTCACAGTTGAGTTGTGTCGACACCACAGACCATTTATTGAGCTGTAAATGAAGGAAACATTGTGAGAGAAAAATGTAAGCATGATAAGCATGATTTCAAAGTATTAATGAATCACATTTGACTATCATCAAAATAAGAGATCCAACATTGTGTTGTCCGGGTTGGATACTGGCGTCATGAACCAGTAGTCCGTTCCCGCGTGGTGGCGTCGTACTTTCCGACTCGTGCTTTGCTACTGGTTGTAGCGTGTGTTGGTTGTGGTTTTACTCGTCGAGGTGTTCCCTGGTGTTGGCATGGTTGTAGTTGTGGTTTGTGAGTGGAGACTCACTGGTTATGGTTTGACACATGTGGTATGCCTTGTCGTTTGCACAGTTGTGTCAAGGTTTTGCCCATGGTGGAGTGCTTGGTGGTGGCACTGGTTTGGTTGTGGTTTCAGTGGGGGTAGGTCCCTGTTCCCTGAGTGGGTACCTATTTCTTATGGTATGCTGAGAACTACCCTTTTCAGGTGTTGTGGTGGAGCTATGCTCCGTGGAGGTAGTGAGGTGAGACCAACCACTTGTTGTGTTTTACCCTTGCTTGGGTAAACATTCCGCATAAGGTTACAATGTGTGATGGATTGGCATTGTGGTAGTCAGTCCTATTACTTAAGTGTGATATTCGATATATCGTGGATTAGGGGTATAAAGGACTAGCTCTTGGTTAGCAGTCTCGTTACCCATGTGTTTGTGGTTCGCCTGTGAAGCTTGTAGCCTAGGCAGTGATTTTCCTATGTGCAATGTAGCTTAGGCGACCAGTTGTTGAGGTAGTATGCCTGTGAGGCCAGTGGCCTGGGCATTTCAGTTGTTGAGCAGACAGTAGTGCTGTGCTAGTCCTATAGTTCATCTTTCTTTCCGAGGAATATGTATTTGTTTATGATTTATTATTTAAACTGTTATTTATTATAAATGTTATGAGCATGATATGGTTTGGCTATTTATAGTTGGTATCGGAGTAATGGTCCAGTTAGAATATGAAAAGACATTGAGAGTGCAATATCACAATACATGGATTAATGTCCACTGCTGGTAGTAAGTCAGCGTTTTTGGTTGGTTAAAGTGGTATTTATCTGAATTTTTGTTCGGTAAAATGTATTTATGTGTTGAGAATTTGGCAGTTGTTAGCAGTTGTTAAAAGTTGATGTGATTAGGTGGTATAAATTGGTGATTATACCAGTATGCTAGTTTGATAGAAAGGCATGGTTGTTAAAGATTCAACAGTTAAAGAAATTGAGGATATTAATATGTTTAGATGTGACTTCAGTAAGTGAGTTTTAGTAGATATAGAGTTAGCAGAGACAGGTATATGGTATGAAGTGATGAGGAATAGATCAGTGTGTGTCAGAAATGATTAAATGTGCAGATTATAGTTGAGGACCACAATAGAGGTATTGTAGCATTAGAAATCTGAATCAATGATATCAGAAAACAGTATGAATGATAATGATTAGTGTTATGAAGAGCTTGGCATGATTAAGTAAGCAGATCAGCTTTAAAGAGGTATTGGTACATAGAAGAGTAGTGATTTATGGCAGATCGATTAAGTGTGCTGGAGATTAGAAATTTGAGAAAAGTGTTGTTATGAATAATGATGGTAATAGGATGTTGGATATGAGGATGTATATATATATGTACAGAAGGATTAGTTGAATAAAGAGAGAGAGAAAAGAAGAATCAATGTGCATTTAGATTTTCTTAGAATTGCACAAGAGAAATATTTAGTTGATGAATGACAGATTATGAGATTTCTTAAGAAATAGTTATTAAAGATTGTTGTGCTAAAGACAAGATCAGTGAAAGGTAGTAATTATGAGCAGTGTGAGAAAAAAATCAAAGTTAAAGTTAAGTATGTTGAAATGAGTTTAAGCTAAGTGAAAAAGAATGGAACGAGGTGTCTTAAAGGAAAAGCAGTTAAGAAATATTGAGTTGAGGGAAGTAGTAAGACAGATCATGATATTTATTACATTTGAGAAAAGAGCAATTACTTGAATAAGGGAAGTAGACAGAGGAAGTTATTATATTTAAGGAGATTGGTATTCAAATTTGAATTGTTGCAGTATTTTAAAGAAAGATGACTAGATACTAGAAAGATTTATAGTATGAATGGTCCAGTAAGATTAAATAAACAACAGAATGAATAAGAGAAATATTTGCATAAAAAAAATATGTTAAGATTAAAATGATTCGTAGTTTAGATAATGAAGAGATATGGATCAGAGAAAGGAAGAATTTAGCTAATGATGAAGTGAATAAGATCAGATGAGTTAGGAAATGTTCAGCCAGAGTTTGCATATCGGTGCAAAGAAAATGATTCAATTGAGCAGAAATAGACTGTTATAGAAATATTTCAAAGTTTGACAAGAGCAGGAGCAGACCAATTAAAGAATATTTGGAAAGGTTATGCAACAAAATAATGAGATTAGCCCAAGAATGTCAGTAAAGCAAGGAAGGTATAAAAAGAGTACAACATGTCAATAGCGGTTTAGCAGATCAGAAACTGCAGTAATTTCTTCACTATAAATTAATTGAATAAGATGATTTGAAAAGCAGTTAAAGTTAGAAATGAATTCAATTAAAGTCAGAAGAAAGTAATTGTAAGCAATAATGCGAACATAAATTGTGAAATATTTTGCAAAGTGTCCATTGAGATAAGAGTAGCGCAGCGGAAGCAAGGACGATTTAATATTCACATATTGTTCAAGGTTTGATTGAATAAGGAAAAAGTGTAAAGTTTTGCGCAGTGGAATAAAGGAACAGAGGTTATTGTAGTTTTTAATCAGAAATGACTTAAGTGGTATGAGTAGAATAATATAAAAAGGTAGGAAATTTAAAGATGGTAATTGGTTTTCTTTGAAAAGTTGGCAGTTGCAAATGTAAGTATTGAGGCAGGGCACCAGTAAGTACTGATAAATAGAAAAGAAAAGGGCACTGAAAAAATCCAAGAATTTAGAAAGATTATGGCATGGTAACGTATTACAGTGTAAGATATTCGAGAAAAGTGAGCGGTCCCGAAAGAAATGTTGCAAACACAGCCGGAAAACTGTGGAAGCAGGTTGAGTCCAAAGAGATAAAGCGCCAACAACAAGGTAGAATCGCCTACAGTTGAAAGGTAAAGAAAGAGCATAATATAATAATCGGGCAGTGTAGCTATGAAATGGATTAAAGAAAAGGAAAAGCAGTGCAAGTATAGAAATGAATAGATTGAATTAGTTTTTTTCAGTCAGTGAAAGATGGTATGAAAAGGCAAGTCCAGTAGAAGAATATCCTACTTGTTCTGTGCACGGTTTTGTTTATTTCTAGGTGATAATATGATTTACCCCGGTTCGTTTTGAATGACGAGGATGACATTCCTTTTAGATGGTAATAATGTAACGTCGCGGGCTTTTTTTAGATCTTCGTGGATCCTTGCATAGCGGGTTTGGTGGCTAGTGTGTGGCCCATTAGTGTGTGTTTCAGGTGTTTACGCAGGTTTTCAAGGCTCAGTGGTCCGGCAGTTTGGACCCATAGCACACGTTGGTTCACTTGTTGTGAACGCGACGGGGGTGTGCGACGCATTTAGGTCGCGACAGCCCTAGTGGTTGTGTTCACGTTGCCGCTATTTTGGGTTGTCGTCTGCATGCGCGCTGAGTGTCGAATGCTGGGCGGCCATGCTGACGACGACAGTGGTAGGCGACGACCTTTTACGTCGCGTTCAGGTCGCGACGCAGGGATATGTCACGTTGCAAACCGCTGGGCATTTTTAAAATGTTTTCGGCCGGACAGAGCTATGGCAAGCTTTGCTCGGCTAGAGGTGGTCGCCTGCAGGGTTTTGCTGGGTGATTCGACAGCTTGGCAGGCGTTTTGGCGTGGTCTCACTGTGAGGACGTCGTGCTGAGCTGGGGAAATGCCAGGAGTTTGTGTTCTTCATGGAGGTAGGGAGATCCCACCTTGTTTTGATGCATGAATCGTGTGTGTGGTGTGTTATATGCGTTTTTCATCTTATAAACCTTAGATATCATGCTAGGGCATTCATTATAGCATGAAAAATGAGAATTAAGCGTGTTTTGTAGGGCTTGTGGGGGTAATCCAGGGAGAGGTTCCCGGATTAGGGTTCCTGCCTGAGAAGGCGATGAAACCCCCTATCGCGACAAGGTCGCGACAGGCCGACCCATCACGTTAGGATTCCCTAACGCGACATATCTGGGTGTCGTGATCTGAAGGCAACGATACCCCACGTTGCGACCTCAGCTGAGAGTTTCTGTGTGCATGGTTTAAATGGTGCGATTATCTGATTATCAGTGTTTACGTGAATGGTTAGCGTGAGTGGTGCATTGGCACTTGTAATGCTCTTTAAGCTCGCTTGTTGGCATGCTGTTTGTGTCATGAACGTGTGGTTTACGTGGTGGATGTATCTTGTGCATGGTTTACATGTTTTGAATGGTGTTATAAAGGTTGGTTTGTGGTAGCAGGGTGGTGAGGTTCTAGTGTGGACCTAGCCTTCATTGTTGGTGATATTTAGAAATGGTTTAACGTGGTTTATGTTTAATAAAGCACATGTAGGTGCAAAGTGTTGATGGTTAGGGAATCATGTGATTCCTATTAAGTGTGTTAATATGGTATATTTAAGTGATCGTCATGGTGTTATGGTTTAGTGTGGCTATGGAGGTCATCAAATGACCTATGATAGACCGGTTACGCGATTTACATGGACTTTGACGTCGTGTTGCTTGGGGGTCATATGGTGACCCTGTTATATTAAGTATCACATTGTATAGGTTTTATCGGCATGTTAGATGATTGACGTGGTTTGTGTGTTGCCGAGTGTGGTGGTCCGGCACCTATTACGAAATATCTCTATTGTCAGGTACCCTAGGTTCTGTGTGACCCAGGCACGTGTATTTGTTGTGCTTGGAGTTTGTCCCGGTACTTGTGTTTTACAATCGAAGTCTGTATCGTCTATCCTGGACACCCTCACTCCTGTGTTTGAGTTGTACGTCCGGCTGAGGGAAAGACGACAGAGGGCAGCGACATGTGTTTGTGGGTGTCGCTTGTAGCGCGCTCGTAATTGGTGGTACAGACACCAGTAGACGTCACTTGTCCCAATCTAGTCCTATTTTCCAGTGCCTCACTTTCGGGAGCTTAGGCAAGAGTCCCTAAAGGTGCCACGCATAGGTCTGTAGTTGTGTGTGGTCTGCAAGTGTGGTGTTGGTTGGTCTCCACTGTTCTTTGGCTCGTGCTTGTGGAGCGGAAGTTGGACCTTTCATCTGTGACTGCGAGACTGAGAGGTAGTTCTTGTGTTGTGTTGTCCGGGTTGGATACTGGCGTCATAAACCAGTAGTCCGTTCCCGCGTGGTGGCGTCGTACTTTCCGACTCGTGCTTTGCTACTGGTTGTAGTGTGCGTTGGTTGTGGTTCTACACGTCGAGCTGTGCCATGGTTGTTGTTGTGGTTTGTGAGCAGGGACCCACTGGTTGTGGTTTGACATATGTGGTGTGCCCCGTCGTTGGCACAGTTGAGTAATGGTTTTGCCCGTGGTGGAGTGCCCGGTGGTGGCACTGGTTTGGTTGTGGTTTCTATGGTGGTACCTCATAGTGGTAGGTACCTGTACCCTGAATGGGTACCTGTTTATTGTGGTACGCTCAGTACCAGCCTTTTCAGGTGTTGTGGTGGAGCTTTGCTCCGTGGAGGTTGTGAGGTGAGACCATCCACTTGTTGTGTTTTACCTTTCCTTTGGTAAACTTCCGAGTAAGGTTACAAATGTGTGATGGATTGGCATCGTGGTAGCCAGTCCTGTTACTTAAGTGTGATATTCGATATATCGTGGTTTAGGGTCATAAAAGACTAGCTCTTCGTCAGCTGTCCAATTACCCATGTGTTTGTAGTTCGCCTGTGAAGCTTGTAGCCTAGGCAGTGATTTGCCTATGTGGCATGTAGCTTAGGCGACCAGTTGTTTAGGTAGTATGCCTGTGAGGCCAGTGGCCTAGGTGTTTCAATTGTTGAGCGGACTAGTAGTGCTGTGCAAGTTCTGTAGTTCCTCTTTCGTTTAGAGGAATACGTATTTGTTTATGATTTATTGTTTAAATTGTTATTTATTATAAATGTTGTGAGCATGATATGGTTTGGCTATTTGAGTAGCCAGTGAGACCCTCTGGGGTTGAGGTTCTTCAGTGTTACATGTTGTTTTTAGGTGGGCCCCTACTGAGCCTGTGACTTGTTGAGGCTCACTCCCATACAGTTCTTTTTAGGGCTTGCCATGTGTTTGGCTTGCAGTGGCGTTGTGGCAGACATGTACCTCCAGCAGTAGTGTAGTTGTTAATGTTGTGTGACCTTGTGCTCTCTCGGGATATGCCTTAGGTAGTTGTACTTTTTAATTGGACATGTAATAATGTAGTAGGACAGTTGTACAAATATGTGAGCAGATATGAGCACATGAACTTTCTTGTGTCTTAGACTATGGTGGTTTATCTTTTATATTCTTACTGGACACGTGCGTGAGCTATCCCTTGCGAGACTTCGGTCTGTTCGGGGGAGACGGATCTGGATTTGGAGCCTTAATGGACATAAATATCCAGGGCCATTACAGTTGGTATCAAAGCAATGGTCCAGTTAGAATATGAAAAGACATTGAGAGTATAATATCCAAATACATGGATTAATGTCCACTGCTGCTAGTAAGTCTGCGGTTTTGTATTGGTTAAAGTTGTATTTATCTGAATTTTTGTTCTGTAAAAAGTGTTTATGTGTTGAGAATTTGGCAGTTGTTAACAGTTGTTAAAATTTGATGTGATTAGAGGTGGTATAATCTGTGTGATTATACCAGTGTGCTAGTTTGTGATAGAAAGGCATGGTTGTTAAAGATTCACAGTTAAAGAAATTGAGGAGATTAATAAGTTTAGATGTGGACTGCAGTAAGTGAGTTTTATTGAGATATAGAGTTAGCAGAGACAGGTATATGGTAATGAAGTGATGAGGAATAGATCAGTGTGTGTCAGAAATGATTAAATGTGTAGATTATAGTTGAGGACCTCAATAGAGGTATTGTTGCATTAGAGATCTGAATGAGATGATATCAGGAAACAGTATGAATGATAATGTGATTAGTGTTATGAAGAGCTTGGCATGATTAAGTAAGGCAGATCAGCTTTAAAAGAGGTATTGGTACTTAGAAGAGTAGTGATTTATGGCAGATAAATTAAGTGTGCTGGAGATTAGAAATTTGAGATAGGTGTTGTTATGAATAATGATGGTAATAGGATGTTTGATATAAGGATTCGTATAAATATGTACAGAAATGATTAGTTGAAAAAAGAGAGAGAGAAAAGAAGAATCAGTGTGCAGTTAGATTTTCTGAGAATTGCACAAGAGAAATATTTAGTTGATGAATGGTAGATTATGAGAATTCTTCAGAAAGAGTTATTAAAGATTGCTGGGCTAAAGACAAGATCAGTGAAAGTTAGTATTTATGAGTAGTTTAAAAAAAAATCAAAGATAAAGTTAAGTATGTTGAAATGAGTTTAAGCTAAGTAAAAAAGAATGGAACAAAGTGTCTTAATGGAAAAGCAGTTAAGAAATATTGAGTTGAGGGAAGCAGTAAGACAGATCGTGATATTTGAAAAAAGGGCAATTATTGGAATAAGGGAAGCTGACAGAGCAAGTTATTATATTTAAGGAGATTGGTATTCAAATTTGAATATTTGCAGTATTTTAAAGAAAGATGACTAGATACCAGAATGATTTATAGTATGAATGTTACAGTAAGATTAATTAGACAGCAAAATCAATAAGAGAAATATTTGTAGAAAAAAAAAAGATGTTATGATTAAAATGATTGGCAGTTTAGATAAAGAAGAGATATGGATCAGAGAAAGGAAGAATTTAGCAAATGATGAAGTGAATAAGATCAGATGAGTTAGGAAATGTTCAGCCAGAGTTTGCATATCGGTGCAAAGAAAATGATTCAATTGAGCAGAAATAGACTGTTATAGAAATATTCCAGAGTTTGATGTAGGAGCAGGAGCAGACCAATTAAAGAATATTTGGAATGTTTATGCAACACAGTTATGACATTAGCCCATGAATGTCAGTAAAGCAAGGAAAGTATAAAAAGAGCACAACATGTCAATAGCGGTTTAGCAGATCAGAAATTACAGTAATTTCTTCAGTACAAATTAATTGAATAAGATTATTTGAAAAGTAGTTAAAGTTAGAAATGAATTCCATTTAAGTCATAAGAAAGTAATTGAAAGCAATAATGCGAATAGAAATTGTGAAATATTTTGCAAAGTGTCCATTGTGATAAGAGTAGCACAGCGGAAGCAAGGATGATTTAATATTCACAAATTATTCAAGGTTTGCTTGAATAAGAAAAAAATGTCAAATTTTGCGCAGTGGAATAAAGAACAGAGGTTATTGTAGTGTTTAATCAGAAATGACTTAAAGCGGTATGAGCAGAATAATATGAAAAGGTAGGAAATTTAAAGATGGTAATTGGTTTGCTTTGAAAAGTTGGCAGTTGCGAATGTAAATGTAGATGAGGCAGGGCAACAGTAAGCAGTGATAAATAGAAAAAGAAAAGGGCACTGAAAAATACAAGAATTCAGAATGATTATTGCATGGTAAAGTATTACAGTGTAAGATATTCGAGAAAAGTGAGGCGGTCCCGAAAGAAATGTTGTAAACACAACCGGAAAATTATGGAAGTAGATTGAGGCCAAAGAGATAAAGCGCCAACAGCAAGGTAGAATCGCCTATAGTTGAAAGGTAAAGAAAGAGAAAAATATAATAATCGAGCAGTGCAACTATGAAATGGAATAAAGAAAAGGAAAAGCAGAGCAAGTATAGAAATGAATAGATTGAATTAGTTTTTTTCAGTCAGTGCAAGATGGCATGAAAAGGCAGGTGCAGTAGAAGAATATCCTAGTTGCTCTGTGCACGGTTTATTTCTTTTAGGTGATAATCTGATTACTGCGGTTCGTTTTGAAAGTCGAGGACGACATTCCTTTTAGGTGATAATAATGTTACGTCACGCGTTTCTTTTAGATCTTTGTGGATCCTAGCATAGCGGATTTTGTGGCAAGTGTGTGGCCCATTAGGCTATGTTTCAGGTGTTTGCACAGGTTTTTGAGGCTTAGTGGGCTGGCAGTTTGGACCCGTAGCACCCGTTGGTTCATTGGTTGTGAATGCGAGGGGGGTGTGCGTCACGTTCAGGTCGCGACAGCCCTGGTGGTCACGTTCACGTTCCCGCTGTTTTGGGTTGTCGTCTGCATGCGCGCCGCGTGTCGCACACTGGGCGGCCATGTTGGCGTCGACAGTGGGTAGGCGACAGCCATCTACGTTGAATTCAGGTCACGATGCAGGGATACGTCGCGTTGCAAACTGCTGGGCATTTTTAAGTTGGTTTCGGCTGGACAGAGCTGTGGTAAGCTCTGCTCGGCCAGGGGAGGTCGCCTGCGGGGTTTTGCCAGGTGATTCGACGGCTTGGCGGTCATTTTGGCGTGGTCTCACTGCGAGGACGTCGTGCGGAGCGGGGGAAATGCTGGGAGTTCGTGTTCTTCGTGGAGGTAGGGAGATCCCACCTCATTTTGATGCATGAATCGTGCGTGTTGTGTGTTTGATGCATTTTTCGTCTTATAAACTTAGATATCATGATAGGCCATTCATTAAAGCGTGTTTTTTAGGGCTTGTGGGGGTAATCCGGGGAGAGGTTCCCGGATTAGGGTTCTTGCCTAAGAAGGCGACGGAACCCCCTGTCGCGTTAGGATTCCTTAACACGACATATAGGGGTGTCACGATCTGAAGGCGATGTTACCCCACATCGGGACCTCAGCCGAGAGGTTCTGTGTGCATGGTTTAAATGGTGTGATTATCCGATTATCGGTGGTTTACCTGCACGGTTAGCGTGAGTGGTGCATTGGCACCTGTAACGCTCTTTAAGTTTGCTTGTTGGCGTGCTGTTTGTGTCATGAACGTGTGGTTTACCTGGTGGATGTATCGTGTGCATGGTTTACATGTTTTGAATGGTGTTGTAATGGTTGGTTTGTGGTAGTGGGGTGGTGAGGTTCCAGTGTGGACTTAGCCCTCATTATTGGTGATGTTTAGAAACGATTTAACGTGGTTTATGTTTAATAAAGCATATGTAGGTGTAAACTGTTGATGGTTAGGGAATCATGTGATTCTATTAAGTGTGTTAATATGGTATGTTTAGGTGATCGTCGTGTTTAGTGTGGCTATGGAGGTCATGAAATGACCTATGATAGGCCGGTTAAGCGGTTTACATGGACTTTGACGTCATGTGGCTTAGGGGTCATATGGTGACCTTGTTATATTATGTATATCATGGTATAGGTTTTACCGGCATGTTAAATGATGGACGTGGTTTGTGTGTTGCCGAGTGTGGTGGTCCGACTCCTATTCCGGAATATCTTTGCACTCAGGTACCCCAGGTTGTGTGTGAGCAAGACACGTGTGTTTTTGTGCTCAGAGTTTGTCCCGGTACTTGTGTTGTACCGTTGAGGTATGTGTCGTCTGTCCTGAACACCCTCGCTCCTGTGTTTGAGTTGTAAGTTCGGCGGAGGGAAAGACGACAGAGGGCAGCGACTTGTGTTTGTGGGTGTGCAGTCACTTGTGGCACACTCGTAGTTGGGGGTACGGACACCAGTAGACGTCATTGGTCCCCAGCTAGTCCTGTTTTCCATTGCCTCACTTTAGGGAGCTTAGGCCAAGGTCCCTAAATGTGACGGAACAGGGTATTTATGCCTATTAAGGCTCCATATCCAGATCCGCCTCCCGCGAACGGACCGAAGTCTCGCAAGGGATAGCTCACACAAACGTTCAGTAAGAATATAAAAGACAAACCACAATAGTATAAGACACAAGAATGTACAAGTGCTCATACCTGTATATAACAATTTACAACTGTCCCATTACATTAATACATGTCCAATTAAAAGTACAACTACCTGGGGCATACCCTGAGGGAGCACAAGCTCACACAATACTAACTACTACACTACTGCTGGTGGTACAAGTCAGACACAACGCCGCTGCAAGCCAAACACACGGCAAGCCCTAAAAAGAACTGTAGGGGAGTGAGCCTCAACAAGTCACTGGCTCAGCAGGGACCACCCAAAAATCTCAACAACCAAACAGAAGAGACCTCAACCCCGGAGGGTCTCACTGGGAACACCAATAGCCAAACCATTTCATGCTCACATCATAACAATAAATAACAATAAACATAATCATGATAATAAACATAAAGTCCTCGGAAGGAGAGTGGGACTACATGACTAATATAATATCATTAGTCAGCCCAACTACTAAAGTGCCTAAACCACAGTCTCACTGGCACACTGCTACAACAACTGGTTGCCTAAGCTATATGCCACACAAGCAAACCATTGCCCAGGCTACAAGCTTCACAGGCGAAACCCAATCACGAGGGTACTAGGACAGCCAATCAAGTGCTAGTCCATTAAACCCCAAACCACACTACGACGAGAACCACACATAAGTGGTAGAACTGGCTACAGCTAGCTAGTCCTTCACACACTAAAACCATAATCGGAACCATACCCAAAAAGGGTAAAACTCAACAAGTGGAAGGTCTCACACGGCCTCCACGGAGCATAGCTCTACTAAACCACAACATGCCTAGGCCACAAGCCTCATCGGCAAATTACCCACAAGGTAACATAATTGGCAATTACAACTAATTCACATTAAATAAAGATCTACTTAAAACGGATAGAATACGACAAGTGGCAGGTCAAACCACAAAACTACGACAACACACGAGAGCCTGAAAAGGTTGGTACACAATGTACCATCACAAAACTACACAGTAACCACGAAGGGTACATGTACCTGCTACTCTGAGCACCACAACACAAATACCCGAACAAGTGTACAAGTAGGTGATAAACACCACACTGAACCACAATATTTAATACATTTATTTAGGCACAATATATAAGTAAAACCTCAACCGGCAGGTCACACAAACCACAACTCAGTCACAATTGTGCCAACATCAGGGCACACCTCGAACTGGTCAAACCTCGACCACGAGTCACAAACTCACAAACTACATCCAGTGGCAAAGCACGAGTCAGAAAGAACGACGCCACCACATGGGAACAGACTACTGGATGATCAGGCTAGTATCCAACCCGGACAACACAACACAAGAACAACCTCTCAGCCTCGCAGTCACGGACGAAAGGTCCAACTGCCGCTCCACAAGAACAAGTCAAACAACTGTGGAGACCAACTAACACACACCTGTAGACACACAGCTGCAGGCCCATGCCTGGCACCTCTAGGGTCTCTGGCCAGAGCACCCTAAAGTGAGGCACTGGAAAACAGGACTAGCTGGGGACCAGTGTCGACTACTGGTGTCCGCACCCCCAACTACGAGCGCGCTACAAGCGACTGCACACCCACCACACAAGTCGCTGCCCTACTGTCATCTTTCCCTCATCCGGACGTACAACTCAAGTACAGGAGTGAGGGTGTCCAGGAAGACGACACATACCTCAACGGTACCACACTGTACCGGGACAAAACCCCGAGCACAACAAGCACACGTGCCTGGCTCACAAAGAACCTGGGTACCCGACTAGAGAGGCATTCCGGAATAGGCGCCGGACCACCACACTCGGCTAGCACAAACCACAACACTTATACATTTAAAACAAACCACAATACACGTGTGAGGAATAGCTTGTCCTGGTCACTCGCGACCTACAAGCTAGTCTACACAAACACATATATAAATCATATTAAAAATAATGCCACGACCTGACATTGGTCACATAGTGACCTTTACTACCATAGCATGCATAATACATTAACACTCATACTTTATTACTTATCCATTTAGGATGACTTGCAAAAGATCTTAAAGTATCAAGGCTAGGTTCCCATGTGAACCTCATCGCCACAAAACTACGGACCAATCATAATAATTAAGATATAATAAACATAATAACATACGATATACCATGCACACGCAAACCATACGCATGGCATCCAAACCACATAGACCTCACGACACACCTTGGTTGGTGTACCATACAACATTCACGTAAACCACACGTCCAACACATGGGCAACGCACTCCAAGAGTGCCACGGGTGCCAACACACCACACATACTACATAAACACCAAACCGATTACGTACATCACATATTAATCATATAAAAGATACCCACTTCAAGAGCTATGCGCTCCATGAGCGTAACACGTGCAATGGCTCTCACCTGTCATTGCCATGCACAAGCAACCACATGATATTCATAACCAGAAAAACTACGTAAAACACACTGCATGGATATAGCACAAGTTGGCGGCAACATCGATTGCCGTCCACCATAAATAAATGCATTATCCCCTGCCATTAATACTAAATAAACTCGATATTAACGGCTAGCCATCTGGCCATTAATATCCAAATGAAGAACTCGACGTAAATCGATATTGACGCCAAGATCTTCAACTCCCAGGTATACAAAACACACACACTGGCCCAAAGCCAGTCATATGGGCAACTTATCCCCACAAACGGTAAGAACACAAGGGGAGACATTTCCCCATACATCTACATACTATAATTAAATCAGAGAAACAAGATCCAACACTTAGATCAATCAAACCACCCGATTTCCAGCATGAAGGACCATTTTCCCAACAACCCAATTAACATCCGTTTTACGCAATGAAAGCATAACAAATCAACCAGGGAAAATCAACGGGTCCAGTCCCTACCTCAGAAATGCGATTGAACTTCCGAAGAATCTTGAATCACGCCGAAACCCGAGGAATGCCCCACGAACACTACGCTCCAATTCGACATTCCCCGCCTGATCTGCTGCTACCATGCGCACCACAGCCTTCCCACGTGCTCCCGCCAACCATCGGAACTCATGAAGAAGCTCAAGGGTGAAGGTTGGCGAAGTGGAGAGGAGAGAGTGGGGAAAGAACAGGGCTCGGGTCAGCGCTAAAAACACAGGTGCGTCAGGTTAACGTCAACATCTATGCCGCTAACCAAACCGCCACCCTTAGACGACCACATCTATTGACGCCAAGATCAAAAATTGACGTCTACATCGATGGACGCCATGAACATGTTAACGGAAACACCATTGCCGCCAACACACAGTAGATGTCACACACCAGGATGCCAACCCACTGTTGATGTCCAGCACACTGAACACCAACACAGATCCATAACCAACCCTGGTAAGGATCCAACAACAAACACACAACACAAGTCGCACTGGTCACAACTTGACCATCCCACATGCTAAACAGAGGATCCACAAAGATCTGAAAAACGCGCAACGTTACACTAAAGGTGCCAGGCATGGGCCTGCAGTTGTGTGTGGTCTGCAGGTGTGGTGTTGGTTGGTCTCCACTATTCTTTGGCTTGTGCTTGTGGAGCGGTAGTTGGACCTTTTGTACGTGACTGCGAGACTGAGAGGTAGTTCTTGTGTTGTGTTATCCGGGTTGGATATTGGCGTCATTAACTAGTAGTCCATTCCCACGTGGTGGCATTGTGCTTTGCTACTGGTTGTAGTGTGTGTTGGTTGTGGTTTTACCCGTCGAGGTGTGCCCTGGTGTTGGCACGATTGTAGTTGTGGTTTGTGAGCGGAGACTCACTGGTTGTGGTTTGACACATGTGGTGTGCCTCGTCGTTGGCACAGTTTTGTCAAGATTTTGCCCGTGGTGGAGTGCCCAGTGGTGGCACTGGTTTGGTTGTGGTTTCCATTGTGGTACCTCATGGTGGTAGGTACCTGTACCCTGAGTGGGTACCTATTTCTCGTGGTACGCAGAGTACCAGCCTTTGCAAGTGTTGTGGTGGAGCTATGCTCCGTGGAGGTTGTGAGGTGAGGCGCCTTCCAATTGTTGTGTTTTACCCTTCCTTGGGTAAACGTCCGACTATGGTTACAATGTGTGATGGATTGGCATCGTGGTAGCCAGTCCTGTTACTTAAGTGTGATATTCGATATATCGTGGTTTAATGGTATACAAGACTAGCTCTTGGCTAGCAGTCCAGTTACCCATGTGTTCGTGGTTCGCCTGTGAAGCTTGTAGCCTAGGTAGTGGTTGGCCTATGTGGCATGTAGCTTAGGCGACCAGTTGTTGAGGTAGGATGCTTGTGAGGCCAGTGGCCTAGGCATTTCAGTTGTTGAGCGGACTAGTAGTGCTGTGCTAGTCCTGTAGTTCCTCTTTCATTCCGAGGAATATGTATTTGTTTATGATTTATTGTTTAAACTGTTATTTATTATAAATGTTATGAGCATGATATGGTTTGGCTATTTGAGTTGCCAGTGAGACCTTCTGGGTTGAGGTTCTTCAGTGTTGTGTGTTGTTTTTGGGTGGGCCCCTACTGAGAATGTGACTTGTTGAGGCTCACTCCCCTACAGTTCTTTTTAGAGCTTGCCGTGTGTTTGGCTTGCAATGGCGTTATGGCAGACTTGTACCACCCGCAGTAGTGTAGTTGTTACTGTTGTGTGAGCTTGTGCTCTCTCGGGGTATGCCGTAGGTAGTTGTACTTTTTAATTGGACATGTAATAATGTAGTGGGACAGTTGTACAAATATCTGAGCAGATATGAGTACATGTACTTTCTTGTGTCTTATACTGCTGTGGTTTGTCTTTTATATTCTTACTGAACATGTGTGTGAGCTATCCCTTGCGAGACTTCGGTCCGTTCGTGGGAGACGGATCTGGATATGGAGCCTTAATCGGCATAAATATCCAGGGCCGTTACAAGTATTACGTAAATTGAACATGATTTCATGATAACAATGGTCAAGAGATAAATTTGGTAGTATACGACACGATTTATACTTTAGTTCAATCTTTACATTAATGGCTTGAGTCTAGATTTTGAATCACACTCATGAGAACAAGAGAAGAAAGGAAGTGCACGCTATCTCCAAGGAACTTCAATGGTACAAGCAACTCGGTCTCCAAGAGGGAATCCATGGAGTACAGAGATTTACGAAGGTCATAGAGAGAAGCTCGCTTGTCTACCGATACGGAATGACCGATACAGAGCTTCCAAATCCCCAAGAAAGGGCTACCTAGTAGTGAAAGTGTGTAGTAAACGCGTGTATCAATCCACAATCCATCAGTTTCAAACATGCGGAAAGTACGTAACATATACATGAGATGAACTACGCACTATAACTAAACATGGTTTTCAAGTTTTTAACATAACAATTATCATTTAAACATGTTAGAATAGTAAGAAGATTAAATCACAGTTGCATGAATGGATCATAACATTTAAGGAGCAATTAGAATAACATTCATGTAATTAAAGCTTTTAAATGGGTTAATCACTTTTAAGCCATTAAACAATCCTCATGAGACGATTAGAACGAAGCCATGCAAACTATACACTTGATACCATGTTAAACTGACCTCGGGTAAGCATGTAAATACGCATCCTACATAGTGGATGCACATCAAAACACAGTGCACACTGAAAAAATAGTGAAACTATGAAGATGGTAAATAGCGTCAACCTATGTGGCCGCATTTACTATTGAATCACGTCTGGGGATCTAGACAAATTCAGGAAAAATTGTTTAACAATACCTTGGGCGGGAAAATCGCCTGAAACGCATCTGGGTAGACCGCAGTGGTTCAGAACGGAACCTACTCCCAGGCGGGCGCAAAGACCAACTCGGACGTTGACAGGTCAACGCCAGAAATGCGTCAGGTTGTGCGGACGCCTTTGACTTACTCACGTCGGCCACGAACGATGCGATTCCAAACGCCTTAAACGTGTCCTCTAAACTGGACGCGGTTCAGAGATCAGCCCGTAAACTAAGAAAAATCGAAAACACAGTGGTACGATCCTCGCAGAGCTTATATCATCCAAACTAGGGCTTTTCGGACAAAAGTCTCAACATGAAAGTTACAGGGAACATGGAATAGATGTAAAGTATGATTTTTAAAAAATTTAAAATGACCACTGGATGTGCGATAAGTAGATATGAACATGAAAAGTCCATGACATGCGCGACTTTGGTGAAATGCCTATAACTTAAAATCTACTCATTGGAATTTGATGAAACCAATTGGAGATGAAACTAGACTTGACGCTCTATACATTGGTATATTATTTGTTAATGTTTGGCGTGAGAAAACCTACCTTCTGGGTTGAGGAAGTTTCATTCTTTAGAAATCCCTTGTCCAAACCACTGTTTGAAGAACGCCTAGTACTCCCCGAATACTGCATGAAATTTGTGCATTCCAGTTGGGTTAGGAAGTATACATGACCCTCTTTCCAGGGGGACTAGCCTTGCACAATGGGATTTAGGTTTACCCTACCTTTGGTCGATTCCAAGTAAACGGGTTGCACAGGTCGTAGCAGACAAACAGGGGAAGAAGATGACCTTCTTGTGGTCGTTCCACAGCTCCCCAGCCGCCAAGAGCTCCTCCGCACGACCCCAGCAAGTAGTAAAACTCGTCCCTAGGGTTTGGTGGAGAGTATTTAAGCAATCCATGGGTTTTGGAAGTCCTAACGCAACAAAGAAAAGGAAGTTGCGGTTTCAACATATTCCTTCCATATTTTGAGGATTTCTTCCTCTATTGGAGTGCCTTGGCCATCAAGCAATCTCCATGGGTAGCTAGGCACGAATTAGGGTTGCCAAGAGTGCATGATTACATCCCAATTCTACCCTTATTGCCTCTTTCTAATTTCAGCCTATTTAGGGTTACGAATTTCCATGTATTTTCTAGATTTATTTGATTTTTGGGTCAAATGTTGTTTATTGGACCAATTATGATAATGGGTCATCAATATATAATGTTGGAAGTCTCTCCAACATTTTTATTTAATTTATGATTGCGTCGTATTTGATTAACACGAAAATACGACGCAACCATAAATTAAATAAAAATGTTGGAGAGACTTCTAACATTATATAATAATGACCCAATATCATAATTAGGCCAATGGACATCATTTGGCCCAAAAATCAAATGAATCAAGAAAATGCATGGAAATTCGTAGCTTAAATAAAGTGAAATTAGAAAGAGGCAATTAAAGTTGAATTGGGATGAGAACATGCATTCTTGGAAACCCAAATTCGTGCTTAACTATGGTGGGAGGTTTCCAAAAGCCTCACACACTCAAATGGAGGAAGAAATCCTAAAATAGGAAACTAATAAGCCAAAATTGCAACCCTAGTTTCCTCGTCACAATAGGACTCCTAAACACCATGGTTGCTTAAATACTCTCCACCAAACCCTAGGGGACAAAAATATACATTGTTGGGATCGTGCGAGGCTGGTCTTCACCACCCAAGGGAAGAGGAAACTGCCCCAACTCCGAGCTTCTTCCCTACTGCGTTCTGCTTCAAATGTGCAGACAACCCTTCTTTTGGTCGACCAAAGGTGAGTCAAACCATAACCAAACCTTACAAGGCTTATACCCTTGGAAAGAGGGTCAAGTCTACTTCCTAACCCAATTGGAATGCCCAATTTTTGTGCAGTATACACGGAGTATTAGTTGTTCTTCAAATAGTGGTCTGAACAAGAGATTTTTGAAGAATAAGACTTCATCAACCCAGAAGGTAGGTTTTCTCAGGCCAAACCTAAACATATCTTATAGCAATGTGTAGAGCACCAAGTTAACTTTTGTTTTCCACTGATTTCATTGAATTCCAATGAGTACATGTAGAGTTATAGGCATTTTGCCAAAGTCGCGCATGTCAAAGACATTTCCTATTCAAGTCAATTTATCACACATCTCGAGACCATTTAAAATTATTTAAAAATCATAGTTCTCTCCTCTGTCATGTTCCCAATAACTTTCATGTTGAGATTTTTGTCCGAAAAGCCCTATTTTAGGAGATGTAGGTGTTGCATGGATCGAACCCCCTGAGTTCTGGATTTTCCACGTTTTCGGTCTGGACCCTGAACTGCATCTATGCAGGAGGACGTGTTTCAAGGGCCTGGTATCACGTCGCCCACGAGCGATGCGATCCCATGAAAGGCGTCCGCACACTCGGACGCAATTCTTGCGCTGACCAGTCCATGCCCCGTGTGGGTCTGCGTGCCGCTTGGGAGTCCGGGCCTCTCTAAACCGCGGCGACCGGCCCAGACGTGTTTCAGAGGTTTTTCCCGCCCACGTTTTATTAAATGGTTTTCTGTAGACGCGTCCATGTCTTCCGACGTGATTCGATCGTTAACGCAGCCAGGCATGTGGACGCGATTTGGATTTTTCACTATTTCGCCTGTTTTGACTGTGCCCTGCATTTTTAAGTGCGTCCTCTGTGTTGGACGCATATTTCCAAGCTTACCCGAGGCCTGTTTAACATGATATTTAGTGTGTAATTCGCATGTCTTGGGTCTGATCATTACATGATGTTTATTTAATGGATTAAAAGTGTTTAACCTATTTAAAAGTTATAATTATGTGAATATTATTCTAATTGCTTTCTTAATGACATGATCATTTACGCAAATTATGATTCACTCTTGTTACTATTCTAGCTTATTTAAAATGATAATTATTATCTTAAAATCTTGCAAACCCATGTGTAGTTAAATGCATTCTTCATTGCATTCCATCATGTTTAGTGCTTTCCGCAAGTTTGAAACCGATGGTTTGTGAATTGAGATGCGTACATCACTACACACTTTCACATCTAGGCAGCCCTTTTTTGGGGATTGGGAAGCTCTCTATCGGTCATTCCGTATCGGTAGACTAGTGACCTTTTCTCCAAGGCCTCCGTAAATCTCCTCTGACCATGGATTCCCATGTGGCTGACGAGTTGGTTGTACCATTGAAGTTCCCTGGAGATAGCGTGCACTTTCTCTCTCATAATATTCTCGTGACTGTGATTTACAATGTAGACTAGAACCATTAATGCAAAGATTGAACTAAAGTATAAATCATACCGTTATGCCGCCAAATTTATCTCTTGATCATTGTTATCATGAAATCATGTTCAATTTACTTATTACTCATTCTCATCATCATCATGAGGATGACATTACATTTTCTTACATCGTGAAACTCTCATTGGCCATTATTAATGACTGTGGGTATCTACATTTAGAATTTAAGTGAGATGCTGACCGGGCACGGTGAGTGTCCAAGGGCTCCAGTCTAGCCCCAATGACGGAGAGTCATAAATATACTGTTAGCCATGGGGTATAATGATTTCTGGCATTGCATCTACACTGGGAGTCGTGCGTGCGTGTTGAATGATAGATACAATAACCACATACACGTGTCCTAGTGTACATTCTTAATGGATTCTTTCATGGTGTACATTAGCGTCTACATGCCTAATTAGTGTTACATGATCGTGGTCGTGCGTGCTTGCTTGCTTGCGTGATATGGCCATCCTGTATTTAATTCAATTAGTGATATCTTGCGTTCTTGACATCAAGTGAAATCTTGCATTCTTGTACAAAGTGATATATTGCTAGTTCTATCTTTCTATATCCTTCTAGATCTTGTTCTATCATGATCACTCTATCTAGCTTGGTTCATGTATCATGTTTTAATGAGTTTTATTCGTACATGCATATCATGACATTCATCGTGCTTACCTAGTTCTAAATTGTTAATCGCTTATATCATTGTCCGCACATTAAGATATAAATCCTACTGGGTTAGTTTTCTTATCCCCTACTTTTACCCAATCTAGGTGACTATGACATTCAAGAGGAAGAGCCAGTCGAGGATGGGAATGCGTCTGACTGATGAGCGTTCCAAATATGAGTCTATCTATAGTTAGTTAATTTTGAGTGTTAGAACGTGTAGTAGGAAGTGAGGAATAAAAATGTACTTTTCTTTTTATTTTGTCTTAGTCATGTACTAGATTCCATTTTGAATACAATGAGTTGAGATTTGAATACAAGATTTGTCACACCCTGACGCAGAATATCGGAACGCAAGGCAGTTGCAAGTAAACAGGTATAGAGCGAGTACTAGACATGAAACTATTGGACGAGAATAAATACTAAAGCAAATTCATTTCATTAATAATCTTTCAAATGTCTAGTTACAACCTCTAATATCAGAGCTAATCTATACAGCCCAATTACATTGAAATAAAAGTAAAAGACTAAACTAAGACTGTATCGTAGCACTAAGACACTAGGGTACTCCTGACATCACTCCTGGTCGTTGCCATCCTCTTGAGTGTATCGTTCATCCTCGGTATCACCTATGAACACAACGACAAATAACGCAGGGTGAACGATAATGCCTAGTTGGACTTAAATCTCAATAGTCAAGTATGCTTTAAATGATTAACAAATTAAAAGGCAGAGTAACTAATGATAGAGGGAGAGAGTCAAGTAAAAGATAGCGGGATAACACGTGAACGAAATAGCACAACTTTCCAAATATAGCAAGACTGTCGAGTATACCACAAAATAACAAGATGGCCATAGCACAAATAGCACAAATAATTATAGTAATAGAACAATGGGTATAGTATAGCACTTTTGTCAATAGACAACGAGAGAACATAGAACTTTTTGATTGTCATTTAGATGGTCGAAATAGATAGCACTCGAGTGTAATGCCAAACACTTTGATCATTTAACTCCCATGGGCACTAGCACTTTTGGGCGCATATCCCAGGACCAGATCAGGGGCTTTACATATTACCAGGCATTGGTTATATTATTTATCTTTAGACAATCAGTCAATGGCCAATATAGAGTACCAAGAAATAGATGAGAGCACTAGATGAATAGACGAGTTAGTGGAGAGAACATGAATAGATGAGCGAATAGAGTATAGATGAGAGCTAGTGGACATTGCACATAACACGTCGAGTAAATAGGAGATAGTAATAGTTACACAACACGCGCACGTGGTGTTGGCAGTCAGGTGGAACTCACTACCCTTCCATTGGTCATGTTATGAACAGGTCTAGAGGTCCGGCGTGATTCAAGATAAGAGTGAACTTCTAATAGCCGTTTGGATCATGCTGATCCCTAAAGGGTGTAATACGTGTTAGGGTACAACCGGCTCATCGACCATGTGCCAATCCATGGACTGAGGAGACTTACGGAGGCCTTGAACAATGACTCACTACTCCGACAGAATGACTATCTGACGGAGAGTTCGTCCAAGTCAAGAGTGTGTATATATAGAAACAAATGCTCAACATTCTAGAGGAATTCTAGAATATTAGAGCACCGATAACGGTATTCCCAAAACAACGCGAGAAACGATAGACAAGTATATTACAATATGGCAATTTAATTACATAATTTACCATATACATTATGAAATAATTTCATGCCAAATTAAGCCATAATTGGATGGTTCTAAGTGTGTGTAAGTGCCATGAAGTTGTAGATAGAAAAGATCATGTGCTTTTTTTTTAATCACACATAAATGTTTAATTTATAACAAGTGTAATTTTCTGTATGTATGACTGTTAAACAAGAGTACAAGCACTGTGTAGAGTTAGAGCATCGAAATTTGGGGGTTTTTATGCAAATAGTCATAACACAACGCACCCTTGTAAGGGTCGCAACAGGGTTCAGGCAGAATGCGACAGGCTCTTGTACAGGTCGCGACGAACTAGTCAGTTCAAGTAGGCAGGTCGCGACAGGGTCGCATGAGGGTCGCGACGGCCTAGTCAGCTAGGGCAGCAGATCGCGACGACAGGCCCTGTCGCGATCAGATTGTGACAATGGCACTGTCGCGATGGCCCTTCTAAATGCGGCCTATCGAGCCTTCGCGTTCACAGGGCCTGCGCCCGAGTCCGACAGGGAGAAGAACATTACATTGGATTGTGGGCCAAAACTTACCCTACTTGAGATAGGGTGATTCAGAAAATCATAACTAATGGTACAAGCAATGAAAAATCATGAAACCAATGGCGAATTGATCTAGAGATGCATGGGTACTTACAATAAATAAGAATTTGAAAACAAACAGGGTTTAGACATGCTTTAAACACAGACAATCATGATGAACATGAAACAGTACATAGTTGAGATCAACGATTAAATTCGCAAGATAGGATGCATCAAAATTAGGGCTTTTAGCGGCAAAAGATTCCAAACATGCATCAGATCCTTGATTACAAATCTCGTGACAAGGGGTTGAGCATACAAGGAGATCAAGAATTAGGAAGAGGGTTCTGGGTCATGATGAGTACAGAACATGAAAAATCAAGAAGAAAATATTGGCTTGATGAAAAATTATGAAACCAAAGGGCTTTTGTTCCTGATGTTTAGATTAACCTACATACGAAATTGATTTAGTTTTAATCGTGAGAATGCCTACCTTTGACTCATTTTGTCTTCTAGGGTTAAGAACTCGAAGAACAAATGAAGAAGCTTTCAACAACCTTTTCCCCATGAATTTCTCTCCTCCTTGGCCTCTTCCCACGTCCAGCAAACCCTTGGCACGAGCTAGGGCCGGCCATGAGGGTTTTAGAGGAGTATTTAAGCATCTCCCATTCTATTTCCTATTATGACTCTAATTCCTATTTATTCCGATTTTCCTATTTCCCTCTCCCCTTCTTAGGCATGAGATCTCCTAATTTGGGTTAGGATGGGACCCAAATTCGTGGCCAACCTATTAGGTTAGGTTTAGGAATCCAAATCTAACTCAAATTAGTTTTTTAATGCATTAAATACCCCTTTTCTATTTAAGTAATAATTTAGTTACGAATTTAAGGTATTTTCCAATTATTCTTCCTTTTAAAAATCCCTATTTTGACCCACTAATTTCTAATGGGTCCATTTAACAAAACCCATTACTTCTTTTCATTTAATGGGTTTTATTTGATTTTCTAATTACTTTTATTTTTATTATTATTAATTTTTTATTTTTCAAAAACTAGGTTGCTACATCCTCCCCCTCTTAAAAAGAATTGGTCCTCAAATTCATATGATCATAATGGAGGGAATGTCTTACCGAAAAGATTGGGGTAGTTCCGTCTGATGGTTCCTTCCGGTTCCCATGTGGCTTCTTCCACTCCGCGGTTATTCCATAAAACTTTAACCACGTGGATGGGACGGTTCCTAAGCTGTTGTACCTTCCATTCCAGTTTGTTGACTAGCTTCTCTTCATATGTCACATCCTTGTTCAACACCAGCTTCTCGTGGCGAATGATATGTGTAGGATCATATACATATTTCCTGAGCATGGAGACATGGAACACGTTATGTACACATGCCAGATCCGGTGGCAACGCCAGACGGTATGCAACCTTACCAATCCTTTCGAGTTCTTCAAAAGGACCGATAAATCTAGGACTGAGCTTTCCTTTCACACCAAATCTTTGGATGCCACGAGTAGGTGACACCTTCAAGAACACATGATCACCGACTTGGAATTCTAAGTCCCGCCTTCTTTTGTCAGCATAGCTCTTTTGTTTGGATTGAGCAGTCTTAAGCCGATCTCTAATCACTTGTATGTCCTTGTGGTTTGTTGCACCATGTTTGGGCCTAGCCACTGCTGCTCTCCACCCTCATTCCAGCATGCAGGAGATCTACAATTTCTTCCGTAGAGTGCTTCGAACGGTGCCATCTTGATGTTCGCCTGGGAACTGTTGTTATAGGCGAACTCAATAAGAGATAGATGCTCGTTCCAATATCCTTGAAGTCTATAGTGCAAGCTCTCAACATGTCTTCCACTATTTGGTTGGTTCTTTCAGTTTGCCCATCAGTTTGTAGATGGAATGTGGTACTAAAGTTGAGTTTAGTACCCAATGCACCTTGCAGTCCTTTCAAAAAATAAGAGAATCTTGGATCTCAATCCGAGACTATAGATGAAGGAACACCATGTAGTCTTACAATCTCCTTGACACATAGGGCAGCTAGTACCTCCACCAACCACTTACTATTTATAGGTAGAAAGTGGGCGGACTTGGTTAGTCGGTCGACTATGACCCATATGCCATCGAGTCCACCACGAGTCTTGGGTAAACCCATGATGAAGTCCATGCCAATGCTTTCCCATTTCCATTCCGGAATATCTAGCAGTCTGAGTACACCAGCAAGGCACAAGTGTTCCGCTTTTACTTGTTGGCAAGTAAGGCAGTGTGCGGCATGTTCAGCTACCTCTCTTTTCATGTTCGGCCACCAAAACGTTCTCTTCATGTCCTGATACATTTTGGTACCTCCATGATGAATAGTGTACTTTGTCTTGTGTGCTTCATCCATTAACTTCCTCTTTAGTTCTTCATTATCGGGGACGCATGTCCTCCCTTGGAACACCAGCCTTCCATCCTCAGTCATAGCAATGTTCGGTCTTTCGGCTAAGGTTTCTTTGATGCGGACTAAGAATGGATCATCAACTTGTTGATCTTTGATCTCCTCTAGTAGATTAGATTGAATCTTGATATTGGCAACCAAGACTCGATCATCCCTATGTTCAATATTTAAGTCTAACCTTGCGAATTGTTCTAGTATTTGCATCACGCCAAGGACTAGACTTGAAACAAATGCCATCGGCTTTCTACAAAGAGCAGCAGCCACGGCGTTTCCCTTGCCTGGATGGTATTGGATGTTGAAGTTGAAATCTTTTAGGTATTCTAACCATCTTCTCTGTCTCATGTTGAGTTCCTTATGGGAGAATAAGTACTTTAGGCTTTTATGGTCTAAGTAGACAGTGAACTTCTCCCCATAGAGGTAATGTCTCTAGATTTTCAAGGAGAAGACCACGGTAGCCAACTCTAGATCATGCACGAGGTAGTTGAATTCATGAGTCTTTAGTTGTCGAGAAGAGTAAGCGATGACTTACTCCTTTTGCATCATTACACACCCTAGCCGAATCCTTGAGGCATCAGTGTAGACAGAGAAACCATCTCCCTCTATTGGCAGAGCGAGAACAGGTGCTGAGGTCAGGCAATCTTTAAGAGTTTGAAAACTTTTCTCACACTCTTCACTCCAAGAGTATGGATTCTCCTTTCGTGTCAGTCGTGTGATAGGAACGGCGATCTTGGAGAAGTCCTTAATGAACTGCCTGTAGTAGCCAGCTAGTCCTAAGAAGCTTCTGATTTCTGTGACATTGGTTGGTCTCTCCCAGTTGAGTACAGCTTCGACTTTGGAGGGATCAACTGAGATGCCGTCCATTGAGATGACATGGCCTAAGAAGGACACTTCTTCGAGCCAAAATTCACACTTGCTAAGCTTTGCGTATAGTTTGTTGTCTCGCAAGACTTGCAGTGCAATCTTCAAGTGTTCTTCATGCTCTTCCTTTGTCTTTGAATAAATGAGGATGTCGTCGATTAAGACGACCACGAACATGTCAACGTATGGCTGGTATATGTTGTTCATAAGTTGCATAAAGGCTGCAGGAGTATTGGTTAGACCAAAAGGCATAACGACGAATTCATAATGTCCATACCTGCTCCTGAAAGCTATTTTGAAGATATCATCATCCTTGATCCTCATTCGGTGATAGCCAGTTCGAAGATCGATCTTGGAGAAATATTGAGCTCTAAATATTTGGTCGAATAGGTCATCAACCCTGGGCAGTGGGTATTTGTTGTTGATGGTAAGCTGATTGAGTTGAAGTTAGTCGATGCACAACCTCATCGATCCATCCTTCTTTTTGACGAATAGCACAGGTACTCCCCGAGGGGAAGTACTTGGTCTAATGAACCCCTTCTCTAATAGCTCCATCAACTACGTCTTCAACTCCGTTAGCTCGACAGGTGACATCCTTTAAGGTTGACGCGATACCGAGGCAACTCCAGGGATGAACTCTATGGCAAAGTTGACATCTCGTTCTGAGGGAATCCCTGGCAGATCTTCAGGAAACACATCGGGGTAATCCTGGACTATGTGGATGTCTTCTATCATAGAACCCTTCTTTTCCACTACTACGAACGCAAGGAAAGCAATGCTACCTTTCCTTATCATATTGTGGACTTTGATGGTGGAGATTAGAGACATCCGTCTCTTATGTCTAATCCCAGAGAATGCCAATTTAGGAAAGTCACTAAAGGTAACCTTCCCTTTCTTACAGTCGACACTTGCCCCATATGGGGAGAACCAGTCATCTCCCAAAATTACATCATAGCCTTCCATGGGCATACACACCAGGTCGGCTTTTAGGTTATGGTCTTCGATCATTACATCGACAGATGGAAAGTATTTGATCAATTTCTCCTTTTCCCCTAGTGGCGTTGTGACAGAGAACTCACAATCTATGGATATAGGTTTTGCAGTTATGGTGTTAGCAAAGTGTTGAGATATAAATTAATGAGTTGCTCCAGTATCACATAAGACAAATGCTGATAAGGAGAAAACTTGTAGAGTACCTTCTACCACGCCACTGTCTGTAGCGGGTTCCTCATCATGCAGGGCTTGCAGTCTTACCTATTTCTTAGGCGCATTAGGGCGCCTCTCATGTTCTTTCGGCAGCGGGCACTCAAGGATGCGGTGCTCACGACTTCCACAGCGCAGACATGCGCCGACTTTCCTCCAGCACTCGTCAGTAGTGTGACTGGCTTGTCACAGTGCTCGCAGTTACTTTTTGTTGGAGTGTTGGAGGCTGGGATCTTGGGTTTCCTTTCTTGGCTGGTTCCCTCCGTGATGTTGAAGGGACGCTGCTTGCCATTGTTCGGCTTAGCAGATGACTGTCCCGAGGTCATTTCCTTTTTCACGAACTTCCCATTGACAAGATTGTTGAAGTCCGTAGCATCTTCCAGCAGCTGAGCCTTCTTCACCATCTCGGCATAGGTCTGGATGTCGAGAGGTGCCAGTTGGGTAGTATATTGAGGCTTAAGGCCATTGAGGAAGTTCTTAGCCTTGTTTCTCTCCGTGTTCACCAGGTGTTCAGCATACCTTACCAGTCTAGATAACTGGGCTTCATATTCGGCCATTGTCAGGCTCCTCTACTTAGGAGTAGCAAATTCGGCAGCCTTCCTTTCTTCGACAAACTTCGAAAAATAATTGGAATTAAAAGCTTCTTTGAACTCAGTCCAGATGAACACTTTGATCATTAGCTCTGGTCGCTTCAACAGACTCCCACCAAGCGTGGGCATCCTTTTCAAGTTGGAATGTGGCCAGCAGCAGCTTATCCCCCGCTGCGCATTGCATGACACAGAAGATTCTTTCCGTTTCTTGGAGCCAGTGTTTTGCTTCATCTGGATCCGTGGATCTAATGAACCTAGGTGGGTTCAGACTCTGGAAGTTACGATGCAGGTCGCCTGAACCACGATTGCCACCTCCTTGGGTAGCTTGCATAATCACATGCGCTAGTTCTTGGATGGTCTGTTGCATGCCCCTGATTTGAGCACGTTCAACAGTCATCTTGATTGCTTAGTTCCTACAAAAATAACTTATTGTCACAATGTTGAAGTGAAATTTAATTCATGTGTGTGTGATTTTATTTTAGGTAGTTACCCTTAGCTCTAACCACAACTCACACAGGTAGGATAATTGACTCTAGTCGAGGCTGGTCAACCTAGATCATCCTATACTTAAGAATAACCTAGGCTCTGATACCACAAAACTTTCACGCCCCGACGCGGAATATCGGAATGTGAGGCAGTTGCAAGTAAATGGGTATAGAGCGAGTACTAGACATCAAACCATTGGACGACAATAAATACTAAAGTAAATTCATTTCATTAATAATCTTTCCAATGTCTTGTTGCAACCTCTAATATCAAAGCCAATCTATAGGGCCCAATTACATTGAAATAAAAGTAAAAAGACTAAACTAAGACTCTATTGTAGCACTAGGACACTAGGGTACTCTTGACATCACTCCTGGTCGTTCCCGTCCTCTTGAGTGTATAGTTTATCCTCGGTCTCACCTGAGAACACACCAACAAATAACGTAGGGTGAGCGATAACACCCAGTAGGACTTAAATCTCAATAGTCAAGTAGGCTTTAAATGATTAATGAATTAAAAGGCAGAGTAACTAATGATAGAGCGAGAGAGTCAGTAAAAGATAGCGGGATAGCACGTGAACGAAATAGTACAACTTTCCAAATATAGAAAGAGTGTCGATATAGCACAAAATAGCAAGATGGCCATAGCACAAATAACACAATGTATAGCAATAGCACAACGGGTATAATATAGCACTTTTGTCAATCGACAACGAGAGAACATAGCACTTTTTGATTGTCATTTAGATAGTCGAAATAGATAGCACTCGAGTGTAATTACAAACACTTTGATCATTTAACTCCCATGGGCACTAGCACTTTCGGGCGCACATCCCAGGACCAGATCAGAAGCTTTATATATTGCCAGGCATTAGTTATATGTTTATCTTTAGACAATCAGTCAATGGCCAATATAGAGTACAAGAAATAGATGAGCACTAGATGAATAGACGAGTTAGTAGAGAGAACGTGAATAGATGAGTGAATAGTGTAACGACTCTCCTTATACCGGTACAATTACACCAACCCTCATCGGTATAATGAACGCCGCTACAGTGGGACATTTACCCAACAATTGTACAATTAGGCTGAAACATACACAAATATATATAACACATGACAGCGGAAAAGAAATAACTAGAAAGTAACTCTTATTCCATCATCATCATTTATACACAGTCTATATAGAAAAGGAAAAGTAAATACTTCATAACTGAGAAATTTCAATTATACATTGTCCACATAAGACTACGCAGAGTCTTTATTACATACTATGAAAGGAGAAAATATAATGCTGAATCCAAGACAAAAGTCTCCTACTCCCGCTCCGAGTCGCTCTAACGATCTCCTCGGAAGAAGTAGAAATGTCTGCGCCTATACGCCGAAGCAAGAATGAGTCTAAAAGAACTCAACAAGTAACTCCAACCACCAAACGTACATACATCACTAACTTACACATTCTCATGCTACACCATTATCATGTAAAGCATGGATTGATAATGTTTCAAAAACCTAAGCATGATTCCTATACATGCTACACGGATAAGTGATTTATAATAATTTTACAATGACTTCAAACGTATTACATGCTTTCTACACACTTTACAATATGCTAAACTAAATCTCATTTAATTACATTCACATACTAAGATAATAACCATTTTAAACATGGAGTTTACACTATTACAAAAACATTCCTAGCATGGATTCTATGATCATTTTCACATGGTTAACGCATCTACACACATGAATAGATTGCTGTTTTGACATGGATATATTACATTCATATAAGGAATTATTATTTTACATGTTATACCATTGATTCATATTCTCACCTAATCATTTACACAATTTCACTTATCCAGTTCACATGTTCACACATTCACACACATGATCACATATTCTTAATTATATGCCATGACACATAGTCCAAACCACCTCTAGAAGGACAAACTAATCACATCACACACATATCTATCACCTAGATATTTCAGTGATAAATCTTAGTTACTACGCAGAACCGAGAGAAGCACTCTCCACCCTAACCAGCGGTACTTGTCCGCTTCCATGATTTAATCCCAATGCCCATGGGATATCACATACTATGAACCTTCCCGTCGAGACTTTATCACAGTACACTTCCACAGCCCTCTAAGGTAGCAGTGTCACCCATTGGCACATTTACACATTTTCTCTAATCTTTTAACACACACTTAATGCACAATTTTAACACATCCATTTCATGCTAACACATTTACATACTTCAATATTACCAAGCATGGTACTACTGTTCTCAATATTAAACAGATTCAAAACAAGTCTACTCATGCTGAAATTAGTAGATTTCATTAACAACCTCATTAACATGTATTAATTGATCAATGCTCACATAAAACCAACATATGTAGTTACTGTTATCATTTCAGTACGAAAAATTAACCACTATTTTCTTACAAGTTACCCATCATACATATCAAATTTTGCATTTTTCTGAATTACCCACAATTTATGAATATTCCAACAGTGGTATTATACAAAATAAACATAGTCAAACTAGCATGGACTTTCATTGTTCAGACCCACAACTCATTCTATACATGGATACTGCTAGTCCTAAACATACGACAATTTCTAGGAATTTAACTATTTTTACACTATTGATCTGAATTTCTGTATCAATAAAACATGCTGACTGTTTTACCATTCAAAAAATGTAATAATTTATACAGATATCAGAAATTTCCCAAATTTCTACAGCATGAACTAAAACCCATAAACATTTCACAGAAATTTTATGACACTTGGATTCCACACAGATTGCACAAACAGAATTTTACAAGATTAAAAACCTGTTTAACATGCATTTCAGAAATTTCAGATAAATAGGGTATTCAAGAGAAATTCATAAAATTTGCACAGCATGATCCAATAATAGTATTTTATAGCATATCACTTTTACATTATATCCTCGTACGCAGAAGTCCAAAAAATAGGTCATATAGGTCAGACATGCACACTGTTGCAGTCTGGTGAACATGACGGCATGCAGGTGGCCGTTTATCAGGTTAATGGCAACAAAGGTCACCGCCAACTCAAGATCTTAATGGCAAGGGATCCTATCGTTAAGTTCCTGTCTGTGCAAAACACAGACTGAACGCAAGAAACTTAGTGAAATGGGGGTTTTAGGACACGAATAAAATCTAGAAAATTACCTAGTTCCTACTAGACATACGTAGAAATGATATAGGAGGGTTACTTGCCTCTTAGAAAATCCACAAGCAACGATTTAAGCCGGAGAAGCCCTCCTCGTCCTGAGCCAAAGAGTGCTCAAAACTCCCTCGATCTGAGTTCTGTGTTGATCTCCTCTGCACACTAGTGTGGGGAAGTCTTTCCCGGATTTTCTGAGCCCTCTCCAGTTGTTGTAGAACGTCGGATGAAGCATCAAATCGACGGATCAAGGGGTTCCAAAGTCGGGGTTCACACATAAAATGTTAGGGAATTTGACAAACAGTCAAAAAGACCTAACTGAGCCCTAATCCGCCTCTTTTATAGGGTTGAGGTTTTTAGGAATGTGTTTAGGGTCTAGGTTACCGTTGGGGGACGGTTTCCTAAACGAAGGGCGACATTTCCGGAGGCATTTCCAGATCTGAAATTGCAATAGATCTGGGACATTGACGTCTACATCGCAGGCTGTCAATTCTGAGTTGGCGTCCATCGATGTGGCCGCTTACTTGGGATTGGCGTCCGCTGATATTGACGTCTACCGGCCGCCAGAACTGAACTTAAAACTGCAGAAACTTTATGTACACCACACATGTATATATATATATATAATTTACAATGCATACATTAAAATAATACTATTCATACAATGTAAACAAGTAAGTACTATGCACAATAAAGTTTATACATCGATGACATACATTTATACATACATAAGAAATCACCCAAAGATAAAAAATCAAGGGCCTTACAAATAGAGTATAGATGAGAGCTAGTGGACATTGCACGTAACACGTCGAGTAAACAGGCGATAGTAACAGTTGCACAACACGCACACGTGGTGTTGGCAGTCAGGTGAAACTCACTACTCTTCCACTAGTCATGTTATGCACAGGTCCAGAGGTCCGGGGTGATTCAAGATATGAGCGAACTTCTAATAGTGGTTTGGATCATGCTGATCCCTAAAGGGTGTAATAGGTGTTAGGGTACAACTGGCTCGTCGACCATGTGGGAATCCATGGACAGAGGAGACTTACGGAGGCCTTGAACAAAGACTCACTAGTCCGGCAGAAGGAGTATCCGACGGAGAGTTCGTCCAAGTCAAGAGAGTGTGTATATAGAATCAAATGCTCGACATTCTAGAGGAATTCTAGAACAGTGGAGTGTTAATAACGGTATTCCCAAAACAACGTGAGAAACGATAGACAAGTATATTACAATATGACAATTTAATTACATAATTTACCGAATACATTATGAAATAATTTCATGCCAAATTAAGCCATAATTGGATGGTTCTAAGTGTGTGTAAGTGTCATGAAGTTGTAGATAGACAAAATCATGTGCTTGTGTTTAATCACACATAATGTTTAATTTATAACAACTGTAACTTTCTTGGTGTATGACTGTTAAACAAGAATACAAGCACTGTGTAGAGTCAGAGCATCGAAATTTGGGGGGTTTTATGCAAATAGCAAGAACGCGACGCACCCTTGTAAGAGTCACGACAGGGTTCAGGCACAACGTGACAGGCTCTTGTACATGTCGCGATGGACTAGTCAGTTCAAGCAGGCAGGTCGCGACTGGGTCGCTTGAGGGTCGTGACGGCCTAGTAAGGTAGGGCAGCAGATCGCGACGACAGGCCCTGTCACGATCAGATCGCGATAAAGGGCACTGTCGCAATGGCCCTTGTGAACGCGGCCTATCGGGCCGTCGCGTTCACAGGGTCTGCGCCCGAGTCCGACAGGGAGAAGAACATTACATTGGATTGTGGGCCAGAACATACCCTACTTGACATAGGGTGATTCAAAAAATCATAACTAATTGTGCAAGCGATGAAAAATCATGAAACTAGTGGCGAAATGATCTAGACATCCATGGGTACTTACAGTAAATAAGAATTTGAAAACAAACATGGTTTAGACATGCTTTAAACACGGGTAATCATGATGAACATGAAATAGTACATAGTTAAGATCAACGATTAAATTCGCAAGATAGGATGCATCAAAATTAGGTCTTTTAGGGGCAAAGGATGCCAAACATGCATCAATTTCTAGAGTAAAAATCTCGTGAAAAGGGGTTGAGTATACAAGGAGATCAAGAATTAAGAAGAGGCTTCGGGGTCATGATGAATACAGAACATGAAAAATCAAGAAGAAAATATTGGTTTGATGAAAAATTATGAAACCAAAGGGATTTTGTTCCTGAAGTTTAGATTAACCTACATACAAAATTGATTTAGTTTTGCACGTGAGAATGCCTACCGTTGACTCGTTTTGTCTTCTTGGGTTAAGAACCTGAAGAATGAAGGAAGGAACTTTGAGCAACCTTTTCCCCATCAATTTCTCTCCTCCTTGGCCTCTTTGCATGTCCAGCAAACCCTAGGCACGAGCTCGGGCCGACCATGAGGATTTTAGAGGAGTATTTAAGCATCTCCCCATTCTATTTTCTATTATGACTCTAATTCCTATTTAATTTCAATTTTCCTATTTCCCTCTCCCCTTTTTAGGCATGAGATCTCCTAATTTGGGTTAGGTTGGGACCCAAATTTGTGGCCAACCTATTAGGGTAGGTTTAGGAATCCAAATCTAACTCAAATTAACTTTTTAATTCATTAAATACACCTTTTCTATTTAAGTAATATTTTAGATTCGAATTTAGGGTATTTTCCAATTATTCTTCATTTTAAAAATCTCTATTTTGACACACTAATTTCTAATGGGTCCATTTAACAAAACCCATTACTTCTTTTCATTTAATGGGTTGTATTTAATTATCTTTTAATTGATTTTCTAATTGCTTTTATTTTAATTATTAATAAATTTTTATTTTTCAAAAAATCTAGGTTGCTACAAGATTAGTTGAGTTCAATATTTGGGCCCTATGATGATGTATGTTGTGTCACATTTAGTGCGTGCTAGCTAGAGGCTTATTTGCCGACTGTTCACGTCTTAGGATATCGTCTCGAATTATTCGGCATTATTAATATCCATTGCGTAACTCTCGGGACGTGATAGTTTAGTGGTATCAGAGCCTAGGAATACCAAATAGGAGATATGTCTCAGGATTAGGAGATGCCTATGGAACCTAGGTCATGGAAATTAAATATAGTACCTGGTGAGAATGGGTAGAGACTGGGAATATGATAGAATGAACAAAACACTCCTACCCATTGTCTCTGATAATGTATCTAGAGACATTAATTGGTTTCCATCCTTTTCTCAGGAACCTTCATAACTCTTACACTCAACTGCAATGGCTCTCAACCAGTGGCAGGCTATGCAAGAAACCGTAGCTGGATTGACTCAGGCTTTACATAATGTGGTTCAGGCTGGAAATTAGGTTGCTGCTGCTGCTAAGAATGGAGCGGGTGATTACACCGCAACTTTAGGAGTTTGAACCCCCCTCGCTTCTCTGGATCCATGATCCGGACGAAGCAGAGAACTGGCAGGAGGAGATAGAAAGGATCTTCCAAGTCATGCAATGCACTAACAGCGAGAAGGAGGTACTGGCCACTTTTCAATTCACTAAGGATGCTCGAGTATGGTTGAAGGCCACTTCGGCCCACCTGTCTAATGTTGGCGAACTGGAATGGGTAGGTTTTCTGGAGATTTTTCTAGGTAAGTACTTCTCGGAGATGGTCATGGAGAAGAAGGCAGCAAAGTTTGCCGCACTAAAACAGAAAGGGAAGTCCGTGGCTGAGTATGAGGCTCAGTTCGCGCGTCTGGCTGTGTATGCCCCACATCTGGTGGGAACGGAATGATGAAAGGCTAACCGTTTCATGGATGGGCTCAGGCCCATGTTCATTGAAAAGCTCAGACCACACAACATCTAAACATACATGAGATGGTCCAAAGAGATCAATTGGTAGAAGACACTATGGTTAAGGTGGAAGGCATAAAGGGGAAAGACATCTCGAAGCCGACCATCATAAAAAGAGGATCAGTCGATACAACTAGAACCTTCCATAACAACAACTACAACAACAACAAAAGGCCAACCATTGGGAAGGACTATGGCATGGAGAAAAAGATCAAAGTAGAAGAAACAACGATGGTGGAATATTGTAAATTTTGCGACAAGCTTGGGCACCAAGCGGACAAGTGCTGGAAGAAGGCCGGGGCTTGCCTGCGATGTGGGAGTCATGAACATCGTATACCCAACTGTCCTATGCTAAAAGACCAAGTTGGAAGGAACCATGGAGTGGTAAAGCGTCAAGGACGCGTGAAAGCAACAACGCAAGTGGAGCTCCTGGAAGGAGGTATGATTGTTAAACCGCTACATTGATCTTATGATGTTTTTCTTATTAGTACATTTCTAAGTGGGGAGATCGTTAAGGGGAAATTAGAAAGGAATAATCTAGTAATTATACCATAGTTCATCTGGAGGATTAAGATGGAGTTATGCCAACTGTGGAAGGAAAACAGGAGTGGAAGGAACCAAATGAATAGTACGGGTGGCTATAGGTGTAGATTTTGGACTAGCATCCACGATGTTGAAATAAGTTAGAGGAATTAAATCTGAAACGATCTCAAAGATCATAACTATCAAAGCCAATTAATGATCTATGAATTTGGAGACCAAATTCACTTATGTGGGGGAGGGTGTACCACCCCGAAAGTTTTAATAAGTAAAACAAAAAATTGAATAAATGGAAATAAATAATTTCCATAATATCTGATTATTTAAAACATACGTACATCTATCGTATGTGCTAAAACACATTGGAAAATTATGTAAAAATTATAAATTGACCCCAAACATTATTACTAAATGTTTCACAAAGAAATTTGTGCCAAGAAAAATCGGATTAGCCAAGTTTAAAGTATTTTGCGACTTATTATTGTAATTCATAAATAAGTCTAAAAGTTAGTATCACACATACTTGGATGAGTCAAAAAATTAAATAAAAATCATATACGTACTTCAAATAATATCCTCTAATGACCATCAAGAAAATTGGCTCAATAAAAATCATTTGGGATGGGTTTAAGAGTTGTTGTGACCGATTATCCAAATTAGGAAACAAGTCGAAAAACCGTTAACACGAAAATACGACGCAATCATAAATTAAATAAAAATGTTGAAGAGACTTCTAACATTATATATTAATGACCCAATATCATAATTGGGCCAATGGACATCATTTGGCCCAAAAATCAAATGAAGCAAGAAAATGCATGGAAATTCGTAGCTTAAATAAGCTGAAATTAGAAAGAGGCAATTAGAGTTAAATTGGGATGAGAACATGCATTCTTGGCAGCCCAAATTCATGCTTAACTATGGTAAGAGGTTTCCAAAAGTCTCACACACTCAAATGGAGGAAGAAATCCTCAAAATAGGAAACGAATAAGCCAAAACTGCAACCCTAGTTTCCTTGTCACAATAGAACTCCTAAACACCATGGTTGCTTAAATACTCTCCACCAAACCCTAGGGGACAAAAATATACATTGTTTGGTTCGTGGGAGGCTGGTCTTGAGCACCCAAGGGAGGAGGAAACCGCCCCAACTCGGAGCTTCTTCCTGCTACATTCTGCTTCAACCTGTGCAGACAACCCTTCTTGTGGTTGACCAAAGGTGAGTCAAACCATAACCAAACCTTGAAAGGATTATACCCCTGGAAAGAGGGTCCAGTCTACATCCTAACCCAACTTGAATGCCCAATTTTTGTGCAGTATACACAGAGTATTAGGCGTTCTTCAAACAGTGGTCAGAACAAAGGATTTTTGAAGAATGAGACTTCATCAACCCAAAAGGTATGTTTTATTGGGCCAAACCTTAACATATCTATACCAATGTGTAGAGCATCAAGTTAACTTTCGTTTCCCACTGATTTCATTGAATTCCAATGAGCACATGTAGAGTTATAGGCGTTTTGCCAAAGTCGCGCATGTCTGAAACTTTTCGTGTTTAAGTCGATTTATCATGCATCTCGAGGCCATTTAAAATTATTTAAAAATCATAGTTCTCTCGGCCCGAGCATGGTGGAAGGCCACATCAGCCCACCTGCCTAATGTTGGCAAACTTGAATGGGCAGGTTTCCTAGACATATTCCGAGGAAAGTACTTCTCGGAGAGTGTCAAGGAGAAGAAGGCAGCGAAGTTTGCCGCACTAAAATAGAAAGGGATGTCCGTGGCTGAGTATGAGGCTCAGTTCGCACGTCTGGCTGTGTATGCCCCACATCTGGTGGGAATGGAATGATTAAAGGCTAACTGTTTCATGGATGGGCTCAGGCCCATGTTCATTGAAAAGCTCGGACCACACAACATCCAAACCTACACTGAGATGGTCCAAAGAGCTCAACTGGTAGAAGACACTATGGCTAAGGTGTAAGGCATAAATGGGAAAGACATCTCAAAGCTGACCATCATAAAAAGAGGATCAGTCAATACAATTGGAACCTTCTATAACAACAACTACAACAACAACAAAAGGCCAACCACTGGGAAGGACTATGGCATGGAGAAAAAGATCAAAGTAGAAGAAACAACGATGGTGGAATATTGTAAATTTAGTGACAAGCCTGGGCACCAAGCGGACAAGTGCTGGAAGAAGGCCGGGGCTTTCCTGCGATGTGGTAGTCATAGACATCATATACCGAACTGTCCAATGCTAAAAGACCAAGTTGGAAGGAACCATGGAGCGGTAAAGCATCAAGGACGCGTGAATGCAATAACGCAAGTGGAGCTCCCGGAAGGAGGTATGATTCTTAAACCCCTAGACTGATCTTATGATGTTTTTCTTATTAGTACATTTCTAAGTGGGGGAGTTGTCATGCCCTCCAATTTAGCAGCGGAATAAATCGGAGGGAGACGCAAACGACAATTGCGCATACTTTCACAAACATCAGAGCATCTAATGAAATAATAATTGAAATAAACTCTTGATTTCATTATAAAATCACTAAGACTATTACAACAACTAATTCGGAGCCAATACATAGGGCTCAATGACATCATCACAAAGAAAAGAAATCTAAAGCAATAACTACTAGACTCCAATTGTGCTAGGGTAACTTCGACATTTGACTCCGGGTCACTCATCACTTGGGTCCTGTCCCATTGGTACGTATAACGTCCTTGTCCGACTTACCTGAGACACAATAACAAATAAGGAAGGGTGAGCGATAATGCCTAGCAGGACTTAAATCTCAATAGTCCAGTAGGCTTTAAAAGATTAACACTTTAAATGGCAGAGTAACTAATGATAGAGAGAGTCATGTAAGGTCAAGAAAGTAATAGCACAATTAACATGATTCAAATAGCAGACGGATCAAGTATAGCACAATGATTAAAGTTAACTCACGATAGAAACGATAACAACAATAGCAAGTAAAGTCATAGTCAAGAATAGCAAGCAACATGTATATCAAGGCGAGAGATGGTATTTGGTCACATAGAGAGTAAATTGCACTTTGACTAATTTTCATCAATCGAGATAATATAGCACTTTTGATTAACTTTCGTCAATCGAAATAGTAATGGCACTTGGTTATCCATAGACAGCCAAGAGAGAATATAGTACTTTTATTGTCAATAGTCAAACGAGAGAGTATAGCACTGTGATCAAGTCACGATAGAACGCAATAACTCAAGATAGCAAGTATCAAGTAGAGCAAGTAGAGCTTACGACACTAGTCGCTCAATAACAGGATAGTAACAGTTTAGTAACAGTCAGCGATAGCACAGTAATCGCACAGTATGTTTGAACTCATAAGACTAGCAGTAATAGTATAACAGTCAGATGTCTAGCTAATTCAGAACTGTCAGTCTGAACCGGTGCAATGCAGAACACCATCTACAGCCCCTACAGGTATTTTGGTTGGCTCTCTGCCTCCAGGACTAGATTGGAGCCCCTCGGACACTCTCCGTACCCTGAACAGTATGCATTCAAGTCAATAGAGTCACAAGACCCATTTTAGCGCTAGACAATCATGAACAGTACAAAATAGTATAAGCCACAACAGTTCAAAGGGTACCAAGATAGTACTAGATGAATAGATGAGATAGATGAGATAGTATAGTGAATATGAATGGACGAGCGAGTAGAGTATAGATGAGATCTTATGGTCATTGCACATGAAACGTCGAGTAACGAGCGATAGTAACAGTTGCTGAACACGTGCGTACGGCGTTGGCAGTCAGGTGGAATACACAACCCTTCCACTGGCCTCATTATGCACAGGTCCAGAGGTCCGACGTGATTCAAGGAAAGAGAGAGAACCACTAAGGCCGTATGGATCTTACTGATCCCTAGAGTGTATCATAGGTGTTATGGTACAACCAGCTCATCGACCATGTGGGAATCCATGGACAGAGGAGACTTACGGAGGCCTTGAACAAAGACACACTAGTTCGGCAGAAGGAGTATTCGACGGAGAGTTTGTGCAAGTTAAGAGAGAGTGTGTATATGGAAACAAGTGCCCGATGTTCTAGAAGAATTTTAGAACAATGGAGTATCGATAACAGTATTCCCAAAACATCGCGAGAATCATAAACAAGTTCATTTAAAAATAGGGTAATTAAATATATAATTGAGATCAATTGCTAGATGTACTATGTGACAATTTTCATGCAAATTTGGGCCATATTTGGATGGTTCACGTGTGTGCATGTGTGAGAGAAATTGTAGATAGAAGGAAGGTCATGTGCATGTATTTAAATCACTTAATATTCATTCCATTTGTAACAGGTGAATTTATTGCGTGCATGGTGGTTATCAAGGGTATGAACACTGTAGAAGTGATAGTATCACAATTTATGGGTTTTCAAGCAAAAGTCTCAATCGCGATGTACCCATATGAGGGTCGCGACGGGTGACAACAGAACGCGACAGAGGCTTGCACTGGTCGCGACGGGGTGTTCAGGTCAGGCGGCCAGATCGCGATAGGGCGGTTTGAGTATCGCGATAGGGCATGTCAGGTCGGCGGCCAGAACGCGACAGGGTATACTGTCGCGATCAGATCGTGACAGGTTCCTATGGCACAACGGCCTTGAGAACGCGCCCTATCGGGCTGTCGCGTCTCAGGTAACATCTGAGTTTCCAGGGGAAAAGGTTAGTATGGATTGCATGCAACTTAACATAGTTTGACACAGGGTGATTCAAAAATTCATAACTAATTGTATGATCGATGAAAAATCATGAAACAAATTTTAAACGACTCTAGACATACAAGGGTACTTCCAGTAATTAGGAATTAGAATGCAAACATGGTTTCGATAGGATTTAATCAAGTCAAACATGGGGAATAGAATATTGTGAACAGTTGAGATGCACGAATTAATTCGAAAAACATGGTGAATGAAATTTAGGGCTTTTAGGGGCGGAAGGTTCCTAATAATCATCAGTATCTTCAATAAAATTTTTGACGCATGATATAGAGTATTCAAAGAGATATGAATTAAACATGAAGGTTTTGGGTCAAGGTGTTTGCAAAACATCAAAATTCAAGAAGAAAACATTGGCTTGATGATAAATCATGAAACTTAAGGGTATTATTCCTGGTACATGGAATGATCTACAGTCAAAATCCCTTTAGTTTTGCTCATGATAATGCCTACCTTGATTCGATTTCCTTTTTTAGGGCTAGAACATGAAGAACGGTTGAGAGCTTGAAAGGTTCTTCTTCCCACGAAATCTCCTCCTCCTTGGCCTCTCCTCTTGGTCAAGAAATCCCTTGGAATGAGCTAGGGCCAGCCATGAGGGTTTTAGGAGGGTATTTAAGCTTCTCCTCTTTTATTTCCTATTGGACTATACTCCTATTAATTCAAATTTTTACTTTCTCTCCCTTTCTAAGCATGAGAACTTCTATTTGGGTTGGATGGGAGCTAAATTCGTGTCCAACCAATTGGGTAGGTTTAGGAATCCAATTATAACGCAAATTGATTATTTTAATGCTTTGATACCCCTTTTCTATTTATGTAATATTAGTTACGAATTTACGGTATTTTCCTATTATTCCTATTTTAAAAATCCATATTTTGGCCCAATAAATTCTAGAGGGTCCATTTAACACACCCCATTATTTATTGGAATTTATCTTATGGGATTTGTTTTTTAATAGGGAATAATAGAGTTACGGATTTTATTATATTTTTCTTACATGATTTTATTCATGGACTATGAGGGACCATTGGTCCAATTCGATAATGGGTCATCAATACCGATGTGGAGGTCTTTCTGACATGTTCATTTGATTATGGGCCCGTTATATTTCCCTATTAATATTTTTCCGACTTAGATTTTCATATTTGGATAATTAGTCACGTTGTGACGTACATTTGGCCAATCAGATTTTTCGTTGCATGAATTTCTTTGTGGACTACTTAGAGATAATATTTGGGGTTGATTTATAATTTTTACAAATTTTCTGATATATTCTTGTGCATACGATAATGGTATGTATGTTTCTATTATTTCAATTTAAAGAAATTATTATTCGAATTTTTAAGTATTAAATTTTCCGAGTTGCTACATCCTCCCCTACTTAAAAGAATTTGGTCCCCAAATTCATATGATATGATACGTCTACCAATTTACTATGGATATTTCATTCCATCACCTCCCCCACTTAGGGCTTTGCTATTGCGAAAATAACATGAAATTAAACTAAGGGTTTAGTGACAGTACCTTGTCCACCCTCATTGGCAGGATTTATATCCACAAGGCTTGTAATCGGACTTGGCTTGTAGTTTGGTTCTTCTTTATTGGACAATTGATGACTCGATGTTGTTGACTTCCACATCGCAAGCATCTGCCCAATTTCTTCCAACAATTAGCCATCTGATGCCCAGGTTTCTTACAAAATTTACAGATTTCCTTTCGCTTCACTTCCCCTTTCATTCTCTTGTTATCTACCGTATTTCTTCCTTTTATCATTGGAATGAGTAGCACGTTCCCTTTTCAACACCTTCTTCTTATGGATCTTTTCAAGGAGTTCCATGGTGTCCTCGACTAATTGAGCTCTCTTACCATGACCGAACATACTTCAATGTCTAGTGCAACCAACTTTTTCCCAGAACACAAGTCTCAACCCTTCTAAGAATCTCTTTGCCTTTATCTTTTCCGTACTCACCAAATGTGGGCGTACTGCGCTAGTCTTTCAAATTGCCCTTCATATTCTGCTACAGACATCATTTGTGTTTCAAATTGGCGAATTCGTTTGCCTTCTTCTCACGAATCCTCTCGGAAAAATATTTGGTGTGAAGAGTTCTAAAAATTTATCCCACTCTATGTTGATGTTGGGTAATTGTCGACTGGCAGCTTCCACCAGGCTCTAGCATCGCGATCCAACTGGAAGGTTACCAGAAGGACTTTCTCCTGTTCTGAACATTGCATCACCCTAAAGATCCGTTCCATCACCTTCACCCAATTTTCAGCTTCATCGAGATCCGGAGTTCAATAAACCTAGGGGGATTTATTCGTTGAAAGTTCCCATATATGTCTCCTGCCCCATTCTTACTCCTGCTTGAATCACGCTGTTAAGGGCTTGAGTTAACCCCTGTACGGTCTGTTGTAATTCGTGCATTTGCGCATGCTCGCCAGCCATCTCCTATAGTTCCTGTGACCAAGATATTTATTAATGTCTTCTAAAACTTAGGGTGCTTATACATATGGTTAAGCTCCTAGCAAACCCCAAGCTTTACCCAATCTCTCACATAGGTATGGTGGTTGACTTAGACACGGTCATGCCAGTTCACCTAGAACATCCTAGACTTAAAATATCTTATTAAGGACATCCTAGGCTCTGATACCAACTGTCACGCCCCTCCAATTTAGCAGCGGATAAATCAAAGGGAGACGTGAGCAACGAGTATGGTAACGACAATTGCACATACTTTCACAAACATCAGAGCATCCAATGAAATAATAATTGAAATAAACTGTTGACTTCATTATAAAATCACTAAGACTATTACAACCAATAATTCGGGGCCAATACATAGGACTCAATGACATCATTACATTGAAAAGAAATCTAAAGCAATACTACTAGACTCCAATTGTGCTAGGGTAACTTCGTTATTTGACTATGGGTCACTCATCACTGGGTCCTGTCCCATGGTACGTATAACGTCTTGTCCGACTTACCTGAGACACAATAACAAATAATGAAGGGTGAGTGATAGTGCTCAATAGGACTTAAATCTCAATAGTCAAGCAGGCTTTAAATGATTAATGCTTTAAATGGAAGAGTAAGTAATGATAGAGAGAGTCATGTAAAGTCGAGTAAGTAATAGCAAAAGTAACATGATTCAAATAGTAGACGGATCAAGTATAGCACAATGAGTAAAGTCAAGTCCGATAGAAATGATAACAACAATAGCAAGTAAAGTTGTGGTCAAGAATAGCAAGGACATGTGTAGCAAGGCGAGAGATGTATTTGGCCACATAGAGAGTAAATTTCACTTGATAGATTTTCATCAATCAAGATAGTATAGCACTTTTGATTAACTTTTGTCAATCGAAATAGTAATGGCATTGGTTATCCGTAGATAGCCGATAGAGAATATAGCACTTTATTGTCAATAGACAAACGAGAGAGTATAGCACTGTGATCAAGTCATGTTAGAATGCAGTAACTCAAGATAGCAAGTATCAAGTAGAGAAAGAAAGCGTACGACAGTAGTCGTTCAATAACAGGACTAACAGTTTAGTAAAAGTTAGTGATAGCACAGTAATCGCACACTACGTCAGAAATCACCAGACTAACAGTAATAGCATAACAGTTATATGTCTAGCTAATTCAGAACAGTCAGTCAGAACCGGTGCAATGTAGAACACCGTCTATAGCCCTATAGGTATTTTCGGGTGGCTCTCTGCCCCCAGGACTAGATTGGAGCCCCTCGGACACTCTCCATGCCCTGAATAGTATGCATTCAATCAGTAAAGTCACAAGACCCATTTAGGGCTAGACAGTCATGAACAGTACAAAACAGTAGAAGCCACAACAGTTCAAAGGGTACCAAGAGAGTACTAGATGAATAGATGAGATAGACGAGCTAGTAGAGTGAACATGAATAGACGAGGCGAGTAGAGTATAGATGAGATCTTATGGTCATTACACATGAAACATCGAGTAACGAGCGATAGTAATAGTTTCTCAACGCGCGTACGAAGTTGGCGTCAAGTGGAATACACAACCCTCTACTGGCCACGTTATGCATAGGTCCAGAGGTCTGGCGTGATTCAAGGTAAGAGAGAGAATAACTAAGGCCGTATGGATCTTACTGATCCCTAGAGTGTATCATAGGTGTTAGGGTACAACCAGCTCATCGACCATGTGGGAATCCATGGACAGAGGAGATCTATAGAGGCCTTGAACAAAGACTCACTAGTCCAGCAGAAGGAGTATCCGACGGAGAGTTTGTCTAAGTCAAGAGAGAGGTGTATATGGAAATAAGTGTCCGACGTGCTAGAGGAATTCTAGAACAGTGGAGTGTCGATAACGGTATGCCCAAAACATCGCGAGAATCGTGGACAAGTTCATTTAAAAATAGGGCAATTAAATATATAATTGAGATCAATTGCTGATGTACTATGAGACAAATTTCATGCCAAATTGGGCCATATTTGGATGGTTCACATGTGTGCATGTGTAGAGAAATTGAGATAGAAGAAGAAAGGTCATGTGCATGTATTTAAATCACTTAATATTCATCCATTTGTAACAAGTGAATTTACTACATGTATGATGGTTAGCAAAGGGTATGAACACTGTAGGAAGTGATAGTATCATAATTTTGGGTTTTCAAGCAAAAGTCCCAGATTGCGACGTACCATATGAGGGTCGCGATGGGTGACAACAGAACGCGATAGGGGCTTGCACTGGTTGCGATGGGGTGTTCAGGTCAGGGGCCAGATCGCGACATGGTGATTTGAGTATGGCGACAGGGCTTATCAAGTTGGCGGCCAGAACGCGACGGGGTACACTGTCGCGATCAGATCGCGACAGGTTCCTATGTCGCGACGACCCTGAGAATGTGGCCTATCAGGCCGTCGCGTTCTCAGGTACTTCATCTGAGTTTGAGCGGGAAAAGGTCTAGCATGGGATTACGTGCCAACTTAACATATTTTGAGACAGGGTGATTCAAAAATTCATAACTAATTGTATATTGATGAAAAATCATGAAACAAATTTTAAATGACTCTAAACATGCTAGGGTACTTCCAGTAATTAGTAATTAGAATGCAAACATGGTTTCGATTGGCTTTAATCAAGTTAAACATGGGGAATAGAATATGTGAATAGTTGAGATGCACGAATTAATTCGCAAGACATGGTGGATGAAATTTATGGCTTTTAGGGGCGGAAGGTTCCTAACAATCATCAGTATCTTCAATAAAAATTTCAAGGATGATACAGAGTATTCAAGGAGATATGAATTAAACATGAAGGTTCGGGGTCAAGGTGTTTGCAGAACTTCAAAATTCAAGAAGAAAATATTGGCTCGATGATAAATCATAAAACTTAAGGGTATGTTCTTGGTACATGGAACGATCTACAGTCAAAATTTCTTTAGTTTTGCTCGTGAGAATGTCTACCTTGACTCAATTTCTCTTCAAGGGCTAGAACTTGAAGAACGAGGTTGAGAGCTTGAAAGGTTCTTCTTCACACAAAATCTCCTCCTCCTTTGTCTATCCTCTGGTCCAGCAATCCCTTGACATTATTTCAAATTTTTAAGTATTAAATTTTCGGGTTGCTACAGAGATCATTAAGGAGAAATTAGAAGGAATAATCTAGTAATTATACCTTAATTCATCTGGAGGATTAAGATGACATTATGTCAACTATGGAAGGAAAACAGAAGTGGAAGGAACCAAATGAATAGTACAGGTGGCTATAGGTGTAGATGTTGGACTGGCATCCACGATCTTGAAATAAGTTAGAGGAATTAAATCTGAAACGACCCCAAGGATCATAACTATCAAAGCCAATTAATGATCTATGAATTTGGGGACAAATTTCTCTTAAGTGGGGGAGGGTGTAGCACCCCGGAAGTTTAATAAGTAAAAAAAAAATTTGAATAAATGGAAATAAATAATATCCATAATTTCAGATTATTTAAAACATATATACCTCTATCGTATGTGCTAAAACACTTCGGAAAATTTCGTAAAAATTATAAATCGACCCCAAACATTATTACTAAATGTTTAAAAGAAATTGTGCCATGAAAAATCGGATTAGCCATGTTTAAAGTGTTTTGTGACATATTATCGTAATTCATTAATAAGTCGAAAAATATGTATCACACGTACTTGGATGAGTCAGAAAATTAAATAAAAATCATACGGACTTAAAATAATATCCTCTAATCACCATAAAGAAATTTGGGTAAAAAAAAATCATTTGGGCTAGGTTTAGAGTTATTGTGACCGATTATCCAAATTCGGAAACAAGTCGAAAAACAATTAACAGGGAAATACGACGCAACCATAAATTAAATAAAAATGTTGGAGAGACTTCTAACATAATATATTAATGACCCAATATCATAATTGGACCAATGGACATCATTTGGCCCAAAATCAAATGAAGCAAGAAAATGCGTGAAAATCGTAGCTTAAATAAGCTGAAATTAGAAGAGACAATTAGGGTTGAATTGGGATGAGAACATGCATTTTTGGCAACCCAAATTCATGCTTAACTATGGGGTAGGTTTCCTAAAACCTCACACACTCAAATGGAGGAAGAAATCCTCAAAATAGGAAACTAATAAGCCAAAACCGCAACCCTTGTTTCCTTGTCACAATAGGACTCCTAAACACCATGGTTGCTTAAATACTATCCACCAAACCCTAGGGGATGAAAATATACATTGTTGGGGTCGTGGGAGGCTGGTCTTGACCACCCAAGGGAGGAGGAAATTGCCCCAACTCGGAGCTTCTTCCCTGCTGAGTTCTGCTTCAGCTGTGCAGACAACCCTTCTTGTGGTTTCGACCAAAGGTGAGTCAAAGCATAACCAAGCCTTGCAAGGCTTATACCCCGGAAAGAGGGTCAAGTCTAATTCCTAACGCACTAGAATGCCCATTTTCGTGCAGTATACAAGGAGTATTAGTCATTCTTCAACAGTGGTTTGAACTAGGGATTTCTGAAGAACGAGACTTCATCAACCCAGAACGTAAGTTTTATCGGGCCAAACCTTAAGAGTATCAAGTTAACATTCGTTCCCACCAATTTCATTGAATTCCAATGAGTACATGTAGAGTTATAGGCGTTTTGCCAAAGTCACATATGTTTGAGACTTTTCCTTGTCAAGTCGATTATCACACATCTCAAGGCGTTTAAAATTATTAAAAAATCATAGTTCTCTCCTCTGTCATTTTCCTAACAACATTCATGTTGAGACTATTGTATGAAAAACCCTACTTTCGGAGATGTAAGGGATGTATGGATCGAACCCCCTGAGTTCTGGTTTTTCTGCGTTTTTTAGTTGGACCCTGAACCACGTCAGGAAGGAGGACGCATTTCAAGGGCCTGTATCACTTTGCCCACGAGCGACGCTTCCCATGAAAGGCGTCCGCACACCCGGACATGATTCTGCCGCTGACCAGTCTGCGCCCCGCATGGGTCTGCGCGCTGCTTGGGAGTACTTCAGGCCTCACTGAAGTGCGGCGGCCGGCCCAGACGCGTTTCAGAGGTTTTTCCCGCCCACATTTTGTTAAATGTTTTTTTGTAGATGCATCCATGTCTACCAACGTGATTCGATTGTTAACGCGGCCAGGCATGTGGACGCCATTTGGATTTTTCATTGTTTCGCCTGTTTTGATTGTGCCTTGTATTTTTAAGTGCGTCTTCTGTGTTGGACGCATATTTCCAAGCTTACCTGAGGCCTGTTTAACATGATATTTATTGTGTAATTCACATGACTTGGGTCTGATCATTACATGATGTTTATTTAATGGTTTAAAAGTGTTTAACCGATTTAAAAGTTAGAATTACGTGAATATTATTCTAATTGCTTTCTTAATGACGTGATCATTCACGTAAATTGTGATTCACTCTTCTTACTGTTCTAGCAAGATTAAAATGATAATTATTATCTTAAAATCTTGCAAACCCATGTGTAGTTAAATGCATTGTTCATTACATGTCATCATGTTAAGTGCTCTCTGCATATATGAAACCGATGGTTTGTGAATTGAGATGCGTACATCACTACACACTTGCACATCTAGGCAGCCCTTTCTTGGGGATTTCGAAGCTCTCTATCAGTCATTCTGAATTAGTAGACTAGTGACCTTTTCTCCAAGGCCTCCGTAAATCTCGTCTGACCATGGATTCCCACATGGCCGATGCATTAGTTGTACCATTGAAGTTCCCTGGCTATAGCGTGTACTTCCTCTCTCATCTTGTTCTCGTGAGTGTGATTTACAATCTAGACTAAAGCCATTAATGTAAAGATTGAACTAAGTATAAATCGTACCGTTATGCTGCCAAATTTATCTCTTGATCATTGTTATTATGAAATCATGTTCAATTTAATTATTACTTGTTCTCATCATCATCATCATGAACATGACATTACATTTGCTTACATCTTGAAAGTTTCATTGGCCATTATTAATGACTGTGAGTATCTACATTTAAAATTTAAGTGAGATGCTGACCGGGCACGGCGAGTGTCCAAGGGCTCCACTCTAGACCCAATGACGGAGAGTCAAAAATATACTGTTAACCATGGGGTATAGGTTCTTAACCCTTTGAGCTTCAAAAACTATCTTATTTTCTTTCTGGATGATACACTTATCATTATGAAAATTTACTGTATGCCCTTTATCACATAATTGACTGATACTTATCAGATTATGCTTCAAACCTTCTACATACATAACATCTTCAATTAGATTCTTTTCTTTAGTACCAATTGTTCCACATCCTAGTACTTTTCCTTTTCCATTATCACTATAGTGACTTGACCACTTCCTTCTCTAAAATTTGTGAATAACTTCCTATCTCCGATCATATGCCTTGAGCATCCACTATCCAATACCATTTGGATGCCCGCAGCCGACCCTGCAAACAAAATTAGGTTGTAACTTTTGGTACCCAAATTTTCTTGGGTCCTTGAAGGTTAGTTTTAGGAATCCATCTTAAATGTCTAGTGGTGCATGTGCTTATTGTGTGTCTAATTGATTACAGTGACTACAGCATAAATCAAAAGCATTCTTCATATATGCAAAATTGTTGGATTTTTGTTTTTGTTTGTACACATACTGATTTACCTTTTTGGATTTTTGACTTTCTTTAGTGCTACAAATTTAGGGGTCGGATACACTTGAGGATGAATGATGTTTTCTCATTTTGTGGAGGTGTGTATCCTAATCCATATTTCTTCTTTCCTATTCTAGAACCTTTTAATTTAACAAATAAAGAAGTTTTGCAATTAGAAATCTTTTCTACAGTAGCTTTTAGATAATTATTTTCTTCTTGTATTTTTCGTCATCTTTAAGTTCCTTATGGTTTGATTAAATTTCCAAGATTTTGCTATTTTTATTTTTTAAGTGTTCGCACAGCAATTCATTAGCTCTTTTTATTACATTTAAACTTTTGTTTAACCTTTCTGTTTCATTTTTAAGAAAGGTGTTAGCTTTTTCTTGGTTTAGTAGATTAATTTAACCATTTTTATTTGTTTTACTACTGTCTTATATTTTTCATAAAGTTCATTGAAGGCATCTTCAAGGTTATCAGAATCGGATTCAGAACACAAAGTAAAGGAGGCTTCTGAGTTTACTTGCTCTACTCCTACCATGAGGGCTAGATTTGCCTTCTCTTCTTCTTCGGATTCTGAGCTTGAGGATTATGAACTGGTTCCTTCTTCATTGTCCCATGTTGTTGCCATTGCCTTCTTTTTGAACTTTCTGAACTTCTTTTCCTTGCCTTTCTTTTTTTCCAAATTTTTCTACTTGATCCTTCTTTTTAAGCTTTGGACATTCAGATTTGTAATATCCTGGTTGATTACACTCATAGCAAGTTGGCTCTTTCTTCTTATCTTTCTTAAAAAATCCTTTTTGAGCCAAACTTCTTCTTCTTTGGAAGAATTCTCTGTAGTTTTCTTGAAAGCATAGCCTCATCATCACTGTCTTCTGATTTTTCCTTTGAGTCTTCAGATGAGAGGAATTGCAATCTTCAAGGCATTTGAATTTTTCTTTTTCGAGGAATTTTCAGAAAGCCTTTCCATATTAATTTCATGAGCCATAAGGGATCCTATTAATTTATCAATAGATATTGTGTTAAGTCATGAGCTTCCTCTATGGCTGTAACTTTAGGGGTCCATACATTAGTTAGAGATTTTAGGATTTTTCTAACTGTTTCTTCATTAGTTAGGACTTTTCCTAAGGAACTTAGTCCGACAATTATGTTTGAAAATCTGTTATACATTTGAGTTATATTTTCATTAGGAAGCATTTTGAATTGTTCATATTGGGATACAAGTATATCTATTCTTGTTTGTTTAACCCTATCTGTACCTTCATAGGTTACTTGATGTTTATCCCACATTTCATTAGCTATTTTACATGCCGAAGTCTATTAAATTCTCTTTTAGACAAAGCACAACAAAGATAAATTTTTGCCTTGTAATTCAAAGACATATTTCTTTTATCTGCAATGGAAAGACCAGAGGTAGAAGTTTCACCAATGATTTAAAAGTCACCTTGTTCTATTACCTGCCATAAGTCAAAGTTAGTACCTCGAATGAAGCACTTCATTCGCATCTTCCAGTATTGGTAATCTTCACCATCAAAGAATGGTGGCCTTGTGATAGATTGACCTTCATAGTTGTGAGCTTCGGATGCCATTTCTTCTGAAATCTCTTTCATTCTTATGAGAAGACCTCACTTTGATACCACTTGTTGGATCGAAAATGGCAAACTAGATGTCCTAGAGGGGGATGAATAGGACTTCTTGCTTCATAAAAATAAAATATTCTGAGATGCACAATACTAAATAGAAGAGTTAGTACTTAGTGTGTAGTGTGTGATTCAAGTGTGAACTTGGTGGAAATCAATCACACAGAAATACACAAGAGATTATCCTGGTTCGGCCCTTCCCACATGGAAGTCCTACATCCAATCCTCAAGCCAACCACTTGAGATTTCCACTAACTGCCAATTAATTAGCCTTCTTGTTGGGTTCTCATGTGGGAGAATGTAACAAGTGCTTAAATGTTTTTGATGATGCTTAAATGTTTTTGATGATGAGCAATACTAATTGATGTTATGTGAATGGTTCAAACATGATGACAATGACAAAGACATGAATCAAATGATCAAGTGAAAAAAATGCTATTATGGTCACTTATGTATTCATTATATCTCACTTAGAATGTCTTTAATGTAGGTATGAATGTACACAAAACAAGCAACAAAATCCAAGTGCAAAAGAACAAGACAAGTTGCTAAAACAAGTAGCTGTCAACAGATGAAAAGTGTGTTGTCAACAGATGAATAGTGCACTGTCAACAGATGAATAGTGCACCTGTCGACAAAAGAATAGTGACCTGTCCACAGATACACACAGAAAATGGTTTTTCCCGAAGGCCAGTCTTATGGAGTTTGCAAACCTGTCAGCACCTATCGACTGCACCAAGTCGGAGGTTTAGGAAGATTTAAAGGCCAGGATATGATCTATATTTAGGTGTTTCCTTTTAGCACGATTCTATATGCTTGGACACCACTATATATAGACCATATAGAGGTATTTTCGCAGCAAGGGAGCCTCCACACCAAAAACCCTAAGCCAAGAACAAGAAGAAGAAGGTTCCCCTATTTCTGCTTCAACTCTCCATCCGGCCGAGGAAGATCCATCTCACGAGCGGAGTTGAAGTTGGTTTGTCTATCTTTCAAGCTTCTCCATCAACTGATACCTGTCAAGACAAAGATTGAAGTTCTTCCAGACGACCACCACGAAGAGTTCTTAATTGGATTTGATCTTTAACTCAGAACTCTTCTTTTATTCTACCTTTCATATCTTTGTGTGTGTGGTAGTGGTTCAAGCGTTCCTTGTGCTTGATCCATGTGTGGATTGTTGTTCTGATTGCGTGTTTGCATCAGACAACGTGTGTGGTGTGTTGGTCAGATCAAGGCTAGAGGATCTGATCTATGTGGACTTGATCTAGCGTGTGTGTGTGTGGTTGAGCCGTTGTGCTCGTGTGTGTGTTGTACTCAATTATTGAGTAGTGTCTCCTCACTGTGTGAGGGGTAGAGGTAGGAGTCACGTGGTGGATCTCGAACCACCTAAAAAATCCCTTGTGTACTGTGGTTTGATTTGTGGTTTGCATTGTATTGCGCTAGATGCATGCATAGGGATTTCGTCTACACAAACTGTTAGTTTGCTCACACACATTTCATCAGATCAGAGGGGTTATAATTGAGTAGATCTTTTAATTCGAAGTAATTTTTAAATTTCTTAAGATCCGCTGCAAATCTATTCAACCCCCCCTTCTAGCTTTGTCGTTACCCGAATAACCGATCCTAACAATTGGTATCAGAGCAGGTTCTCTATTCATCGGTTGTATTTTGGAGATCTGTCCTTATGTGCTTTTACCGCTCTGATTCCTAACAATTGATTCTAAATCTGACTTGATTTGCTTGAACTGATTGATTGCCTTTGGATCTCACTCAATATTTTGTTGATTGGTCTAATCATCTGAAACATATTCAGAAATATGGCTAAGTTCTCAAGCATCATAATAGACCTATGATAATTGAGTTTGATGACAAGGTTGATGAAATGCAGGTCTCCTCTATGAAAACATGCAAGTCTAGAAAGGGAACGAAGAAAAATGCTACAAGGCTCATGGCAGCTCAAGAGGCTCTTCCCGTTCAGACGAATCTGAAGGATCACATCTGTCAGAGAAGTCAAGAAACTCTCAAAGGTCAGGTAAATCCAATTCAGATCCATTGATGCATCAATATCTAATTCTGATTCAAATGATGATATTTCCTATGATGAATGATAGATGCTATGAGCACTTGTCCAATCAACTTAAGAAGGTAAAAGCTCAAAACAAGAAGCTAAAAGAAAAATTGGATAAGAATGAAATGAGAATTGATAATGCTCAAGCATTCTATGAAGAAAATGAAAAATTGGAAAATGAAGTCAAAAACTATGGAATCATATTTTCTAAGCTAAAAGAAGATCATGATCAGGTGGAATCTGAAAATTTTGATTTGAAAATTGAAAATGAAAAATTGATTGATCATAATGAGAATCTCAAATTTGATAATGATCAACTGAACAAACAAATCTCCAACATGGCTCATGACCACCAAATAAAAGAAAACTGCAATCAACTGGTTGAGGAAATAGACATCTGAAAGAAGATTGAATACTTGTGTCATGATAGACCATTAAATGATGAATGGAACAATTCTACAAGAAAATTGCTATCTTGAAAAATCAAATTGTTCAAAGTTTCTCTAAGAACAAGAATTTGGTTGCACCTAAAGAAAAATTTGTTCAAATTCATGTTCAGAAAATTGTTCAAGAACAAAATGAAAAATTAAATAAAAATGTTGCAAAAAAGAAGAATCATGTCTCAATTCAAACCAGAAAAAAAGAAAATGGAAAAGAAAACAAGAGTCCACAAGGTCTCCACACCTCCTCCAGCAGCCCAAAATGTTTCAAGGAAATCTCCAGCTCCACATCATGCCAAGAGATACCAAGGGTACCACCTCCTTTTTGTCAACCAAGGGTGATGAAAGGTACTCTAAAAGACCTCAAAGATTCCAGGAAATGCAATCACACTATGGTAAGCTCCAGTAAGTACTCAACCCGTTTGCTTCAAATGCAATAGACTTTGTCATCTTGCTAAATTCTGTTGGAAGAAAAATCACACTCTTACAAAAATGCCAAGTTTGTCCAATGCTTTACATGTCATGAACATGGACATTTGTCTAAGAATTGTTGGCGTAAGAATCATGATTTTGTCCATGTTCCCAAGCTCCATGCTCATAATTCCACTAATGAAAGAAATACATCTAGTCAAAAAATTAAATCACTTGGATTCAGAAATCATTGTTGAATTCTAACAGTGACGTCATCGTAGGACCCAAGTAAGTGTGGGTCCCAAAAATAGCTTAATGAACAAGCTGCGATGTCTTGCAGCCAAAACTTAGAAATGGATTCATGACATTGGCTGTGCAAGGTAAGAAATGATTGGAGAACAAAGTTAAATTTTGTAATTGAAGACTCTCCCGGTAAAATCTCCTTATCACTTTGGATTTGAATTGTTGGAATTGAAATGGATTTTTAATTCCATTTGAGCAATGAAAATTGTGTTTTTGATGCTATCCCCAAATGACAATGCTTCTTAGCAATTGCAGTCATGCTAAATTTTAGAAAAATGGATCTTTTATGTAGTGACTATTTGGTATATTAAATGGTGAAATGTGGAAGGACAAGTCCGGCTTGTCTGGAAACTATCATTATGTGTGAGAAATATTCTCCGCCAAGTATCAATAGTCTTCTACTACATAAAGATTATCAAAAAATTCATAATCTCAAGAATCAAATTGATCATGTGTATACTCTCCTTGTGCAAATTGCTTGACAAGAATGTGTTTGAATTGATTGAATGCTCATTCAATACCATGCATACATATGGGGAGTAAGTCAAAAAGCATTTTTCAGTGAGTTGTTTGAGGGACATTCTTTCACATCAATCTTGCCACATGTATCTCTTTAAAAGAATGAATGTTGGTACTTTTATTAGCTTATTGATATTTTTTTTGTATGCAAATGCTTGGTATGTTTTGTGTATCTCATTGATTGATTTGCTTGAATGATGAGTCATCATATGCAAACTCTATGGAGGAGTAAGTAAGGCTAGGTGAGTGAAATTCATAAGGGATACCATTCATATTCAATGTGTCTTTATCCTTCAATCTTATGGTTCAAATCACTCTCAATTCAAAGCCTTAAAGCTGAAGTTTCAAAGCCCATGTGGACAGCCCCAAACAGCCTGTCGACAGATATGCCTTCACAGAACCCAGAAATTGCACCGTGTGTGCATCTGTCGACAGCCAGCACCCCAACTGTCGACAGCCCATACCTTGCCTGAACATAGAACTTCACAACTGTATGCATCTGTCGACAGGCTCATGCTTGATGTCGACAGATACTCACTTCATCCATAAATATTCATCTTCTCTAATCCTTTCTTTATGAGTATGTTCATATTATTGATGCAAGGGGAGATAGGGGACTTACTATTATTGCAATCTTTCATATTCACATAGTATCAAGACATTGAATTAATCACAATGATTTTGATTTAATATTTTGTGCTTGAGTCTAGGTTGTGTCATCTAGAAAACATTGATCAAATCTAATGATTTTAACCTAACTCACTTGAATAACTCCCTGTGGACTATCATGTTTTCTAAAATGGTTTGATAAGTAAGAAGGTTTTTGAACTTAATGTTTTACATTAACCATGACCTTAAACAATCATTGACCTTGATTGTTAAAATATAAAAAAAAGGAGAAAAGCTACCTATTTCAAACACCCAAAAGTTCATAAAAGTATTTGAAATGGGACAAAGACAGAGCAATGATGAGTATCAATCAGTAACCGGGGACATGGGCATCACAAATGTCTGTCTTCGCATCAAAAAGTCCTTTCATTATCTCTACACAATAGTATGGGTTACTAACACTGAGTAACTGGGGGTACGGGCATCCAAATGTCTACCTTCACGTCAAAAGGTGAAAGTGATCCTAATTACTACTTTCCCACAACTTGACACAGAAAAAATTCAACGCAAGAAATAGAGTGTAGCCTACATGCTTTTACATCAAAGGCAATGTGTTGTGTATTGTTTAATCGCTCACGTAAACATTACTTTCAAGTACTATCTGAACATCACCACAAAGGAACATGTTTTTCTACAACAGTTTTATCCAAAGAGGTTATCTTATGTTCATATATTCTTGAACGGTGTTTTCTAAATGCCATAACTTAAGATTCCCAAAATATTATCTCTTAACCATTGTAGAATTTTTATGTGTTTTAATACTAGTGTTTATGACATTTTGCAATGGATAAAACCGGTTTACAACCTTAAAATTCCATTTGAACACATACCCCACTCAGATCCTTCAATTCAGTTCGGGGTCAAGTAGTTCTTTGCTTCATTCTTACCCATGTGTGCACCTCACTATCTTTTGGATGTTGCCAAAAGAGGGAGAAACATCAATTGTAAGTTTTGTCATCATCAAAAAGGGGAGAATGTGGGTTCTCATGTGGGAGAATGTAACAAGTGCTTAAAGTTTTTTATGATGCTTAAATGTTTTTGATGATGAGCAATACTAATTGATGTTATGTGAATGGTTCAAACATGATGACAATGACAAAGACATGAATCAAATGATCAAGTGAAAAAAAATGCTATAATGGTCACTTATGTATTCATTATATCTTACTTAGAATGTCTTTTACTGTAGGTGTGAATGTACACAAGACAAGGAACAAAATCCAAGTGCAAAAGAACAAGACAAGCTGCTAAAACATGTAGCTGTCAACAAATGAATAGTGTGCTGTCAACAGATGAATAGTGCACCTGTCAACATATGAATAGTATGTTGTCAACAGATGAATAGTGCATCTGTCGACAGATGAATAGTGACCTATCGACAGATACACACAGAAAATGGTTTTTCGGAAGGCCAGTCTTCTGGATTTTGCAAACCTTTTAGCACCTGTCGACAGCAGCAAGTCGGCTGTCGACAGATGGATGTTTGGGAAGATTTAATGGCCAGGATATGATCTATATTTGAGTGTTTCCTTTTAGCACGACTCTCTATGCTTAGACAACACTATATATAGACCATATAGAGGTATTTTCGCAGCAAGGGAGCCTCCACACAAAAAACCCTAAGCCAAGAACAAAAGAAGAAGGTTCCCTTGTTTTCTGCTTCAACTCTCCATCCGGCCTGAGGAAGATCCATCTCACGAGCGGAGTTGAAGTTGGTTTTTCTATCTTTCAAGCTTCTCCGTCAACTGATACCTGTCAAGACAAAGCTTGAAGTTCTTCCGGACGACCACCACGAAGAGTTCTTATTTGGATTTGATCTTCAACTCAGAACTCTTTTTTATTCTACCTTTCATATCTTTGTGTGTGTGGTAGTGGTTCAGCATTCCTTGTGCTTGATCCATGTGTGCATTGCTGTTCTGATTGCGTATTTACATCAGACAATGTGTGTGGTGTGTGGTCAGATCAAGGCTAGAGGATCTGATCTATTGTGGACTTGATCTAGGGTGTGTGTGTGTGGTTGAGCCGTTGTGCTCGTGTGTGTGTTGTAGTTAGTTCTTGAGTAGTGTCTCCTCACTGTGTGAGGGGTGGACGTAGGAGTCACGTGGTGTGATCTCCGAACCACCTAAAAAATCCCTTGTGCACTGTGGTTTGATTTGTAGTTTGCATTGTATTGAGCTAGATGCATGCAAAGGGATTTCGTCTACACATTAACTGTTAGTTTGCTCACACACATTGCATCAGATCAGAGGGGTTACAATTGAGTAGATCTTTTAATTCGAAGTAATTTTTAAATTGCTTAAGTTTCCGCTGCAAATCTATTCAACCCCCTTCTATCTTTGTCGTTATCGAATAACCGATCCTAACACTTCTCTCACCCTTGAGAGGTACTACAAACCCACTTGCTCCCTTAGCAAGTCTTCCCTATTTAGGGGTACAACGACTGCCTTTTCAGAGGCCTTGCCTACACAGGAGGGACAATGCAGAAACAGGCTTTTGTAGGAAATATGCATGAGAAATAAAGAGACTTGTGTATTTGTCTCAAGACTTAGAGCAAACACAGACTTCAGATGGATTCAATGGATCAGAAATAAGATTGGAATCCTATCTGAAATACAAGGGTGGACACAAGAAGGTAAGCAGCTATATTTTCCACCCACACAACTGGGAGAGCTTCAGAAAGATGTCTTCTAAGAAAGAGAAGAGCTCTTAAACTTTTTCTGAAAAGGCTTGTAAGGCTTGAAGGAATTCGAATGCAGCTTGTATGCTTTCTTGGTATTATGTGTGTTCTTTCAAGCTTCTGCTTCTTTTTATACACTTCAAAATATACCCGTTTAGAAGATAGCCGTTGGAGCTTGTGGCCGTTTTCAATCAGACCGTTTAGAGAGAGCTTCAGTTTCTTTTCGATCTTGATGAGCTCTTTATCCAACAGTCTTCTAGTTTTGCATCTTCCCAAAGACTTCAGAGGGAGGCCATTGCTCACAGCTAGAAGATAAGCTTTTATAACATAGACTGTGGAGGAGACATGCTAAAAAATGTGCTCCAATTAATGCCTGTTACAAAGACAAGACAAAAGGGAAACACATCTCCATACCTTTGAGGTAGGTGAGTCAGTTAAGTACAAAAGAAAGGTATGGAACCTCGTATACTCAAGCTAGACAAACAGATATAGTGAAGAGGTAAGGCATGGGTCTGTTAGTGGTAGGTGAAACTGTTAGATACCATGTGCCTGAGGTTTTCATAAATGCATAGTGTCTTATGAATCCAGTAGAATCCGGAGCAAAAAGTCTTTTGACAACTCATGGATTATTTCTATAAGAAATATTATGCGCAGGATTCAGATGATTATTTTAAGTCTAATATTTCTTGCCTTGTCAGAGAAAATAATAACATAACAAGATACCGAAAAATTGATATGTTGATAATATTTTGAAGGTTTATTGAAAAGATGTAAGAGTGGATTTATGAAATATCCTTACATCAACTATTAGGCCTTTGAAGGATTTAGAAAATATTCAATACAAACTTAAAACTTAAATTGAATCTAAACCTTGCAATTCGATTAAGGAAATATTCATAATTTGACTTTATTTAAAGATTCTCAAGGTAATTCGATTTAAGAAGTAAGAGGTGATTCGACTACAACAGTTGTATATAAGAAGATTAGATTCTAAAGCATTCGACTGTAGCAATCGGAGTTAATAGTCGAATCACGTGTTCAGGATTTATGAAGCATTCGACTATGACAGTCGAATCATGTATAATATTTTGTAAGGTATTCGACTTCATCAGTCGGAGAAATTAGTCGAAGTCATCAGTCGAATTACTTCAAGAGTCGTGGACTTAGAAAAAAAAATATGTGTTGGTAAACATTGTTTCTAAGCGAGTCGAAGTAATCAATCGAATTCAGTAGCATGTAGAGGGAGCTGTGGACTTAGAAAAAATTCTTGGCATGGAGGTATTGACCTGTAATGTATTTGATTGATTTTGGTGATATGTAATTATTATATTTACTTTTGTAAAAGATCTATTTAAAGAGTTTTGTCATGGCAAAACACTAGATATAGTGAATAAAGAAAATCTTAAATTCTTTTGGGGTAGTTGCTCAACAATTCCCCCCCTTTTTGTTAATGACAAAAATCATTAAATAGACAGTGAAAAAACATTGATTTTGGCTAGTATGCGTCTATCTCTCCCCCTTTGTGGCATTAACAGAAAGGAAAACATCACAGGATAGTGCAGAAAGGGAGAAAATGCATTCATTGAACACAAGATATAACAACAAAACAACAGAATGTAGAATTTGCATAAAAAAAATGTTGATGACCTAGACAAGGAGCTAGGTAAGTAAAGAGATCTGGGAAATTTAGCAAGGAAGGGCTGAATGAGATCCCAGAGCTTCTTTTCATTCTCATCAAAGAAGTTGTCGAAGAGAGTTGCATCAATGTTGTAGGAGGAGCTGGTGGAGTGTAACTTCCGATGGGATTTGATGTGGTGCCTCCTAAACCAGGATATTCTAGTATGATACTTGTCATTATTGACTCTGAATTTGACGGCAATGAATTTCTTTGAGGCAGCAAGCAGGAGAAACTCATGAGCAGTTATATTCCAATGAAGTCCACTAGAGAGAGCAAGAACTTTGGCTTGATAATAGATGAGGAGTCTTTGAGACCATTTATGCCCAATGTTCTTCCTCAAATCTTTGAGTCTCTTGTAGTGAAAGTCATGGAGAGAGAGTTTCATCCTTTCACAATTTGAACGATATGAAGATATGCGGCTGCCCATTGATCTTGATTAAATCTTTCAGATTCAGCAAAACAAAGTTGAAAATCCAATAGATGATGATGATGCTTGGATAGTTGCAGAAGGACAAATCACTGAAAGGACAACTTCAATTTATACATGATTTTGAATCTGGTGGCAATCTGGATGTATCTATTCAAGACTGTCTCTGCAAAATCTTTTCTATAGGAAACTGTTCCTACAAGTGGAGGATGCGGACCAGAAGGTAATGCAACAAGCATTGTAGGAACTATCTCTCTGGCCTCTTAAAAGGTTGTCCCATTGTCCTTTAGATACATCAGGCAAACCAAGCTTGAATCTTTCAAAGTTGAAGATTTTCATTCTATTGAATTTGCTTGAGAGTCCCGGAGAAGAAGTCTAAACATGTCATGAAACCTTAAAGAGATGTGATGCTGGACAGTCAAAAATTGGTTTCTGGACTGATTTTGCTGATATCTGGCAGCTTCATCAGGATAGAGATCAATGAAATCCCTGAAAGCTAAGCAATGACTTTTCTGGGATATGAATTGAAAATCTTCTATAGAGATTTGGGTAGACCTGAGAAGAGTAGGTAGCCAATGTTCAAAGGTGAACCCTGGCATGTCATGAACATCAAGAAAGGCTCGAGTGGCCAGATAGTCTCTGAACAGGTTCATGTGATGTTCAGAGTGATTGACAAATGCATACCAAAAAGGTGGGAGGAGATTTGAAGGACTGTCTCCCAAATTGGGTCCACTGGTGGAATAAAGCTGGATACTAGGAAGTATTTCAGCTAAATGAAGAAGGGTTTTCTGAGAATCAGCCTTAGAGGCTGTAGGAAGGGAAGAGAAATAATGAGGGGGTTGAGTGAAGAGGTTTAGAGAAGTCTCCTTGAGAGGCTTGAAATGATATTTAGTGGGATAGATGGAGAATTTGATGTCTTGATAAAAAGGATACATAGGAATGGTTGCAAGTGGAGGAGGATCCTGAGAAGTAGATTGTGAGGGAATTTGAGTAGTGGAAGGAGTAGCAGTAGTGGGTTCTGGAGGTTGAGAGCTGGCTGGTGGTGTGATATTTTCGGCTCAGAAGGAGGCTGAATAGGGGGAGTAGGACGGGATGGCTTAGAAGGAGGAGGAGGAGGGAAGACTGGATTACCATTTTTAACCAGTCTGCGCTTCACTTTCCTCTTCAAAGTTTGCAAATTAGGATTCGACTCCAGGGGTCTCTTGGCCATAGGTTCTAACTGAGAAGCTTGCATGGGCTGAGAATCCTCTACTACTGCCACATCCACTGACTGCTCTTCTGCTGCAGACTGTTGCTGCTCCACTGCTGGTTCAAATACCAAAGCTACTGGTAAATCTTGCTTCAACACTTTCTGCTGCTCATGAGGCTGTTCCTCAGAGATTTGCTGCTCAATTTGAGACTCAAGCTCCTTGGGCTACTGCTGCTCAGGTTGCTGCTCTACCTGTTGGGATAGGTCTTGAGATGGCTATTGATCTTGAACTGGAACTTCAGGTTCTGGTGCTAGAAGATCTTGGACTTGATTAGAATCAACTTCTTGCTGAGGGAAAGGAGGCCCTGATGGCCAAGAAGTGCCTTGTCGGCACACTAACTGAAGCATCAACTCCTTCATTGCTTCACCTCATCAGATAAACTGTCAAACTTCACATCAATAAATTCTACCTGCATTTGAAGAACTGATAGAGTTTCTTGTTGCTTCTCAAAAGGTCCAAAATAACATTAAGACTATTACTGCTCTCCCCCTGAGACCATGGCCGGGTCTCAAACTGAGAAGGAGAGAAGTGATGCTCTCTTTCTTCAAAAAAGGTTGCTTCAGGGATATCATCAGATGCAATGCCTTTTCCTCTAATATCTCTCAATACTTCATTGATGGTTTCCTCAAGTGCATCAGGCATAGGAAGTGAGGAGGAAACAAGAACTTGATCTTCTAGCTCTTGGGTCTGAGCTTGGAGTTCAGATCTAACTTGTTCTTAAGGCTCCAACTCTTGGTGAACTTCTTGAGATATTAAGGCAATAGAGGGCTCATCAGGAAATATTTCATGATCACAATCAGGCACTGAATCTTTTGTCCAAAAATTTTGTTTCTTGTTGACCAATGAATAGTGACTTCTTCTCAATGTAGAGATTCCAATCTTTTCTTTAATTCCAATAGAAATTTCTCCTGTTAGATCTACTAAGAATTTCTTGAAAATCAAGGTCAGCAAAGGTCCATAGGGAAAAGATTCCTGCAGACTCTTACCCGCAATCATTCTATCCAAAATGATTCCTGCAAGGTTCACTTTCTGTCTCTGAATAGCCCGAAATAACAAGTTTCCATCTCTAGAGGAGATAGAGGAGTGGGTTCCAGCTTTAGGGGTCACAATATTGGATACCACAGAGTGAATCAGCCTATTTTCTGCTGACAGCTCATTAACTGATAAACCTCTCTTGCTAACGGAGGCCAAACTCCCAATAATGCCTAATTTCTATTTTTCAAAAGGTATGATTTCATTGAGTTTGTGCCCGGAGTTTGGACATTCCAACATCTCAACTAGAAAATGCTCAGAAATAATGATCTTGGTTCCTTTCACATAACCACAAACTAAATTTGTGGATGAAATTTCCATAGTGACGTGAAAGGTTCTAACGGCATTCTCAACAGTAGGTTCTGAAATCTGACACAACTTGGTCCAACCCATGGCATTGAGAGTGTCCTCTACCCATGCTAGACGTCCAGTAAGATGGGAGAAAATCTAACCTTCCCGGGGAAATGGGAATCTTAGCTAATCTTACAAGTTGGTCAGGTGTCATTTGGGTAGATTCTAGAAACCTGGATGAGTCCATCTAGACAAAGAGAGTGGAGATGGTTCAGGGGACAGATAAAGAAGAGATAGAAACATAAAGGAGAGTTTGAAGATCCTACCTTTCTTCAGGAGAGATGAGGTTCTTGGGGGTTCCCAGAAGTCCTTCGCAGGTGAACAGTGAGGGCGCCAAAGAGTAGAAGAAGATGAGAGTTTGAGAGTAGATTTCGAAAGGGTGCTCTCAAAAAGGAGAAGGGGTTTTCTTTTATAAGAAGGGAAAAGTAACTGATCTACGATTTTAGGTTGAACGGTCGCGATTGAATGATTTGACCATTAAGACATTAAGGGATGCGTCTTAATGAGGTGTCAGTTATATATAATTTAAAAAAAATGCTTTTCACGATTTCTTAATAAGTCGAATAATGTATTCGACTGCATCAGTCAAATGCATGACTATAACATGACTCGAATGCATTAGTCGAATGACTGGGACTTCGAATTTTTCAGGGTGTTTTTCACAGAGTTCATACAACACAATCATAGCATACAATTCAAATGACATTTAACTTTGGTAAATTAATCAAGATTACACATACCTATTTCTCTTCTAATTGATGTGAATCTATCCTCAGGAAGAGGTTTTGTAAAGATATCAGCAAGTTGGTTTTCGGTAGAAACAAATTAAAGTAAAATATTGCCATTACTTACATGATTTCTGATGAAATGATGTCTAACCTCAATATGCTTGGTTCTTGAATGCTGGATAGGATTCTTAGTCAAATTTATTGTGCTTGTGTTGTCACATACCATTGGAATTTCTTGAAGTTGATGACCATAGTCTTCCAGTTAATGTTTGATCCATAAGAGTTGAGTACAACAACTCCCTGCTGCAATGTATTTAGCTTCTGTGGTTGACAATGCTACTGAGTTCTGCTTTCTGGAAGACCAAGATATCAAGCACCCTGCATGAAATTGGCAAGTACCACTGGTGCTTTTCCTATCTATTTTGCATCCAGCATAGTCAGCATCACTATATCCAATTAACTTGAATTGAAAACATCTGGGATACCAAAGTCCTAATTTACTAGTATTTATAAGATATCTAAAAATTCTTTCAATAGCATGAACATGAGATTCTTTTGATCAGCTTGGAATCTTGCACATAAACAAACACTGAACATTATATCTGGTCTGCTAGCTGTAAGATAGAGCAATGAACCTATCATTCCTCTATAGATCTTTTGATCTACCTTTTTACCAAGAGGATCACTATCTAACTTAATGTCTGAGCTCATGGGTGTGCCTAAAGGCTTACACTTGTCAAAACCATACTTGGAAAGTAGATCTGAAATGTATTTGGTTTGACAAATGTGAGTTCCTTCCTTGGTTTGTTTAATTTGCAACCCAAGAAAATAATTTAGTTCACCTATCATGCTCTGCATCAAATTTTCAAAGAATTTACAAAGTGATTCATTAGTAGAGCCAAAGATAATGTCATCAACATAGATCTGCACAAATAAGATTCCATCTAAAATTTCTTTATAAATAGTGTGCTATCTACTCTACCTCTTATGAAATCATGAGATATAAGATAAGCACTTAATCTTTCATACCAAGCTCTTGGAGCTTATTTCAGACCATATAGTGCTTTCTTTAAACGAAAAACATGACTAGGATAAGTAGTATCTTCAAAACCAGGTGGTTGCTCAACATATACTTCTTCTTTAATAAAACCATTCAGAAATGCACTTTTAACATCCATTTGGAATAAATTTATATTAGAGAACAAGTATAGGCTAATAAGATTTTGATTACCTCTAATCTAGCTACTGGAGCATAGATTTCATCAAGGTCTATGCCTTCTCCTGGGAATATCCTTGAGCAACAAGTTTGGCCTCATTTCTATTAATCACCCCTGATTCATCCATCTTGTTTCTGAAAACCCCTCTGGTTCCAATAACTCGATGGTCAATAGCTCTAGGTACAAGAGTCCAAACCTCACTACGTTGGAATTGATTAAGTTCCTCTTACATAGCAAGGATCCAAGATTCATCTCCCAGAGCATCATTGATTGTCTTAGGCTCTATTTGAGAAACTAAAGTAGAAAAGACACAAGGAATTTTCATACCTCTAGAAAAGTCACAAGGAATTTTCATACCTCTTGTTCTTACTCTATCTTGAGGATTACCTATGATGTTTACTCTAGGATGATCCTGGTGATACCTTAAGTCCCTAGGTAGCCCTTCTTGTGGTTCTTCTAGTTGTTGAAGATCTTCTAATGGGGGATCTTCCATTTCTTCATCTTTACCTTCTTCTTCAAGAGAAGTCTTTTCTAAATCCCTGCAAAGTTCATCAACACATTCTTCTTCTTCTTCTAGCCTTTTGATAGAAGGATTAGTTTCATCAAATAGTATATGCACATTATGTTCTATGGTTAATGTCCTTCTATTGAATACTTTATAACCTCTAGGTTTTGAAATATATCCTAATAGAAAACCTTCATCACTTTTAGCATCTAATTTCCCTACATTATCTTTACCATTATTTAAGATAAAGCACTTACAGCCAAAAGGTCGAAGATGACTGATGTTGGGCTTCTTTTCCTTGTAGAGTTCATAAGGAGTCTTCTTTAAAATAGGTCTGATCATGCACCTGTTGATGATGTAGCAGGCTGTATTGACTGCCTCTGCCCCAAATATTTTGGTAATATACTCATTCAGCATTGTTCTGGTCATATCCAGCAGTGTCCTGTTCTTTCTTTCTGCTACTCCATTCTGCTGAGGTGTTCTTGGTGTAGAGAAGTTGTGCTCAACTCCATTTTCTTCACAGTACTTCATGAATTCTTCATTCTTGAATTCTCCTCCATGATCAGATCTAATGCTTGTAATCTGAAATTTCTGATTTTTTTGAACTATCTTATTGAACTTCAGAAATGCATGAAATACTTCTGATTTGGCTTCTAGAAAAGACACCCAAGTGTATCTTGAGTAGTAATCAACTATTACATAGCCATAAACTTTTCCTCCAAGACCGACTGTCCTTATAGGTCCAAACAGATCCATGTGAATTAACTCCAAAGGCTTGGAAGTTGTAACAATTGTCTTAGACTGAAATAAGGTCTTGGTTTGTTTTCCTTTTGCACAAGCTGAGCAAACTCCACATTTCTTGATTTTCATTCTAGGAAGACCTTCAACCAGATCATGTTTTATTAATTTCTTGATCATTGAAGTGCTTGCATGTGACGGCCCTCGTTACACCGGTACGGTCATACCGACCCACGTCGATATAGCGAGTGCTGCCACAGTGGGACATTTACCTAAACAATACATACAGCTGAGATACGCGTAAATATACAACAGAGTAGCGGAAGTAAAAGACATCTGTCTTCAATCATTCATCATCCACATTAAACATACATACAGTTCGCGTTTAACATAAAAGAACTAAAAATCCACATGATTTAAATTGCTGAAATTAAATACGAATGTCCACACTTAAACATCCTTTTCATGATACTTCTAGTACAATGTTCAAAGTTACATACTATGAAATACACAATTCTCAAGGAACTCCAAACTAGCTAGTCTCCACGCTCGGAGTCCGTCTCCACCGTCTCTTCAAGCGGTGTCGTGTCACCAACTATACCTGTACGCCGAAGCAAGGAGTGAGTCCAAAGACTCAGCAAGCAACACTACTCATCATATACACTTATAAGTCCTAGTGGTTTCTTCATGCACATTACAATTAGCCACACATAGCATGTTAGTCATTTCAAGTTGTCAACCTATCATGAAAGTTCTACAATTTTATACATAACTCATGCTTTCAGATTTCTAAAATAAACTTCACCTATCACATGGTCTCTATTCAATTTACTCAAGAAACTTTAATCTTTAAAGAATCAAAACATGAGAGCTATCAACATGAACTTTTACATACATGGACGGAAAACACAACTAGCATGGATTTTAGACATTTTTAAACACGTACATGAACCTTTTCACATGCTTTAGGTTGCTGATTTCATATGGTTTCATGGCTGAAAACCTATGCATGAGAGCTACAACAATGCATAAAACATATCACGTCAACAACCATTCATGCAGTCTTGTGCCCGTGTTCACTAATTATCCCTAACATGGATTCTAAGCATCTTTGCACATTAAACATAATGATAATAACATGAATTTACTGAATTCACATGGTTTCAGATTTGTATCACATGGGTTTCAATAACACATTTCCACATCCTTAGTTTCACATTTTTATTTGCACAAGTTTTCTCTTTCACATGGTTCACTTTACACATACACATTCACATGTCACTTACACATTTACACATGGTCACATACACTTTACACATTTCACATTACACATTTTAGGTGCCGTGACACATAGTCCAAACCACCAAAGAAGGACATATACACATCACATTACACATAGACGCCATCTAGGCATTCCAATGGCGACTCTTGGTCTGCGCAGACTGGGAGAACAAGTCTCCACCATAACCAGTGGTACTTGTCCACCTCCAGGATTTTCCCCTAATGCCCTTAGGGTCACTTAACACAATGAACTTTCTCAGGGGGACTTTTCCCTGATACAGCTCCACTGCCCTCTACGGAAGCAGTGTCACATTGGCACAGTTACACATTTACATATTTACCGTTTTACACTTGGTTTTACACATAACACTTCATCTCATTCACTTTCTCACTCACATGAATACCTCTGTTTTTCCTAACATGGTACTACAAAATTTCAAGGTTTAATACACAGTAAACACACTAATCATATTGGGTTTAAACAAAATCTAATCACATTACGATCATATGAACGGATTATCACATTTCACAAGAAAATGCATAACTTTTTATTTACTGATCCAAATGACCGGATATTTTAACCACATGTGTTTTCGGGTTCAAAGTCAAACCCTCAATTTTTCAGAATTTTCTGAGCTAAATAGGATTTACAGAAAATAAAACGCCTAATTAGTATGCTATTAACAACTTAAGTTAACATGGGTCTAACACATTTTGCAAATTTGCCACTTGCTGTTTATACATAAGCTAATCACATATGCATGAACTGAGAATACAAAATTTCCCTAATTCACACATCTATGGATTGAACACTACAAATCATTATTGCATGCTTCTATTTCATCGAACCGAGCTTATTTACAAATTTCACAAGCATGGATAATTTACCAAAATTTGAAAACACAAATGCTGACCCACTAATCTTCATGATCAGACCAAAACCAAGGCATTCATACAGATTCTAATCGGGAAAAACTAAATTTGTAAAATCAACAATTCATGCTCACAAGTTTAAGGAACACCATTTCCCACATCCACCAACACACACCACATTCATCCACACACCACAATGCACAATATACATAGAGTATAAGGTTTACCATATATCCTCATCACGTAAAACATACCGAAATTAATGTATAAGAGGGACAGAACAGCTCATTGTTCTGTCCAGAAGAACTCAACGGCGGTCTCTGGCCGCTGACTCAGGTCAGCGGCATGGTCGATGGACGCCAAGCATGAACTGGACGTCCAGGGACCTTGCCGTCGAACCAGGTCTGTGCAGAAACACAGACCCGAGCTCTGAATCTTGGGTGAATTGGAGGGTCTAGGACTCGAGGAAAATTCCATAAAAATCACAAAACCATCCTAGACTCATAAGGGGACATCAAGGATAGGTTACTTGCCTTCCTAAAATTCCTCCAAGGGATTTATGGCTCGGTGAAGACCTCCTTGGGCAGTCCCAAGAAGTTGCAGAAACGCCCTCTAGATCGCCTTCCTCCGGGCTCCTGGGTGATCTCCACGCCGAGGGGACGATGGGGATGCCTTCTCTCTTGCTCCAGCTTCCTCCTTGTCGCAGTAGATCTCCAAACCAAGCTCCAAGGGGTCGGATTTGGGGGTGCTAAGATGGGGTTTTTCTCACATACTTTCTCTAGGGTTTTCCTTCCTCTATTTCTCCTCTTGCAAGGTGAAGTGAGGAGTAGGAGAGACCAAATTCGGGTTCAGACCTAAGGAGAGCCCCTCACCCACTCACCATACCGATTTGACAACCTTAGAGCCGTTGGGGGACATCCCCTAATGGTGGCCATACCTTGCTCTCGGATTTTCTGGCTCTGCAATGCATGCAGGTCAGAGAAATTGGCGTCCATATCGCTGGACGCTGGGATGAGTATTGGCGTCCAGGTCTAGACGCTGACACCTGATAAACGGCCTAGGGTTGACGCCAAGGTGACCTTCGGCCAGAACTTAAATTATGCAGAAAACCATGCATACCATGCACCTATAAATGCAATATACATATGGTATCGTATCCACACTATCATCATGCAATATATACATTATTTATGCTTAATATAAACACATGCATACGTAATTATACTAATTAATGCGTACGTAAATATGTACATACATACACAAGCACAAATATTCACACATAATTGAAATAATGCGACGAAAATTCGAGGGTCTTGCATTGCATGACCTAGCCTTCTGTGCCACAACTCAGACTCTTCACTTTTGGTTATTGCAAGACATAAGTTTACTTCTCTTAATTCTGCCAACTGTAAAGTGTATAGGTTCTTTACCCTTTGAGCTTCGAAAACTATCTTATTTTCTTTCTGGATGATACACATCATTATGAAAATTTACTATATTCCATTTATCACATAATTGACTGATACTTATCAGATTAGGCTTCAAACCTTCAACATACATAACATCTTCAATTAGATTCTTTTCCTTAGTACCAATTGTTCCACATCCTAGTACTTTTCCTTTCCCATTATCACCATAAGTGACTTGATCACTTTCTTCTCTAAAATTTGTGCATAACTTCCTATCTCTTGTCATATGCCTTGAGCATCCACTATCCAAATACCATTTGGATGCCCTCAGCCGACCCTGCAAACAAAATCAGATTGTAACTTTTGGTACCCAAATTTTCTTGGGTCCTTGAAGGTTAGTTTTATGAATCCATCTTAAATGTCTAGTGGTGCATGTGCTTACTGTGTGTCCTAATTCATTACAGTGACTACAACATATATCAAAAGCATTCTTCATATATGCAAAATTGTTGGATTTCTGTTTTTTTTTTTTGTACACATACTGATTTACATTTTTGGGATTTTTGACTTTCTTTTCTGCTACAAATTTAGGGGTTGTATACACTTGAGGATGATGATGTTTTCTTCATTTTTTGGAGGTGTGTATCCTAATCCATATTATTTCTTCTTTCCTATTCTAGAACCTTTTAATTTAACAAATAAAATGTTTTGCAATTATAAATCTTTTCTATGGTAGCTTTTAGATAATTATTTCTTCTTGCAATTTTTCTTCATCTTTAAGTTCCTTAAGGATTGATTCAATTTCTAAGATTTTTCTATTTTTATTTTTTAAGTCTTCGCACAAAAATTCATTAGTTCTTTTTATTTCATTTAAAGTTTGTTTAACCTTTTTATTTCATTTTTAAGAAAGGTGTTAGCTTTGTCTTGGTTCAGTAGATTAAATTTAACCATTTTTATTTATTTTACTACTGTCTTATATTTTTCATAATGTTATTTGAAGGCATCTTCAAGGTTATCAGAATCTGATTGAGAACATGAATTAAAGGAGGTTTCTGAGTTTACCTGCTCTAGTCCTGCCATGAGGGCTAGATTTGCCTTCTCTTCTTCTTCGGATTCTGAGCTGGAGTATTCTGAACTGGTTCCTTCTTCATTGTCCCATGTTGCTGCCATTGCCTTCTTTTTGAACTTTCTGAACTTCTTTTCCTTGCCTTTCTTTTTGTCGAATTTTTCTGCTTGATCCTTCTTCTTAAGCATTAGACATTCAGATTTGTAATGTCCTGGATGATTACACTCATAGCAAGTAGGCTCTTTCTTCTTATCATTCTTAAAAAATCTTTTTGAGCCAAACTTCTACTTCTTTGCAAGAATTCTCTGCAGTTTTCTTGAAAGCATAGCCTCATCATCACTGTCATCTAATTTTTCCTTTGAGTCTTTAGATGAGGAGGAATCTACAATCTTCAAGGCATTTGAAATTTTCTTTTTCGAAGAATTTTCAGAAAACATTTCCATATTAATTTCATGAGCCATAAGGGATCCTATTAATTTATCAATAGATAATTGTGTTAAGTCATGAGCTTCCTCTATGGCTGTAACTTTAGGGGTCCATACATTAGTTAGAGATCTTATGATTTTTTTAACTGTTTCTTCATTAGTTAGGACTTTTCCTAAAGAACTTAGTCCCACAATTATGTTTGAAAATCTCTTATACATTTGAGTTATATTTTTATTAGGAAGCATTTTGAATTGTTCATATTGGGATAAAAGTATATCTATTCTTGTTTGTTTAACACTATCTGTACCTTCATAGGTTACTTGAAGTTTATCCCACATTTCCATAGCTGTTTTACATGCCGAAAGTCTGTTAAATTCTCTTTTAGACAAAGCAAAACAAAGATAATTTTTTGCCTTGTAATTTAAAGACATATTTCTTTTATCTGCAATGGAAAGACCAGAGGTAAAAGTGTCACCAATGATTTGAAAGTCACCTTGTTTTATTACCTGCCATAAATCGAAGTCAGTACCTCTGATGAAGCACTCCATTCGCATATTCCAGTATTGGTAATCTTCACCATCAAAGAATGGTGGTCTTGTGATAGATTGAGCTTCAGATGCCATTTCTTCTCAAATCTCTTGGATTCTTCTGAGAAGACCTCGCTCTGATACCACTTGTTGGATCGAAAATGGCAAACTAGATGTCCTAGAGGGGGGTGAATAGGACTTCTTAAAAAAAAATTCTTCTGAGATGCACAATACTAAGTAGAAGAGTTAGAACTTAGTGTGTAGTGTGTGATTCAAGTGTGAACTTGGCGAAATCAATCACACAGAAATGCACAAGAGATTATCCTAGTTCGGCCCTTCCCACAGAAGTCCTACATCCGGTCCTCAAGCCAACCACTTGAGATTTCCACTAACTGCCAATTAATTGGCCATCTCTCACCCTTGAGAGGTACTACAAACCCACTTGCTCCCTTAGCAAGTCTTCCCTATTCAGGGGTACAACGACTGCCTTTTCAGAGGCCTTCCCTACACAGGAGGGGTAATGCAGAAACATGCTTTTCTAGGAAATATGCAAGAGAAATAAATGACTTGTGTATTTGTGTCAAGACTGAGAGCAAACACAGACTTCAGATGGATTCAATGGATCAGAAATAAGATTGGAATCCTATCTGAAATACAAGGGTGGACACAAGAAAGTAAGCAGCTATATTTTCCACCCACACAACTGGGAGAGCTTCAGAAAGATGTCTTCTAAGAAAGAGAAGAGCTTTCAGACTTTTGCTGAAAAAGGCTTGTACGGCTTTAAGTAATTCGAATGCAGCTTGTATGCTTTCTTGGTGTTATGTGTTTACTTTCAAGCTTCAGCTTCTTTTTATACACTTCAAAATATACCCGTTTAGAAGATAGCCGTTGGAGCTTGTGGTCGTTTTCAATCAGACCGTTTAGAGAGAGCTTTAGTTTCTTTTGAATCTTGATGAGATCTTTGTACAACAGTCTTCTAGTTTTGCATCTTCCCAAAGTCTTCAGAGGAGAGGTCGTTGCTCACAGCTAGAAGATAAGCTTTTATAACATAGACTGTGGAGGAGACATGCTAAAAAACGTGCTCCAATTAATACCTGTTACAAAGACAAGACAAAAGGGAAACACATCTCCATACCTTTGAGGTAGGTGAGTCAGTTAAGTACGAAAGAAAGGTATGGAACCTCGTATGCTCAAGCTAGACAGACAGATATACTGAAGAGGTAAGGCATGGTCTGTCAGTGGTAGGTGAAACTATCAGATGCCATGCGCCTGAGGTTTCATAAATGCATAGTGTCTTATGAATCAAGCAGAATCTGGAGCAAAAAGTCTTTTGACAACTCAAGGATTATTTCTATAAGAAATATTATGCGCAAGATTCAGATGATTATTTTAAGTCTAATAATTCTTGCCTTGTTAGAGAAAATAATAACATAACAAGATACTGAAAAATTGATTTGCTGATAATATTTTCATGGTTTATTGAAAAGATGTAAGAGAGGATTTAAGAAATATCCTTACATCAACTATTAAGCCTTTGAAGGATTCAGAAAATATTTAAGTACAGACTTAACAGTAAAATTGAATCTAAACCTTGCAATTCGATTAAAGAAATATTTATAATTCGACTTTAGTTAAAGATTCTCAAGGTAATTTGATTTAATAAGTAAGAGGTGATTCGACTACAATAGTTGGATATAAGAAGATTCGATTCTGAAGCATTCGACTGTAGCAGTCAGAGTCAATAGTCGAATCAAGTGTTTAGGGTTTATGAAGCATTCGACTATGGCAATATAATCATGTATAATATTTTGTAAGGTATTCAACTACATCAGTCGGAGAAATTAGTCTATGTCATCCATCGAATTACTTGAAGAGTCATGGACTTAGAAAAAAAAAATATGTGTTGGTAAACATTGTTTCTACGGGAGTCTAAGTTATCAATCGAATTCAGTAGGATGTAGACAGAGCTATAGACTTAGAAAAAATTCTTGGCATAGAGGTATAGACCTGTAATGTATTTGATTTATTTTGGTGATATGTAATTGTTATATTTGCTTTTGTAAAAGATATATTTAAAGAGTTTTGTCATGGCAAAACACTAGATATATTGAATAAATAAAATCTTAAATTCTTTAGGGGTAGTTGCTCAACATTGTAGACAACCCTTCTTGTGGTCAACCAAAGGTGAGTCAAAGCATAACCAAACCTTGAAAGGCTTATACCTCTAGAAAGAGGGTCTAGTCTAATTCCTAACGCTACTGGAATGCCCAATTTCCTTGCAGTATACACAGAGTATTAGGCGTTCTTCAAACAGTGGTCTGAACTAGGGATTTCTGAAGAATGAGAGTTCATCAACCCAGAAGGTAGGTTTTCTCGTGCCAAACCTTAAGAGTATCAAGTTAACTTTCGTTTCCCACCAATTTCATTGAATTCCAATGAGTACATGTACAGTTATAGGCGTTTTGCCAAAGTCACGCATGTCTGAGACTTTTCCTGTTCAAGTCGATTTATCACATATCTCAAGGCTGTTTAAAATTATTTAAAAATCATAGTTCTCTCCTTTGTCATGTTCCTAACAACATTCATGTTGAGACTTTTGTCCGAAAAGCCCTAGTTTAGGAGATGTAAGCGATGTATGGATCGAACCCCCAGAGTTCTAGTTTTTCATGCGTTTTCGGTATGGACCCTGAACCGTGTCCAGGCAGGAGGACACGTTTCAAGGGCCTGGTATCACTTCACCCACGAGCGACGCGATCCCATGAAAGCTGTCCGCACACCCGGACGTGATTCTACCGCTGACCAGTCCACGCCCCGCGTGGGTCTGCGCGCCGCCTAGGAGTCCAGGCCTCTCTGAACCGTGACGGCCGGCCTAGACACGTTTCAGAGGTTTTTCCCACCCACGTTTTATTAAATGGTTTTTGTAGACATGTCCATGTCTTCCGACGCGATACGATCGTTAATGCGGCCAGGCATGTGGACGCAATTTTGGATTTTTCACTGTTTCGCCTGTTTTGACTGTGCCCTGTATTTTTAAGTGCATCTTCTATGTTGGATGCATATTTCCAAGCTTACCCAAGGCCTGTTTAACATGATATTTATTGTGTAATTCACATGTCTTGGGTCTGATCATTACATGATGTTTATTTAATGGCTTAAAAGTGTTTAACCCATTTAAAAGTTATAATTACGTGAATATTATTCTAATTGCTTTCTTAATGACGTGATCATTCACGCAAATTGTGATTCACTCTTGTTACTGTTCTAGCAAGATTAAAATGATAATTATTATCTTAAAATCTTGCAAACCCATGTGTAGTTAAATGCATTATTCATTGCATGCCATCATGTTAAGTGTTTCCACAAGTTTAAAACCGATGGTTTGTGAATTGAGATGAGTACATCACTGCACACTTGCACATCTAGGCAGCCCTTTCTTGGGGATTTGGAAGCTCTCTATCAGTCATTTCGAATCGGTAGACTAGTGACCTTTTCTCCAAGGCCTCCGTAAATCTCCTCTGACCATGGATTCCCACATGGCTGACGAGTTGGTTGTACTATTGATCTTCCCTGGAGATAGTGTGCACTTCCTCACTCATCTTGTTCTCGTGAGTGTGATTTACAATCTAGACTAAAGCCATTAATATAAAGATTGAACTAAAGTATAAATTGTACTGTTATGGTGCCAAATTTATCTCTTGATCATTGTTATCATGAAATCATGTTCAATTAATATTACTCGTTCTCATCATCATCATGAACATGACATTACATTTGCTTACATCTTAAAACTCTCATTGGCCATTATTAATGACTGTGGGTATCTACATTTAAAATTTTAATGAGATGCTGACCGGGCACGGCGAGTGTCCAAGGGCTTCAGTCTAGTCCAAATGACAGAGAGTCATAAATATACTATTACCCATGGGGTATAATGATTACTGGCGTTGCATCTGCGCTGGGAGTCATGCGTGCGTGTTGAATGATAGATACAATAACCACATACAAGTGTCCTAGTGTACATTCTTGATGGATCTTTTCTTGGTGTATATTAGTGTCTACGTGCTTGATTAGTGTTACATGATCGTGCTCGTGCGTGCTTGCTTGCTTGCTTGCGTGATATGGCCATCCTGCATTTAATGCAATTAGTGATATCTTGCGTTCTTGACATCAAGTGAAATCTTGCGTGCTTGTACAAAGTGATATATTGCTAGTTCTATCTTGCCATATCCTTCTAGATCTTGTTCTATCATGATCACTCTATATAGCTTATTTCATATATCATGTTTTAATGAGTTTTATTCGTACATGCATATCATGACATTCATCGTAATTAGCTAGTTCTAAATTTTTAATCACTTATATCATTGCCCGCACATTGATATAAATCCTACGGGCTAGTTTGCTCATCCCATACTTTTACCCAATCTAGGTGACTATGACATTCAAGAGAAAGGCCAGTCACGGATGGGAATGCATCCGAGTGTGAGCGTTCCAAATATGAGTCTATCTATAGTTAGTTTATTTTGAGTGTTAGAACGTGTAGTAGGAAGTGAGGAATAAAAATGTACTTTTATTTTTATTGAGTCATAGTCATGTACTAGTTTCCATTTGGAATACAATGAGTTGAGATTTGAATACAAGATTAGTTTGAGTTCAATATTTGGGCCCTATGATGATGTATGTTGTATTACATTTAGTGCATGCGAGCTAGGGGCTTATCTGTCGACTGTTCACGTTTCGGGATATCGTCTCGAATTATTCCTCATTATTAATATCCGATGTGTAACTCTCGGGACGTGACAGTAGTCCTTTCCAAAGTGGATGTGAATCTAGGGTCTCTATCAGACATGATAGACACTGGTACTCCATGCAATCTAACTATTTCCTTCTCATAAAATGCAGCCAAACATCTACTGACCACTTGTTTCTTTACTGGTAAAAGTGAGCCGACTTAGTTAAGCAAACGACTATAACCCAGATACCATCAAATCCACCTCTAGATTTAGGTTGTTCGAAAAAAAAGTCCATCTCTATACTTCACATTTCCATGCCGAGATTCTTAGGGGTTTGAGTTTACCTACGGGTCGCAAGTGTTCTGCCTTCATCTTTTGACATATCAAGCATCGGGTGACATATTCCGCCACCTCCCTCTTCATATTTGGCCACCAAAAGATTCTTTTCAGATCATGAGATATTTTGGTAGTTCCAAGATGAATGGTGTACCTGTCTGTAAGCCTCATCCATAATCATCTTCTTTGTCTCCACATAGTCAGGTACACAAACTCGATCCCATAACAATAGTCCTCTATCTTCAGTTAAAGAGAATCTAGCCTCTAATCAGATTAGCCTTAATCTCCATAAGCACCGGGTCATTGTCTTGGAGTGCTATGATGTCCTCCAATAGCGTAGGTTGTACTCTAACACTAGTAATAAGACATCCCTTCTTCTTGATGTCAGCATCAATATTTAACTTGGCGAAGTCTTCTAATAACTTCCATTCTCCCACCATTAGACTCGACAATGTGATCATTGGCTTTCTACTTAGAGCATCTTCCACAACATTTGCTTTACCCAGATGATATTGGTAGTGAAGTCGAAGTCTTTGAGATACTCCAATCGCCTCCATTGTCTCATGTTAAAGTCCTGTTGAGAAAACAGATACTTCAAACTTTTATGGTTAGAAAACACAATGAACTTCACCATATAGGTAATGACGCCCTATCTTCAAGGCAAACACTATAGTGGCTAGCTCCAGATCATGCTTCTTCAATTGTTTGGATGCATAGCATATGACTTTCCCATTTTGCATCAGCACCAGCCTAGGCCGATCCCAAATGCATCAGTGTATACTTCAAAACTACCCCCAGCAACTGGCAGTGTTAGTACTGGTGCTGAGGTGAGGTGCTCTTTTAATGCCCTGAAACATTCTTCACATTCATCAGTCCATGCAAATGGATTCTCCTTCTTGGTAAGCCTGTCAATGGTACAGCTATCTTTGAGAAATCTTTATAAAGCGACGATAATATCTGGCTAAACCTAGAAAGCTCCTGATCACCGACACAGTTGTCGGCCTTGTCTAGTTCTTTACCACTTCTACCTTGGATGGATCAATAGAGATTCCCTCCTTGGATATGATGTGGCCAAGGAATGACACTTCCACCATCCAAATTTCACACTTACTTTGGCATAGAGTTGATTATCTCTAAGCACTTGCATAGCAACCTTCAAGTGTTCTTCATGTTCTTCTTTGGACATGGGGTAAATAAGGATATCATCAATGAACACCACTACAAACTGGTCTAGGTATGGCCTATAAATGTTATTCATAAGTTGCATGAAAGCCACTGGAGCATTTGTCAACCCAAACGGCATGACCACGAACTCATAGTGACCATATCTACTCCGGAATGCAGACTGTGTATATCCTCTTCCATTATCCTCAGTTGACGGTAGCCTGATCTTAGATCTATCTTGGAGAATATTATGCACCAGAGATCTGATCAAACAGTTCATTATTGTCAACTGGTTTAACTGACGGTAATCAATGCATAACCTCATTGTCCCATCCTTCTCTCTGACAAATAGTACTGGCGCTCCCCAAGGAGATGTGCTAGGCCTGATAAAGTCTTCATCTAGTAATTCTTGGATCTGCTTTTTAACTCTTGCAATTCAACAGGGGACATGTGATATGGAGCTTTGGAAACAGGGGCTACCCCGGGAGTAAGTCGATGGTGAAGTTTACCTCTCGTTCAGGTGGTATACCAGGTAGTTCTTCTAGGAATACATCAGGATAGTCTCTGGCTATAGGAATGTCTTCTAGGGTTGGTTTCCTCTTTTCAGATGCCACGACTGAAACTAGGAAAGTGTCACAACCTGGTTAATCAGCTTGGAAGCCGTTAAAGAGAATATCAAGATAGGGTGTTTATGATAACGGGTGCCAAGTAGCGAAAAGGTTGGAAGATTTGGACTTTTAAAGGTGACCCTTCTATGGAGACAATTTACATCGGCATCATATTCAATTAGCCAATCGACACCAAAAATGGCATCATAACCCTTCATGTCTAAACATATGAGGTCAGTAGGGAGATTGTGTCCTCCAATTATAGTTCCACATTTTGGCAAGTAGTGGGTAAGTTTAGATTCTGAGCCAAGGGGAGAGGCTATAGTGATCTTGGATTTTAGAGGTATAGGTTTGACAGGTAGAGTTGCAGCAAATGTGGTGGAAATAAATGAATATACAGCTCCAATATCAATAAGTACAAAAGTTGGTTGAGAGTGTATGGAAATGGTATCTTCCACCATACCCCCTTCCTCGGGTAGGTCAGCTTCAATGACAGCATTAAGGCATCCCTGACATCATGGTACATTCTGAGCTTTACCTGGCTGATCCCTTAGCATAGGATAGTCAGGAATACGGTGGTCATGACCACCACATTTTAAGCACGCCCCAAGCTTCTTCCATCATTCCTCAGCTTGCTGCCCTGGTTTATCACGAAACTTGCAGTTCTTAGCAACTTGTCTTCCTTCTACCTTGACCTTCTTGTCCACAACATTGTCTCTTCCAGTATACGGCCTCTTGTTGTTGCTATTGTAGTTGTTGTTGTTACAAAAGTTGGAGCAATATTAGATGCTCCCTTCTTGACAAAGACTGGCTTTGAGTTGTCCTTGCCCCTCATTCCTTCAACCTTTGCCATGGTGTCTTCCACCAGTTGGGCTCTTTGGACCATCTCAGTGTAGGTTTGGATGTTGTGAGGTTCGAGCTTCTCAATGAACATGGGCCTGAGTCCATCCATGAACGGTTAGCCTTTAATCTTTTTGTTCCCACCAAATGTGGGGCATACACAACCAGACACGCAACTGAGCCTCATACTCAGCCACAGACATTCCTTTCTGCTTCAGTGCAGCAAATCCGCCACCTTCTTTTCTTAACTCTTTTAGAGAATTATTTCCTCGGAAGATCTCTAGAAATCCTGCCCACTCTAGCTCAGCTACATTTGGCAGATGGGCCGATGTGGCCTTCCACCATGCTCGGGCATCCTTAGTAAACTGAAAAGTCGCCAGAACCACCTTCTCCCTGTTAGTGCATTGCATTACCTGGAAAATTCTTTCTATTTTCTCTTGCCAATTCTCTGCCTCGTCTGGATTAGGTGATCCAGAGAAATGAGAAGGATTCAAACTCCTAAAGTTACGGTGTAGAGCACCGGCTCCGTTCCTTGTAGCAGCAGCCTGATTTCCAGCCTGAATCACATTTTGCAGGCCTGTGTGAGTCCTGCCACAGTTTCTTGCATAGCTTGTCATTGGTTGTGAGCCATTGCAGTTGAATGAGAGAGTTATGAGGGTTCCTGAGAAAAGGATTTTAACCAATTAATGTCTCTAGAAACATTATAAGGGTCAATGGGTAAGGAGTGTTTTGTTCAATCTAACATATTCCTAATCTCTACCCCTTTCTCACCAGGTACTATATTTAATTTCCATGACCTAGGTTCCATAGGTATCTCTTATTCCTGAGACATATATCCTATTTGGTTTTCCTAGGCTCTGATACCACTAAATTGTGACGTCCCGAGAATTACGTAGCCGATATTGATAATGTGGAATAATTCGAGACGATATCCTGAGACGTGAACAGTCCGCAAATAATCCTCGAGCTAGCACGCACTAAATGTATAACAACATACATCATCATAGGGCCCAAATATTAAACTCAACTAATCTTGTATTCAAATCTCAACTCATTGTATTCCATATGGAAACTATTAGAGGGCTAAAACTTAATAAAAAGGGAAATTACATATGTCCTCGCTTCCTACTACACGTTCTAACACTTAAATAAACTAACTATAGATAGACTCATATTTGGAACATTCATCACTTGGACGCATTCCCATCCTCGACTTGCTCCTCCTCTTGGATTTCATAGTCACCTAGAATGGTTAAGAGTAGGGGATGAGCAAACTAGCCCAGTAGGATTTATATCTCAATCTGCGGCAATGATATAAGTGATTAGCAATTTAGAACTAGGTAAGCACAATGATTGTCATGATATGCAGGTACGAATAGAAACTCATTAAAACATGATACAAGCTAGATGGAGTGATCATGATAGAGCAAGATTTAGAAGGATATAACAAGATAGAAGTACAATATATCACTTTGTACAAGCACACAAGCTTTCACTTGATGTCAATAGCTTTCAAGAACGCAAGATATCACTAATTGCAATAAATGTAGGAAGACCATATCACGCAAGCAAGCATGCACCAGCACGAACTTTTAACACAATTCACTTAATCAGGCACGAAGACACTAACACCAAGGAAAGATCCACCTTGAAATGCACACTAGGACACGTGTGTCTGGTTATTGTATATATCATTCAACAAGCACAACTCCCAGCGCAAATGCAACGCCAGTAATCATTATACCCCATGGTTAACAGTATATTTATGACTGCCCGTCATTAGCACTAGACTAGAGCCCTTGAACACTCGTCGTGCCCGTTCAACATCTCAGTTCAATTTTAAACGTAGATACCTACAGTCATTAATAATGGCCAATGAGAGTTTCAATAAGTAAGCATGTGTAATGTCATGTTCATGATGATGATGAGAACAAGTATTAGTAAATTGAATATGATTTCATGATAACATGGTCAAGAGATAAATTTGGCAGTGTAACGACACGATTTATACTTTAGTTCAATCTTTACATTAATGGCTTGAGTCTAGATTTTGAATCACACTCACGAGAACAAGAGAAGAAAGGTAGTGCACGCTATCTCCAGAAAACTTTAATGGTACAACCAACTCAATCTCCGAAGTACGGAGATTTACGGAGGTCTTAGAGAGTAGGTCGCTTGTCTACTGATACGGAATTACCGATAGAGAGCTTCCAAATCCCCAAGAAAGGGCTGCCTAGTAGTGCATGTGTGTAGTAAATGTGTGTCTCAATCGACGGTCCATCGGTTTCAAACTCACAGAAAGCACTTAACAATATACATGAGATGAACTACGCACTTTAACTAAACATGGTTTGCAAGTTTTTAAGATAACAATTATCATTTAAACATGTTAGAACAGTAGAAGATTAAATAACAAGTTGTATGAATGGATCATAACATTAACGAGCAATTAGAATAACATTCATGTAATTAAAGCTTTTAAAGGGTTAATCACTTTTAAGCCATTAACAGTCCTCATGAGATGATTAGAACCAAGACATTCATTTATACACTTGATACCATGTTCAACTGACCTCAGGTAAGCATGTAAATACGCGCCTACACAGTGGACGCACTTTAAAACGCAGTGCGCACTGAAAAAACAGCGAAACTGTGAAGATGGTAAATCGCGTCCACCTATGTGGCCGCATTTACCATTGAATCACGTCCGAGGATCCAGACGTATTCAAGAAAAATCATTTAATAATACCTTGGGCGGGAAAACCGCTTGAAATGCGTCGGGGTAGACCGCCGCGGTTCATACCGACACCAACTCCTAGGCGGGCGCGAAGATCCATGCGGGCGTTGACGGGTCAGCGCCAGAAATGCATCATGTTCTGCGGGTGCCTTTGACTGAAATGTGTCGGCCACGAGTGATGCGATTCCAAACGCCTTAAACGCGTCCTCTGAACCAGACGCGGTTTAGAGATCAGCCGTAAACTCAGAAAATCAGAAACACAGGGGTGTAATCTTTGCAATGCTTATATCTTCTAAACTAGGACTTTTCGTACAAATGTCTCAACATGAAAGTTATAGGGAACATGGAATAGATGCGAACTATGATTTTTTAAATAATTTAAAATGACCTTTGGATATGCGATAAATCGACATGAACATGGAAAGTCCTTGACATGCGCGACATTGGCAAAACGTCTATAACTCAAAATCTACTCATTGGAATTCAATGAAACCAATTGGACATGAAACTATACTTGATGCTCTACACATTGGTATATTATTTGTTAACGTTTGGCCCAAGAAAGCCTACCTTCTAGGTCGACGAAGCTTCGTTCTTCAGAAATCCCTTGTTCAGACCACTGTTTGAAGAACGCCTAGTACTCCCCGAATACTGCATGAAATTTATGCATTCTAGATGGGTTAGGAAGTAGACCTCACCCTCTTTCCAGAGGTACTAGCCTTGCACAATGGGATTTAGGTTTACCCTACCTTTGGTCAATTCCAAGTGAAGGGTTGCACAGGTCGTAGCTGACGAACAGGGAAGAAGATGACCTTGTTGTGGTCATTCCACTGTTCCCCAGCCACCAAGAACTCCTCCACACGACCCCAGCATGTGGTAAAACTCATCCCTAGAGTTTGGTGGAGAGTATTTAAGCAATCCATGGGTTTTGGAAGTGCTAATGCAATAAAGAAAAGGAAGTTGCGGTTTCAGAATATTCCTTCCATATTTTGAGGATTTCTTCCTCCATTGGAGTGCCATGGCCATCAAGCAATCTCTATGGGTGGCTAGGCACGAATTAGGGTTGCCAAGAGTGCATGATTACATCACAATTCTACCCTAATTGCCTCTTTATAATTTCAGCCTATTTAGGGTTACGATTTCCATGCATTTTCTAGCTTTATTTGATTTTTGAGTCAAATGTTGTCTGTTGGCCCAATTATGAAATTGGTCATCAATATATAATGTTGGAAGTCTCTCCAACATTTTTATTTAATTTATGATAGCGTCGTATTTTTGTGTTAATGATTTTCTGACTTGTTTCCTTATTTGGATAATCGATCACCGTGTGATGTACTCTCGGTCATTTCGATTTTTTGTTGCACGAATTTCTTCGTGGAACACATGGGAATAATGTGTGGGGTTGATTTATAATTTTTTACGGAATTTTTCGATGTGTTTTAGCACATACGATAATGGTACGTATGTTTTGTAAATACCCTGATATTATGAAAATTATTTATTTCCATTTATTTGTATTTTTATATAATTAAAGTTTTTCCGGGGTGCTGCAGTGCAAGATATCACTTAATTCCAAGAACATAGGATGTCAATCGTTTGCAAGAACGTAGATTGCCAATACACACAACCAAGCAAGCACATATAACCAAGAACCTTTAACATGTAACACTTAATCAGGCACAAAGTCACTTATTTGCGCTAAGGATCTATGCCACCTTGGAATGCACACTAGGACACGTGTATGTTGGTATTGTATATAGCATTCAACACGACACTATTCCCAGTGCAGATGCAATGCCAGTAATCATTATACCCCATGGTTAACATTATATTTATGACTCTCTGTCATTGGGGCTAGACTAATGCTGTTCGACACTCATCGTGCCCGATCAGCATCTCACGATTTTTAAATATAGATACCCCAGTCAATCATGACCAATAACAAGAGTTTCAGAAGTAGATATTTCAATATCACGTTCCTGGTGATTTCAAGAATGACATTCACGTGAACATTACTTCATGAAAACACTAGTCGAGAGAGAATTTCGGCAGTATATGTTAGGCTTAGGTGGATGACAAGCCAATCTCATATTGTATCTTTTGTTCAGTTATTAATAAAATGGCTTTTATTTATTATTTTACTATGTTGGTATTATAATAAAGTCCATGAACATTCAATAGTGGGTAGACTATGATGTGTGATCATACTAATGAGACTACTCACTTAATAAACACATATTCTTAATGTTCCTATTCGGTGGATACCTGAGAAGGACATCAGATATCCGGATAGAATAGTATTGTTTACTCCTGCTCATATGATGAGGATGACTGATCTCATAGTCATGTGTGTGGAGACACTAAGGAGAAACAATAGGTGCTCTTTAGAGAAGGGGTTCACTGAACTGTTCCTGATAGAATCACTGGATGGAATTGTACCTAACTGTCAACCAGAAAGATTCATTGTCACAGTAGTGTAGATATCTTTAGACCTGAGACACCAAAGACACCTTGTTGGTGGACTTCTGTGTTTTGAGCTTGACCTACGAATCTCTATTCAAGAGATTCCAAACAGTCAATGTTCGGACATAGCGGAAGACCTTCGAAGGGGATTGAGTGGTCAATAAGGGATCATTTGCCCTTGGTACATAGAGGGAGAATACTCAAGGGAACGATGCAATGGAGTCCCTGGCCAGGGCAGACAAAATATCAAAAAGGGAGTTTTTGATATTAATCTAAAGCATCGAGTCCCAGTGGAACAACAAGTTAGGATTTGACAGTATACCATATCCTAAGTTGTTCAAGAGTATTGTGCAAATGAGAGATTATATCTACATGGTAACTGATGACGGAAAGGTTCCTTGTGAGGGTTGTAGAACCCTAATACCTTCCAGGTTCATGTGGTGTTGCTTGGCACCCAACGTGTTCGGAGGCCCAGCTTAGTCGACTAGATAAAGTTGACTCAGATTATTAATTAGATAATATGAGATATTACTAATTAATTAAGTTAGTAAGAGTTACTAATTTATTGGGCCATTACTGGATTGGTACTTGGGCCTAGAGGGTCACACGCATAAGGTTTTCATGCGACGGTCTAATTATATAAAGATCAGGGTTTTTATGAAAAACCACAATCTTTATATAATGACGTGATGGGAGAACCCTGGCCAAGCATCAGGGTTTCCCCAGGGCCGCCCCCCTCTCTCTCTCTCCCTCTCTCTTGCGTCACATGTCGCGGAGATCGGCGCGGATCCAAGCTCAGTCTTCGAGCGTTGTAGAACCCGAGGGAGCGCGTGGACGGGCACGAGGGAGCGGACGTGGATCGTCGCGAGGAAGATCGCGTGGACACCGTTGGAGGCCAGACAGTTGAACGCTTGTAGCGCCTCCTCCTCCTCGCAGTCGTACAAACGCAGATCCGATTCCGCGCAAGGTGATTTCGACTATCCGATAGTCAGATCTGTGTCTACCAAAACGGATCGAGATCAAAATTTAAATCTCATTTTCCGCTGCGTTTCCTGATCTCGGGTCGTAGAAGATCCTCACACTGGTATCAGAGCCAGGTTCCACTGCGATCTACATCCGTTTTGAATCTAAAATCAATTTTTTGGGGGTTTTATTCCATGCAAACCGGCCATGGTTAGATCGCCAGAAAACCCGCCCAATTTTTCAGACTGGTTTCCGTGGCCATTTGATGGCTGGCAAACCTGGAAAAGGGGGGCGGGGGGGGGGGGGGGGGTCGCCACCGGGCGGCGGCAGGCACCCGCGGTAGTGTTTTTTCCCTTTGGCGGGGTCCCTCCCAGGCTGGGCCGCGGGAGGGCCAGCGCTGCGCGCTGCCGCACCTATGGCGGGCGGGCGCAGCGACGGGGCGACCCCCCATGCGCGGACCACGTGCAGGCCAGGCACGGGCCAGACCGGGGCGCCAGGCGAACCGGGTCCGCCCGGCCCTTCGCAGGCCGTGTGCCTGCTGGTTTGAGCCAGCGGCTCAGGCCGCCTGACCAGCCAGCAGGGTCCCATTTTTTTTTTAACAAATTTTGGGATTCTTTAATTTTGAAATAAATGTTTTAATTGTTAAATTATTTATTTAGAATTATTAGCATGGAATAACCCTTCATTAAATGATTTTAGATTGTATGATCATGCTTTTGTTGTTACAAGTTTTGTAATGAATATTAAAGCATGCTAAAGGTTAATTTTTCGAAATGTTCGAATAATTCCTCTTTTTGTTGGACCTAGTTTTCTGAAACCAATATATATATATTTAAAACTTTTATTTAGCCATGTGATGTGCTCTTCCATGTGTGGAATGATTAAAAGTTTTTAAGGTCATGGATATTGCACTTTCGTATCATGTGATGATGTGAATGAATGTAATGAATTATTTGTGATTGTGGGATTGATAAATTAATGGTTAATTTGGGGTCTGCGAACCTCCTCTCTCTCTCTCACATTCCAATGTAATTCTATCTCCCTCCCATGATGTATTCGCCATAAGGCTTCTCTTTATACAAAATGTACATGCAATTTTATTTGATGTAATTTTGTTCGTGAGGGACGCTTGATGGCGAGGATGATCCGTTACTGCAACAGAGATGGCGTTGGAAGTAGTTCACTAATGCTTTCATGTTTGCAGGTTTACCAATATAAGTGTTATATTGGTAGTGTAGCGGTTGTTGACTGTTTGGCTCCAGTCAAACTTGTGCAACATCCATGACCACTTTAATTTGTATGGATGCAATTTATTTTATAATGTCCTAGATTATAGTATTATGCAATATTATGGAATATTCATATATGCTACCATCTAGGATGAGACCAAGATAAAATATTTCAAATTCCTCTATTAAAATTCTAAGCCGTAGCGCATATATCTAATATAGTTGCGTGGTCCTCCATCGTTATGGTTTTGACTTAAATTACATTTTGGGTGGGTTTGTTGTGTTATCCACAAGGCCCACTTAATTGTGAAATAAGTCTTAAAACTATTGCATATGGATGCATGTAAACGAGGTAGAGGCACGGTGTAGCTTCTGTTGTGCTATCCACAAGGGCTACATCCTAATCTATCTGCGTTAAGTAACGATGGTAAAGCTTAGACTGCACTTTATGGCTTGTTGTGCTATCCACGGCCATTAAAGATGCAGGGACCGAATAATGATCAGATATTGCAAAGGTTGCAAGTCCCATGAGATGGGTGCTCTTTGGTCATATCATGACTTGTTGTGTTATACACAAGTCATGGTATGAGTCATTGAGATTCTGATCCCCACTAGGAGATTGTCGGCATCTCCCGTCCTGCATATTTGAGGGATATGCAGTTCGTCGAAAATTAGTGGGAGTTTTTAAACTAGATTAAAGACCATATCTTGTTTTAAATAATAACTGAACATCTGCTAATTATTTTCTTTTATCTCCTGTAGGCTAAAATGTCGTCAGGGAATCCGTTACGTGGCATATTGGATGCCAACCGTTTGACAGGCCCAACTACTACACCGATTGGCTCAGAAACCTGAAGATTGTCCTCAGGTCTGAGCAAATCGCCTATGTCCTGGAAAGTGAGGCCCCTGCTGAGCCGCATCAGATGCCCCTGAAGGAGAGGTGCTTGAGTATGAGAGTGGAAGCAGGATTCCACCATGGCACAATGTTTCATGCTTGCCTCAATGAGCAATGAGTTGCAGAGGCAGCATGAAGACATGGATGCCAAAGCCATCTTGCTCCATTTGAAGGAGCTTTTTGCTGAGCAGAGCAGGACTGAAAGATATGAGATATCTAAAAGTCTGTTCAGAGCAAGGATGGCTGAGGGATCTTCAGTACAGACTCATGTATTGAAGATGATAGAGTGGATTGAGAGGTTAGTGGTCCTTGGGATTGAACTCCCCAAGGAAATGAGCACAGACCTCATCCTGCAATCACTTCCAGACTCATACTCTCAGTTCATTGTTAACTTTAACATGAACAAGATTCAGGTCACGTTGGCTGAGTTGCTTAACATGCTTAAGACTGCTGAGGGAAACCTTCAGAAGGAAAAACCTCAAGTCCTTTTAGTTGGTAAGACCAACAGAAAGAGGAGGGCAGTTCAATCCTTTAAGAAAGGAAATCAAAAGAAGCATGTTAAAACAAACCAGCCCAGAAGAAGAAAAGAAGGACACAGGAGATGAAAAGGGCGAGTGCTTCTATTGTCACCAGAAAGGTCACTGGAAGAGGAATTGCAAGCAATACCTCAAGGACAAAGCTCAAGGCACTGTGAAGCAAGGTGATGCTTCAGGTATCTATATGATAGAGTTACACTTGTCAGTTAGAGATTCTACATCATGGGTATTAGATACTGGATGTGCTTCTCATATATGCAATGATGTGCAGGTGCTGACAAGTAGAAAGAAGCTGACCAAGAAGAGGTGGAGCTAAGGCTAGGAAATGGCGCAAAGGTTGCGGCAAGCTCTGTGGGGACAGTGAACCTTAAGCTCCCATCTGGAGATGTTCTAATTTTAGAAAATTGTTATTATGTTCCTAGCATAATAAAGAACATCATTTCTGTTTCATGTTTAGACAGAGTAGGATATACGTTGACAATAAAGAACAATGTTGTTCTCTTTATCTCAGTAATAATTTGATTGCTACTGCGAATATAGTCAATGGTTTATATCTTTTGGATGTTTCTTATCATGATCTCCATCTTGATGTGGCTCTTAAGAAGAGCAAGAATAGTGTGAATCAATCCTACTTGTGGCATTGTAGGCTTGGACATATAGGCGAAGCTAGACTTCAAAAGTTGCATAATAATGGGTATTTAAGCCCATTTGATTATGAATCATTTGCAACTTGTGAGTCTTGTCTTATGGGTAAAATGGCTAAATCTCCATTTACTGGACATGGAGAACGTGCCAAAGAGTTATTAGGGCTTATACATTCAGATGTATGCGGCCCTATGTCTACCCAGGCCAAGGGTGGCTTCTCATACTTCATTACATTCATTGATGACTTCTCTAGATTCGGATATGTGTACTTAATGAAGTACAAATCAGAAGCTTTTGAGAAGTTCAAAGAATTTAAAAATGAAGTGGAGAAGCAAACTGGAAAGAGTATTAAGACTCTTCGATCAGATCGAGGAGGAGAATACTTAAGTACAGAATTCACACAGTTCATGAAGGATAATGGTATCCTATCTCAGCTTACCCCTCCTTATACACCACAGATGAATGGGGTGTCCGAAAGGAGAAATCGCACTTTGTTGGACATGGTACGATCAATGATGAGCTTTTCAGAATTACCAGTGTCTCTATGGGGATATGCACTTGAGACAGCTGCTTACTTGTTGAACAAGTTGCCTAGTAAGTCTGTGTCCTCTACACCATATGAGATATGGAAGGGCAGAAAACCAGATTTTAAACATGTTAAAGTCTGGGTTGTCCAGCCCATGTAAAGAGGCACGATCCAGACAAACTAGAATCTAGGACACGTAAGTGTAGATTTGTTGGATATCCAAAGGAGACATTTGGATATTACTTTTACTGTCCTGAGGAACAAAAGGTGATTGTTGCCAGGAGAGCTATCTTTCTGGAGGAGGAATATCTTCTCCAAGAAGATAGTGGGAGTAAAGTAATACTGGAAGAGGTTCAGATCCACAAGTCAACACTGCCTCTGAGAGTGAGGTGTGTTTGTGATCCTATTGTTACACACACCAATGAACCACGCAAGTCAGGTAGAGTAACAAAGTTACCAGCACGATATGTGGGACATATTGATGGAGGTGACTCGAAAGCACCCTACCATGAGGATGATGATCCTATGACTTACCTGGCTAGGCCATTGAAAGCCCAGAAGCTGGGAAATGGCAGGAGGCTATGAACTCTGAGATACAGTCCATGTACACTAACAAAGTTTGGAACTTAGTTGATGTACCTGAGGGTATTGTACCCATAGGGTGCAAATGGATCTTTAAGAAAAAGATCGGTGCTGATGGACAAATTGATACATACAAGGCAAGACTAGTGGCAAAAGGTTATCGTCAAAGACAAGGAGTTGACTATGACGAAACTTTTTCCCCAGTTGCCATGGTAAAATCAATTAGAGTTCTCCTTGCCATAGCGGCACACTATGATTATGAAATCTGGCAAATGGATGTGAAAACCGCCTTCCTCAATGGGAATCTTGAGGAAGAGGTGTATATGATACAACCAGAGGGTTACACATCTAAGGAATTTCCAGACAAAGTGTGCAAGCTACAGAGGTCCATATATGGACTAAAACAAGCCTCCAGGAGGGAACATAAGATTTGATGAGGCCATTAAATCTTATGACTTCATTAAGAATGAGGATGAACCATGTGTGTACAAGAAACAAGTGGAGTGCTGTCACCTTTCTACTTCTTTACGTAGATGACATTCTACTCATTGGAATGATGTGGCAATGTTGTCTCTGTAAAGATTTGGCTGTCAAAGATTTCTCCATGAAAGATTTGGAGAAGCATCCTACGTATTGGGAATACGGATCTATAGGGATAGATCAAAGAGGATGCTTGGTTTAACCCAATCTATGTACATAGATACCATTGTCAAAAGGTTTGGCATGGAGAATTCCAAAAGAGGACTCATACCAGTGAGACATGGAATTCATCTCTCTAAAGAACAGTCTCCAAAGACTCCTGAAGAGAAGGCAATCATGGATAGAGTTCCTTATGCTTCTGCCATAGGATCTATCATGTATGCCATGCTATGTACAAGACCTGATGTAGCCTATGCTCAAAGTGTTTCGAGCAGATTTCAGGCTAATCCAGGTCAAGAGCACTGGATGGCTGTGAAGTGTATCCTAAGATACTTGAGAAGGACTAAGGATACATTTCTGGTTTATGGAGGAGGTGAACTGAAACTCCGGGGCTTTACTGACTCGAGTTTTCAGTCAGATCCAGATGATAGCAAGTCTACATCTGGATTTATTTTTACTCTAAACGGAGGTGCAGTTTGCTGGAAAAGTTCCAAGCAGGAAACAACTGCAGATTCGACGACCGAACTGAGTATATTGCTGCAGCTGAAGCCGCCAAGGAAGCAGTGTGGTTGAAGAAGTTCATCACCGATCTTGGCGTCGTTCCTTCTATTTCAGATCCTATCCCACTGTTGTGTGCAACAATGGAGCTATTGCACAAGCGAAAGAGCCGCGGTCTCATCAGAAGTCTAAGCACATTCTGAGGCGCTTTCATCTGATTAGAGAGATAATTGCCAGAGGAGATGTAGTGGTGGAAAAGGTTCCATCAGCTGACAATGTAGCAGATCCACTAACAAAGCCTTTAGCTCAAATTGTGTTTGCCGTCACCTGACAGCTATGGGCTTAATGCATAAAGGTGATTGGCTTTAGTCCAAGTGGGAGATTGTTAGTCTTAGGTGGACAACAAGCCAATCTCATATTGTATCTTTTGTTCAGTTATTAATAAAATGGCTTTTATTTATTATTTTACTATGTTGGTATTATAATAAAGTCCATGAACATGTGCAATAGTGGGTAGACTATGATGTGTGATCATACTAATGAGACTACTCACTTAATACACATATTCTAAATGTTCCTATTCGGTGGATACCTGAGAAGGACATCAGATATCCGGATAGAATAGTATTGTTTACTTCTGCTCATATGATGAGGATGACTGATCTCGAACACTCATAGTCATGTGGTGGAGACACTAAGGAGAAACATAGGTAACTGATGAGGAAAGGTTCCTTGTGAGTGTTGCAGAACCCCAATACCTTCCAGTTCATGTGGTGTTGCTTGGCACCCAACGTGTTCGGAGGCCCAACTTAGTCGACTAGATAAAGTTGACTCAGATTATTAATTAGAAATTGAGATATTAACTATTAATTAAGTTAGTAAGAGTTACTATTTATTGGGCCATTAACTGGATTGGTACTTGGGCCTAGAGGGTCACACGCATAAGGTTTTCATGCGACGGTCTAATTATATAAAGATCATGGGTTTTTATGAAAACTGTAATCTTTCTATAATGACGTGATGGGAGAACCCTGGCCAAGCATCAGGGTTTCCCTAGGGCCCGCCCCCCTCTCTCTCTCTCTCCCTCTCTCTTGCGTCACATGTCGTGGAGATCGGCGCGAATCCAAGCTCAGTCTTCGAGCGTTGCGAAACCCGAGGGAGCGAGCGTGGACGGGCACGAGGGAGTGGGCGTGGATCGTCGCGAGGAAGATCGCGTGGACACCGCTGGAGGCCGGATAGTTGAACGGCTTGTAGCGCCTCCTCCTCGCAGTCGTACGAACGCGGATCCGATTCCGCACAAGGTGATTTCGACTATCCGATAGTCAGATCTGTGTCTACCAAAACGGATCGAGATCAAAATTTAAATCTCATTTTCCGCTGCGTTTCTTTGATCTCGGGTCGTAGAAGATCCTCACAGTATAATGGCGTGATTTACAATTTTAGTTAACTCTTTAAATTAATGGCTTTAGTGCATTATTATAAATCCACACTCATGAGAAAGAGACGAGAGAGGAAGTGCACTTTATCTTCTGGGAACTTCAATGGTATAACTAACTCAGTCTCCATGAGGTAATCCATGCAGTACGTGTTAAGAAACTATCCTTAAAATATTGCTAAGCATTAATCATGTTATTTTTACTATGACAAAACTTTTTAATATCTTTTACTACAATTATTGAAAGCCAATATGACAATACAAAGGCATACATGTATTATACTATATAATCTTTTAGCCAAATTTATGTGAACACAAAATCAAAGTATCAACAGTCTCATGTTAGAAAATTTTCGAAGTCCACAACGTATACTGTATATCATATTGACTCCGACTGTTGAAAAGTTGAAGTCTATGTTAAACTCCGACTCTTTAAAAGTCGAAGTGTTGTACCATTCTCTGAATTAGGTTCACTCTGACTCTTGAGAAGTCGAAGTCTGACAGAACTCTAACTCTTGGTAATTCGAAGTATGGTAGAACTCTGACTCTTGAGAAGTCTAATTCTGGTGAACTCCGACTCTTGAAAAGTTGAAGTCTAGATCACTCCGACTCCTTGAAAGTCAAAGTTTATTCTGACTCCAACTCATTCAAAGTCATAGTCTTGTTACTAATGGCATCACTCTGACTCCTTAAAAGTTGAAGTTTACTTTTGACTCTACCTTTTGACTCCGACTGTACAAATGTTGAACTGTTGTATCAGTTGATGAACATACAGTACTCCGACTTCGGAGATGTTGAAGTCTGACTGTACTCTGACTCCTAGAAAGTCAAAGTCTAGTATGACTCCGACTCCTAAAAACTCAAAGTCTATATCGATTGCTTATCAACTGACCCTCACTCCAACTCTTGGAAAGTCGATGTATAATATCGATTGATGAACAACCCAGTCTCCTACCCCAACTCCTCTAAAGTCGAAGTATTTACATTTACTATGTTTTCAAACTTAGATAGTTTTTATGTATCTGTCATTTCTTACAAGAACTTAATAAATTATATTCTTGATCATTTCAATGATTCTCTTTATTTCTGTAAGATCTCTTTTGAATAAAAAGATCTCTTATATGATTCTTGTGATTATTTCTCTGCTATTAAATTCAAATAACTTTTAGCGGAAAATCATTACATTTAAAATAACTCTTAGTTTAAATAAACATGAAAGATTTGTAGACCTATTCTCTATTTCTGCCAGAATAACATTCTATCCTTGCTTGACAGATGGTCATGTGTTTTAATGCGATGGTAGGTATAAGCAGCATGGGTTATCTGTCAGAACTCACCTACCACATCTTCTTTCTGTCAGAATCCCTTAGTTTCAAGAAACAACTGCCTGTCTGATCCTTAAATGCTCTGAACTTCTGTGTGTCTGAACTTAGTCTTGCTTTATATTTTTCTATCTCACCTACCTCCGAAAGTATGGAGGTATCTTTGTCTTTCTTGTTCTTCCATGCTTGCAAATCATTTAAGAAGCATGCTTATCCTTCAGTCTTGAGCATGGAGTTTATAGAACATTAATGAAGTTGTCTATCAAGCCATGAAGCTACCAACTTAGCCTGAAGACGTTATGACTCTAAGAGATGAAGATCTGATGGACAACCTAGAAAGCTCATAGTCTCTTTTCAAACGGATATCTTTCAGCGAGTAGCTTCCAACAGACAGTTTCAAACGGGAGGATATCTGAAGCTTATATATAGAAGTTGGAGTTTAAACAAGCAAAAACACAGAATACAAAACAGGAACTCAACAACACTGAAAACTCCAATCTAAAGCTGCAAGTAGAAAGAGTCGTCACAAGCCTTCTGGTGAAAAGAAAAGAGAGCTATTATTCAATCTTCGACTTCCAAGCTCTCCAGTTTCTAGAAGTTTTTTTCTTCCTTGGTGGCAGTCTGTAATTGTATATCTTCTTAGTCCACCATCATAAATTCAGAAAGAGCTAGTGGTCCAATTCCTACTTGTATCTCTTTCTGTTTCTCTGTGTCTACTCATTCTTCTTAGCAGACACAGTAGTAATTTTATTTCTATGTTAGAAAACCCGCAGGGGGTTTGTTCACAGCAGTGCCCCTCTTGTGAAGGGAAGACCTACAGGTGTACGTGGTCTTTGTACCCCTTGGTGAAGGGAATATCTGCTTGGGAGCAAGTGGGTTTGTAATACCTCTTAGGTTTAGAGAAGGCCAAGTTCTCTTGGAAATTTAGTGAAATCCCAAGAGGTTACTTGGGGACTGGACGTATGACTTCCATATGAGAAGGGCGGAACCAGGATAAAATTTCTTGTGCATTTGTGTGATTGTTTATGTCAAGTTCTCACTTGTTTCACACAACTACACTAAATACTAACAACTTTATTTAGTGTTATCTATTTTCAGATACTTTTTTAAAAGCGCAAGGAGTCCTATTCACCCCCCCCCCCCTCTAGGACATCCAAAGCTCCATCTTGATCCAACAGTACGGAGATTTACAGAGGACTTAGTAGAAAGGTCACTAGTCTGCCAATGCAGAATGACCAATAGAGAGTATCCAATCCCCTAAGAAAGGGATGTCTATTTATGCAAGAGTGTACTGTAGAACGTGCCTCAATAATACAAACCACCAGTTTAAAACAAGCGGAAAGCAAGTAACATGATGGAACATGCAATTATAACAACATGCTTTGCAGTATTTTAACATGATATTCATTCACATTAGCAAGCTAGATCACCAAGATGAACATATCAATCTCAAGAGGAATAGATCAAGCAGCTAAGAACAATTAGAATAACTTTCAATTTGTTATGACTTTTTCATGGTTAACAGGTTTTAAGCCATTGGACAGACTGAACAATACCTCTATAACACATAACATGCAAGACTTAGACTTACACTATGTAAAAAAGGTCTCGAGAAGGCTTAGAAATCCACAACGGAGTCAATCATCGTCTACCTCCAAGGCATCTAACAATTAAGACATGTGTATAATCAGTCTTCTAAATCGCGACGGGGTTAATGATCGCATTCACAGATGATCGGTATGACCAATCGATTACAGGATAGAAAGGCAACGGGCAGGACATACGCGTTCATGTTAATCGGTTTGACCAATCGATTGATGACACAAATCACAACGAGATGCAAGGTCACGTTCATGGCAATTGATACAGGGTATCGATTGGTGAATCAGAAATGCGATGTACAAGGTCGATGTATTGATGCAACTTCTTTAAATACGAAATAAACACCAAACCCAAGGGCAAGAAAAAAATGAAATTGTGACCCATTGTCAGGTCGCTTTCTAGAAGTGCACTGAGAACTATGCAACACACAATTTGACGCTATCGGATCCTATCAGATTGGAACTAAACCAAAATGGTCTTTGTTGTCACTTTTAGGGTAATCATGATGGTTCTGTCTGTCGTGATACCATGCTCTCAATCGTGACGTCTGAAGTCATCGCGGTTTACGGCTGTAATCGAGAACAATGAAAACGTTGAGTTTATGCATGTAAGGCCTATAACTCTGGATCTAGGGCTCTTGCGACAAAACTATGAACATGCAAGTTGTGGAGAACAATGAGTAGAAGAGAACTATGCTTTTTGTTTGACTCGATTCAATCTTGGGATGCGTGAAACATGACATGAACACGGAAAATCCAAATGATGCATGACTCTTGGAAAACACTTAATACTCGAAGCATGCTTGATGAAAATTATAGGTGCATCTGAAACTAGACTCAATGAGCTCTAACATGATACATTTTGTTCTTGCTTTGCCCAAGAACACCTACCTTCAAACGATTCCTAGAGAAGACTTCTGCATGTCGATGCAGAAAGCAAGTTGTGGAAGAGAGCTCCGGTTGGGGGCGATCTCCACCTCCTCTGATGCTCTAGCAATTCTCCTCATGAGCCCAACAAGTTGGTAACTCATCCTCAAGGGGTTTATGATGAGTATTTAAAGGTCTAGGGTTGTTTAGAAGTCCTATTGCAACTAGGAATGGGAAACTTTGAGTTTTGGTTAATCCCTTCCTAAATATGAGGATTCTCACAGCAATTTGAGTAGGATAACCATTAGGAAACTTCATAATATGGTTCGTCACGAATTTGGGTTGATTTGGAAGTCTTAAAGTCTAAGATTTTCCCTAATTACCCTTTCTAATTTATGCTCAATTGGAGCTACGAATTTTGGGGTTTTATTGCTAATTGGGCTTTTATTCTTTGGGCTATGAGTGAATGGTTGGCCCATAAAACTATTTTGATAATACTAATTGTTATTTTTCAAATTATTAATTATTTTTTATTTACTAATATTCTAGGGTGCTACACCCTCCCCCAATTCAGATAATTTGATCCCCAAATTCATAGACAAGGAAAATTTTACTTTCTTATGAATCGTTCTGGAAACCTCTTGCGTATAGCTTCATCCGTTTCTCATGTATCATCTTCCTCCAGGCGTTGATTACACCTAATCCTTACCAAGGGGACCGTCTTATTCCTCAACTGGAACACTTCACTATGTATAATTTTAACCGACATCTCCTCATAAGTCCCGTCTTTGTGGAACACCAGGGGCTCATATTCTATGACGTGAAAAGGATCACATAGATACTTCTTCAGCATAGATATGTGGAATACATTGTGTACTCAACCCAATTGTAGAGGCAATTCTAGACTATATGCAATGTCACCTACTCTTTCTAGGATTTCAAAAGGGTCCATGAATCTTGGTGACAGCTTGCCTTTGATTTCGAACCTCTAATTTCACGGCTTGGGGATATTTTAGAAATACATGGTTGCCAACTTGCAACTGTAGATCCCTCCTTCTAGTATCTACATAGACCTTCTACCTCTGCTATGCCACTGCCATTCTTTCTTTAATAAGCTTCACCTTTTATGTAGTTTCTTTGACTATCTCTAGACCTAACAATTGCCTCTCATCGGCCTCATACTAGCAGAATCGAGATCGGTAGCTCTTGCCATATAGTACCTTGAAAGGTGCCATTTGAATTCAACAAGAGGTAAATGTTCATGCCAACTACCTCCAAAGTCAAGAACATAGGCTCTAAGCATGTCTTCTATCACCTGGTTCATTCTTTCCGCCTAACCATCAGTCTGTGGATGGGAAGTCATGCTGAAGTTCAATTTAGATTCCAAGGAATGTGTAGACCTTTCTAAAAATGGGATGTAAATCTTGGGTCTCTATCAGACACAATGGACATAAATACTCCATGTAGTCTAACAATTTCTTTCACATACAAGGCAGCTAGAATATCAACTATCCATTTGTTCTTAACTACTATGAAGTAAGCAGACTTGGTCAAGCAGTCGATAATCACCCATATTCCATCAAATTCAATTCTAGATTTGGGCGGTCCAAGGACGAAGTCCATCCCTACATCATCCCATTTCCATTCTGGATTTTATAGGGGTTTTAATTTACCTACAGGTCACAAGTGTTCTACTTTGATTTTCTGACAGGTTAAGCATCTGGCAACATATTCCGCCACCTCCCTTTTCATGTTAGGACACCAAAAACTTCTTTTTAAGCCATGGTACATTTAGTAGTTCCAGGGTGAATGGTCTACCTTGTTTTGTAGGCTTCATCCATAATTACTTTCTTTCTCTCTATATGGTCGGGTACACAGACTTAACCTCAGAACAATAGTCTTCCATCTTCGACTAAGGCAAAGTCTAGCCTCTAGTCCAGATTAACCTTTACTTCTACAAGCATAGGGTCATTGTCTTTAAGTGCTCTATTGTCTTCAAGTAGTGTGGTGAAGGATCGAAGTGAAGGTGTGGAAAAGATCTAGAAGGGGGGGATGAATAGATCTAAGCCACTTTTTGCGGAAGCTTATATAATTTAAAAAACACTTTTGAATCAGAGGCAATTTTATCAGTGAAAAACCACAGATCTGATGAGATTTGAGTGAGTTGGTAAAATAGATGTGAAACAATTGATTAAGTGAATATTAACCGATCATATGCAAGCATCTAACGGATGAAATGATCAAAGCACAATTAGACAAATGCACAAGGATTTTTAGGTGGTTCGGAAATCACCCAAGTGATTCCTACATCCACCCCTCACACCCCGTGAGGATTCACTAAAACAACTGGGTAACACACCACTGGAGCTTGACAACTGCAACACTTGAGAGCTTACAACTCACACAACTTCTAGAGCAAGACTACTCTAGAACAACTGAGCAAGACTGCTCAACACAACCTGAGTTAGACAACTCAACTGAGCACAACGGCTCACAACAACCTGAGCACAATGCTCACACAACTTGAGCACAATGCTCACATAAGACTTGCTAGACACCAACTCAAGACATAGACCTTCTAGCAACAGATCTAGTCGAAAATGAGAGCACTAATGAGAGCTATGCAGAAGCACTTGCATAATCTCAAAAGATATCTCAGAAGAACAGAAGTACAATGAATTGTATTAAATAACTTCGTTCTTCAAGTGTACTCCCTTGTAGAAGCTTGGATTGGGAAGAGGCTTGCAATCTTGAAGTCCAAAACCGATGCTCTGCACTTTGGAATTGTTGGATCTTCCTTGAGTTCTTCTCCAACGAAGGCTTCTACTGGATCTGCTTCCTTGGGATGCTTCAGAGGTTTCTACAGGGATCACACTCCAATTCTCACACTTGGATTGGTGAGAATTGGTCTTCTGGAAGCACTTGGAGAGCAGAGGAGGGAGACGACCTCTTGTAGCCGCCAGGAAACTTTCAGGAGGCTCTAAGATTTAGTTGGGTCTCTTCTTGTGATGGGGGGCCGATTAGGGACCTTTTATACCCAAAAGATTCCAAAGATACCCTTTGGGTACAAGGGCACACGATTCTAGGTTGATACCCCATCGCCCTAGACTGACACGTGGCAAACATCCAATTTAAGTTGCAAACTTTCCGTAGTGTGTCGACCTGCCCTGGTGGTGGTGTCGACACACCGCCCAAATCTTGAAACAGGCTGTTCTGGGAATTGATCCAATGTCGACCTGCTTTGGTATTGTGTCGACCTACTATCCTGGTTCTGAAAACAGCTGTTCTGGGAGCAAGATCCACTGCCGACCTGCCCTGAGAGTGCGTCGACCTGAGTAGTGTAAATCCTGGAATCTACAACTCGTGTCGACCTGCTTCTGGACTAGTGTCGACACAGTCTAGGCAATTCTTTAGCTTTTTACCTTTGAAACTGAGGTGTTGTGTCGACACCATTGAGGGGTGTGTCGACACTTCTTTTGCAAAAAGTGTTTGTACTGAAAATTTAAACACATATATCATTAGTTAAATGATTTATCATGAACATAAATGATAAATGTGATTTGAAACATGCTTTTTGAACATTAACTTCAGGTATGATGTTTTTGACATGTTTCATTTAAATTGCTTTTAAAAACACCTCTTGTCATCATCAAAATAGGAGGGAAATGATATGAATATACACGCAACCCAACATGTGGGTTGTGCTCTAACACTAGCAATCAAACACTCCTTCCTTTTGGTATATGCATCTATATTCAGCTGGTCGAATTCTTCTAACAATCACCATTCTCCCACCATAAGGCTTCATAAGGTACCCATTGGCTTCTTGCTAAGAGCATCTGCCACGACATTTGCTTTACCTTGGTGATATTGGATAGTGAAGTCGAAGTCTTTCAAATATTCCAACCACCTCCGCTATCTCACATTCAATTCCTACTGAGAAAATAAATATTTCAAAATTTTATGGTCAGAAAATACAATGAACTTCTCACCATACAAGTAATGACGCCATATCTTCAGGGCGAAGACTATAGCAGCTAGCTCCAGATCACACACATGGTAATTATCTTCGTGCTTCTTCAATTGTCTGGATGCATAACATATGACCTTCACATTTTACATCAATACACAACAAAGGCCGATTCCTAATGCATCTGTGTACACTTCGAAGCTTCCTTTGGGTACGGGTAACGTCAGTATAGGCGCGGAAGTTAAGTGTTGCTTTAGTGACATAAAATTGTTTTCATATTTAGTAGTCCATGTGAATAGGTTCTCCTTCTTGGTGATTCTGGTAAATGGTACAAGTATCTTTGAGAAGCCCTTAATGAAGCAACGATAGTAACCAGCCAAACCTAGAAAGCTTCTAACGACAAGTTGTCGGTCTTTCCCAGTTTTTCACTACTATTACTTTAGATGGATCTACAGAGATACCTTCCTTAGATATGATGTGACCAAGGAAGGATACTTCCTCCATCTAGAATTCACATTTGCTATGTTTTGCATATAGTTGATTATCTCTAAGTACTTGTAGAGCAATCTTCAAGTGTTCTTCATGCTTTTCCTTAGATTTTGAGTAAATGAAGATGTCATCAAAGAACACCACTACTAACTGGTCTAGGTAAGTTCTATATATGTTGTTCATAAGTTGCATAAAGGCTGCTAGAGCATTTGTCAAGCCAAAAGGTATAACCACGAACTCATAGTGACCGTATTTATTCTGGAGTGCTGACTTGTGTATATCTTCTTCTTTGATTCTTAGTGATGGTAGCCCGATCTTAGATTGATTTTTGAGAAATATTGTGCACCAGAGATCTGATAAAACAACTCATCGATATGGGGCAGTGGGCACTTATTCTTTATCGTCAATTGATTTAACTTAACATAGTCAATGCAGAGTCTTATAGTTCCATCCTTCTTTCTGACAAATAATACCGGCACACGCCACGGGGATGTGCTGGGCCTGATAAAACCTTGATCTAACAAATCCTTGATCTGCCTTTTCACACCTGTAATTCAGTAGGGGACATGCGATATGGTGCTTTGGAATAGGGGCTGCCCCATTGAGTAATTCAACTATGAATTTTACCCCCCGTTCAGGTGGTATTCCAGGTAAGTATTCTTAGAAGACATCGGGGTAGTCCCTAGCTATAGTAATTTCTTCATAAGTGGGTTTCTTCTTTTCAGTTGCAATGACCAAAACTAGGAATGCATCACAACCTTGGGTGATCAACGTGGAAGCTTTAATGGAAGATATAATGACAGGGTTTGAGCTGTAGCAACCCGAGAATTTCAATAATTGAAAATTGGAGATAAATAGAAAAATATGACCACTTAATAATTTAAAACTAGTTATATGAGTATGCACCATTATCCCAGATGTAAAAACACATCTAAAAATTTTGTAAAAAATCATAGTTACACTTTAAATATTATTCTCTAGTGACCCATAAAGAAATTTGGGCCAATAAAAATCTTTTGGATTGAATTTAAGAATTTTTATGACTTATTATCTTAATTAAGGAATAAGTCGAAAAACCATTATCACATATACATAAAGGGGTCATAAATTAAAAAAAAATTATGGGTGGAATTCAAACAATGAGTATTGACAATCCAATGAAAGAAATGGGCCGAAGGATGTCCTTTGGACCATAAAGAAATTCATGCTAGGAAAATGACCCGAAATTCAGAAATATTCACTAATGGACTATGATAGGGTAAATTCTCACCCTATAGACTATCATTAGACTTCAAACCAAGCTCAAATTCGTGGTTACCACCTAAGGTAAGCTTCCATACCGATTCCATCATGAATTGGAGAGAGAAATCTTCAAGTTGAGGAAAGGTATACCCAAATTCGTGCCTAATGGTTTCCTAACTTAATTAGGCAACTAAAGGCCACCCTCTCTATAAATAAAGCCTCTCTCTCCCATGGGACGACCCCTAGGGTTATTAGAGGTGTTTTGGGAGGCAATGGTGGCTGATGATCTCAAGGAGAAGGCTGGAGCAAGGAGGAATCTCGTGCTCTTCCCAACTCGGATCTGCAACGACCTGCACTTGAGTCCCTTCAAGATCATCACCAAAGGTTAGTGAAACCTCGACCAAACTGTGCAAACCATGCATCCTTGGAAAGCTCTTCGAGTCTAGTTTCTTATGACACTATTTTGTGCATTTTTTACCCAGTAGTTCATGAGTATTAAGCATTCTCCTACGTCTGGTCAAAACTAGGTTTTTCAGGGAGCACGACATTCTTTCACCTAAAAGGTAGGTCATCTCCATCACAAATTCTAATTAAACTCGTCCATGCTTGCATCCACATGTATAGATCATGTTCTTATGGTTTTCCCCAAATTTTTTCTTGAGAGTTTCACGAATTAAATCTTGCATAATTTTGACGTTGTACTGTCACAATTTAACCTTGACTTGTCTTATGAGTTCCATACCTCTCTGTCGAGTCATGTTTAGAACGAGTGCTCAACATAGAACTTGTTATTCTATGAGTTTACTTTCATTTGGGACTGGTTTCTCTAATTTTCGTTTATTGTACCAAGAGTATTAGCCTGAACATGAACACTGTGTTAGATTCAAGTAGTCAGTCCTAATATGTTTTATTACCTAGTCAAACGACCTTTGTTTATCAATTAATTGCTACTGTACAAAATATTAGAAGTAATCTAACTACCAAAGGTGGTTTCACCCGATTTGGATCACCTTAGCATTTGTTTTGATTTTTCAAACCCATAGGTGTCAAACCCAATCCAAGTTGTAGTTGGAAATAGGTAGAAAAAGCAACCCAAACATCATATTCAGGTGGCGACAGGTCGACAAGTCGCTACCAGAATGCGACAACATCATGGTCACGACCCATACCAAAAATCAGACAGTTTCGTTGTCTTCTTCAGAAGGCGACAAGATGATGGTCGCCTTCATGTTTTGAAGGCAACAGGCAATGTGTCGCCTTCTGCCTGTGTCCACTTAATCGGCCATAACTTTTTCTATAGACCTCAGATTGATGAGCCGTTTTCTTTGCTGGATTCCTCATTCAAAGGGCTTCAATATGGTATATTCATGCGTGAGATTTGAATAAAAAATCAATGAGTTATAGGCTGAGGAAGTGAAGGGATGGGACTTCATTTGCTTTCTAAGGGGCATACATCTTGGTTTTCGTCATTTTGTGTCGTTCCTTGCATATGTGAGTTTGATCTATTCTAGGAAGGTTCCAGAAAGTCTTATCATGCATTAACAACCCATATGAAAGTTAAAATATGTTCACATGATTTTTAATTGATCTTAAGTTCATGATCATGCTCTCTATCTACCGATTATTCCCTTTCTTGCCTTGTTAACAAACTTGCTAAAACACATAGTACCTGCTAAAATTGGTCATGCATGATTAGTGTTTATTGATGTAGCACCCATGATACTTGCCAAGCATGATGTTTCCATAAACACAGTTTCTACATGTGGAGTTTCCATAATTAGATTCACACACGCACTTGAGCGATTCTCACGTGCGGCATGCGCATACACTCTAGCATGATAGGAAAGCCCTTCATGGCTTGTGGTGAACTCTCCGTTGGATATTCCTTCTGCCGGACTAGAGACCCCTTGACCATGGCCTACGTAAATCTCCTCTGACCATGGATTCCCACATGGCCGACGAGCAGGTTGTACCACTGAAGTACCCAGAAGTTAGTGTGCACGTATCTCTCTTCCCTTGACATTCTTGACGAGATCTTTCTCTTCTCATCTTCACGTTCTCGGAGTGATCGAGTATAACACATAAAACCAAGTTATTAAAGATTTCTATTGATCGAGTGCTACTATGTGCTGGTCCTTAACCCGAGTAACCCGAGTGGCTGAAGGACGTACTTGCATGAGGCACCAGTAGATCCTGCGTGATATTCTTGTGGAGTGCTCCGAGTGGGTTACTCAAAATGCTTGCTAGTGAAATGGCCATCTTGTTACATGCTATCTTGCTCTTGTTCATGAAGTTACCATCTTGCTAGATCTTTGTTCACAATATTTCGAACTCTTGAATACAACCTTATTGCTAGATTGATCATTACAATCTCTTGATCATACTATCTTGCATGATACACTGTACACGTCTTACTACCGACGTTTTAATTGTATTGTACATATCATGCTCATACCTTCTAGCTTTTAAAATGTAAATACTTATATCATTGCTGGAAGATGTAAATCCTACTGGGTGAGTGCGCTCATACCTGCTCTCTCTAACATTTCAGGTATTGAAGGTAAAGCTAAGTGATGGAACTTGTGCGCTAAGCATGAAGTACACTTAAAGAATCTATTCTTATTTTTTTTAGATTGGTCATGAATGTAATTTCCCTTTTCTTTGAGAGATAGATAGATTGGTGAGCAAGGAGTGTTTCATTTGACATTGGAGGTTGTAATATTCATTTTGATAAATAAAGGAACGAAATTTTATTATTGCATTGTGGGCCCTATTTGTAAAAGCTATTGGTCTATAGCTTTTGAATGCTTGCTTGTTCATCAGGTCTCCCAATTTATTCCGCTGCTAAAATAAAATTGGGGGCGTGACATTAGCGGTAACGGATGCCAAGAAAAGACAGTTTTGGAAGATTTGGTTTTGCAAAGGTAACCCTCCTATGATGACAGTGGACATGAGTCTCATACTTAATTAACCAGTCGACACCCAATATAGCGTCATACCCCTTCATATCTAGACAAATGAGATTGGTAGGGAGATTTTACTCTCCAATCATGGTTTTACATTTGGGCAGGTAGGTAAGCTCAAATTTTGAGCCAAGGGGAGAAGCTACAGTGTTTATAGATTTCATGGGAACTAGTTTAACAGGTAGAGTTGCAATAAATGCGGTGGAAACAAATGAATATGCAGCTTTAGTATCATTGAGAACAAAGTAGGTTGAGAATGAATAAGAATGATACCTTCCAGCATATCCCCTTCCTCGGGTAGGTCACTTTCTATTATTGCATTAAGGCGTTCTTGACGTCGGGCTATGTTTTACGCTCTCCCATATTGATCCTTCAACATCGGACAATCGGGAATGCTATGATCACAACCACCACACCTTAGGCAGGCTCTGAGCTTCTTCTAGCATTCTTCAGCTCAGTGTCCAGGCTTGTCACATAAGCGACAACTCTCGATTAACTATCTTCCTTCCACCTTGACCTTCTTTTCTATAGCATAGTCTTTACCAGTATTTGGCCTTTTGTTATTATTGTTATAGTCATTGTTGTTGTGGAAGGTTCCCACTGTATTAGCTGATCCTTTCTTTACAAAAATCGGCTTTGTTGTTTCTTTTCCCCTCATGCCTTCAACCTTGACATAGTATCCTCTACCAGTTGGGCTTTCTGAACCATCTCCTCATAAGTGTGGATGTTATGTGGTCCCAACTTTTTAATAAATATGGCCTGAGCCCATCCATGAATTGGTTGGCCTCTAGCTTTTCAGTGCCCACTAGATGTGGGGCATATTGTGCCAGGTGCGAGAACTAAGCTTCATACTTCCCCACACACATACCCTTCTGCTTAAGTGAGGTAAATTCCATAGCCTTCTTTTCATGGACTTTTTTCAAGAAGTATTTCGCCTGGAATATCTCCAGGAACCCTTCCCATTTTAGTTTAGCAACATGGGGTAGATGGGCCGATGTGGCCTTCCACCAAGATCTGACATCTTTATTCAATTGGAAGGTAGCTAGTAACACTTTCTCTTGGTTAGTGCACTACATTACTTGGAAGATTCTTTCCATCTCCTCAAGACAATTTTCAACCACGTCTAGGTCAGGGAATCCAAAAAAACGAGAGGGGTCTAAACTTCTGAAGCTGCGATGCATATCGCCAGCTCTATTCTGAGCTCTTGCTTGATTTCCAGCCTGCACTACGTTATGCGGGGCATGAGTGAGTTCTGCAACAGTTTCTTGCATGGCATGCCACTTATTGCAGGCCATTGCTAAGTACTTAATCAAGTTTCTGAGAAAAGGACAACAACTAATTAATGTCTTTAGTTATATCACAAATATTGATGGGTAAGGGTTGTTACTTCATTCAACTACTATTTTCCCAGTATCTACCCAATCTCACCAGGCACTATATGCAATTTCCAAGACCTAGGTTTCACGTGTATCTCTTAATCTTGAGACAAATAAGTCCTATTTTGTTTTTGCTAGGCTCTAATACCACTAAATTATCATGTCTCGAGAATTATGCAGCGGATATATTAGTATTAAAATCGATATTCTGATATGTGAGTAGTCGGTTAATATGCTTCTATCTAACGAGCATTAGATGTGTATTAACACATGCATAATGTCACACCCCGACGCGGAATATCGGAGCGCGAAGGCAGTTGCAGGAAAAGGTATAGAGCGAGTACTAGACATCAAACCATTGCACATTGAATAATACTAAAGCAAATCTTTCTCATTAATAACTTTTCAAATGTCTAGTTACAACCACTACTATCAGAGCCATTTTATAGGGCCCAATTACATTGCAATAAATGAAATAACTAACTACAACTTCTAAGATAACATAATGACTCGAGGGTACTCCTGGCTTCACTCTTGGTCATTCCCTTCCTCGTGAGTGTATGTGTCATCCTTGGTCTCACCTGAGAACACAATATCAAATAACGTAGGGTGAGCGATAACGCCCAGTAGGACTTAAATCTCAGGCTCAAGCAGGCTTTAATTGATTAATGTATTAATGGCAGAGTATCTAAAGATAGCAGGTACAAGAGAATCCAAATATAGCAAGAGATAGCACAACAGGTAACAGGATAGCACTATAGCACGAGATCGAGTATAGTTTCCAAAAATAGCACAAGTGTCGAGTATAGCACGAATAGCATGATGGCCATAGCACAACTAGCACAAGTATGGTATAGCACGATGAGTATAGCACTTGTTTGTCATTCTAACATCGAGAGTGTATAGCATGTTTTGTGTTTTGAGTGTCATATAGATCGTCGAGATAGATAGCACTTAGGTGTAATGCCAAACACTCTGATCATTTAACTCCCATGGGCACTAGCACTTTCGGGCACACATCCCAGGACCAGATCGGGCCCTTTATATGTTGTCAGGCATTGGTTATATTGTTTATCTTTAGACAATCAGTCAATGGCCAATATAGAGTACCAAGAAGTAGAAGAGAGCACTAGATGAATAGACGAGATAGTAGAGTGAACGAGAATAGACGAGTGAATAAAGTATTGATGAGAGCTAATGGACATTGCACGTAATGCGACGAGTAAACATGCGATAGTAACAGTTGCACAACACGCACACGTCGTATTGGCAGTCAGGTGGAATTCACGATCTTCCCACTGGCCATGTTATGCACAAGTCCAGAGGTCCGACGTGATTCAAGGTAAGAGCGAATCATCTAATAGCCATTTTGATCATATCGATTCCTAAAGGTGTAATGGGTGTTAGGGTACAACCGGCTCGTCGACCATGTGGGAATCCATGATCAGAGGAGACTTACGGAGGCCTTGTGCAAGAGTTCACTAGTCCGGCAAAAGGAATATCCGACGGAGAGTTCACCACAAGCCAAGTAAAGTGTGTATATAAAATAGGTGCTCGATGTTCTAGAGGAATTATAGAACAGTGGAGCGTCGATATCGGTATATAAACAACGCTAGAAACGAATACAAGTCCTTTAAAATAGGGCAATTAATATACGTTATTGCAATAAATTACCCGATACATTATGAGATACTTTATGCCAGATTTCAGTCATATATGGGTGGTTCATGTGTGTGGATGTGTAAGAGAAATCATAGATAGAAATAAGTCGTGAATATGTATTTTAAAACATTCAATATAGTTCCATTTTAAAGCAGGGTTTTTACTGGGGGTATAACGGTAAAAAGGCGTTTAGAAAATAGGGTTGTAAGGATCGCGACAGGTATACTTTTTATGGGTTTTCATCAAAAACCTGTGAAGGCGACATAGGGTTGTAAGGATCGCGAAAGGTACCAGGTAGAATGCGACAGGAGCATGTAAGGGTCGCGACATGGCTTGCAGACCAAGTACTGGGAACGCGACGGCTTACCTGTCGCCTTCTTGGTCCCGACGGGTAGGCTGTCATAATCAGACCCCAGAAGGCCACATATCGGGCAGTTGCGATCTGGTGGTCTGCGCCTGACTCTGACAGGAGTCAGACCAGTCATTGGATTACTGACCAAAACATTGAAATTTGATACGGGGTCGTTTAGAAAATCATAACTAATTATATACATGATGAAAATTCACGAAATCAGTGTCAAATGAAACTAGACATGTGAGAGTTATTCCAGTAAATAGGAATTCGAGAGAGAGCATAGTTTGAATATGGTTTGAGAACGAACAAGAACGAGTAACACAGAACATGATATAGAGAGCAAGATTGATTTAATTCGAGTAACATGCTTTATGAAAATTAGGGCTTTTAGGGGTGAAAGTTCCTTAATGATCATCAGTATCTCCCATAAAAATTTCAAGGCATGGGATTTAGTAATCATGGAGAACAAGAATTATGAAGAGGGTTGGGGTCAAGAGAGTTGCAGAACTTCAAAATTCAAGAAGAAAATATTGGCTCGATGGAAAATTATGAAACTTGAGGGTTTCGTTCCTGATAGACGAGACATCATACAGAAAATGTTTCATGGTTTATGCATGTGAGAATGCCTACTTTTGACTCGATTTATCTTCTAGGGCTTAGAACTCCAAGAACGAAGGAAGAAGCTTGATGGATCTTCCTCTCCTCGATTTCTCCTCCTCCTTGGCCTCTTCTCCACGTCCAAGAACCCCTTTGCACGAGCTAGGGTCGGCCATGAGGATTTAAGAGGTGTATTTATATAAACACAAGTTCCTATTCCTACTACTACTCAAATTCCTCTTAATTCTGGGATTTCCTAACTCCACCTTTCCTCTCTTGCTTTCCAATCTCTAATTGGGTTAGGATAGTATCTAAATTCATGCTAGACTATATGGGGTAGGTTTAGGAATCCTATTCCAACTCTAATGGCCACTTTTATTGCTTTAATAACCCCTTTCCAATTTTGATATAATTAAACTCCGAGTTTAGGGTATTTTCTTATTATTCTCCATTTGTAAATTCATATTTTGACCCAAAAATTCTAGATGGTCCATTAAGCAAAGCCCATTACTCTTTTCCATTTAATGGGTTTTATTTAATGCTCTTTTCATTTAAATATCCATTTAGCTAGGTTTTAATTCTTTATTTAAATTTTTATTTTTCTTTAAAACTCAGGTTGCTACACATAATTATAGGACCCACGTCATAAAAACAACTAAGCTTTTATTCAAATCTCAAACACTTCATTTCATCTCAAAATAGAACTAATACATACTCTTTCAATGTTGAACTACAGGACTAAGACTTAATAAGAAGGGAAAATTACATGTAACTCTCAAAGTAAACTTATTATAGACACTAGTTTCGAACACGCTCATCACTCTGATGCATTCCCATCCAAGTCATGTTCATCAGCTTCCTCTTGCATATCACGTATGATGTAAGTAGGGAATGAGCAAACTAGCCCATTAGGATTTATGTCTCAATGTGTAGGCAATGATATAAGTGATTAACATTTTAGAACTAAGTAGACACGATTAACAAGATGTGCACAAATGATAAATCCAATTAAACACGATACGTGAACAAGATAGATTGAACAATAGTGATTGAACAAGATCTAGAATGATGTATCAAGATAGGACTAGCAGTAGAACAGTATGTACAAGCGCACAAGATATCACTTAATTGCAAGAACATAGACTGTCAATAGTTTGCAATAATGTAGGATGGCCATATGACATAAGCAAGCAAACATGCATGAGCAAGAACTTTTAAAATGTAACACTTAATCAAGTACAAAGCCACTAATGTGCACTAAGGATCTATGCCACTTGGAATGCACATTAGGACACTTGTATGTGGTTATTGTATCTAGCATTCAACATGACACTATTCCCAGCACAGATGCAATGTCAGTAATCATTATACCCCATGGTTAACAGTATATTTATGACTCTCTGTCATTGGGGCTAGACTAAAGTTCATGGACACTCGTTGTGCCTGATCAACATCTCACTATTTGCAAATATAGATGCCCACAGTCAATCATGACCAATAACAAGAGTTTCAAGAAGTATATAGTTCAATATCATGTTTATGGTGATTTCAAGAAAGACACGTCATGTGAACATGATTTCATGATAATAGTAGTCGAGAGAGAATTTTCGATAAAATAGCGATGTGATTTACTCTCTTAATTAACTCTTTACATTAATGGCTTTAGTCAGTGATTATAAATCCACAATCATGAGAAAGAGATGAGAGATGAATTACACTATCTTCTAGGAACTTCAATGGTACAACCAACTCAGTCTTCATGAGAGAATCCACAGAGTATGGAGATTTACGTAGGTCTTAGTGGAAAGGTCACTAGTTTGCTAGTACGGATTGACTAATACAGAGTTTCCAATCTCCCAAGAAAGGACTGCATGTTTGTGCAAGAGTGTAGTGTAGTACATGCCACAATAACACAAACAACCAGTTTAAAATAAGCAAAAAGCAAGTAACATGATGGCGCAATATAGAACATGCAATTATAACAACATGTTTTTTAGTATTTTATCATGATATTCATTCACTTTAACAAGCTAGATCACCAAGATGAACATATCAATCTCAAGAGGAATAGATCAAGCAATTAAGAACAATTAGAATAACCTTCATATTGTTACCGCTTTTTCATGGGTTAACAGGTTTTATGCCACTTGACAGGCTGAACAATACCTCCATAACACATAACATGCAAGACTTACACTTACACTATGTAAAACAGGTCTCAGGTAAGCTTAGAAATCCACGATGGAGTCAGATGTCGCCTATCTCCAAGGCCTCTGGCAGTTAAAACAAGTCTACAGTCGATTTTCGAAATCGCGACGGGGTTAACAGTCGCATTTACAAACAATTGGTATGACAAATCGATTTTAGGATGGAAAGGCGACGGGCAGGACAAACGCGTTCAAGACAATCAGTATGACCAATCGATTGATGACACAGAATCACGACGAGATGCAAGGTTGCGTTCATGGCAATCGGTACAAGGTATCAATTGGTGAATCAAAAACGCAATGTACAGGGTCGACGCATTCTTGAAACTTCTTTAAATATGAAATAAACACAAAACCCAAGGGCGGGAAAAATATGAAATCGCGACGCTTTGTTAGGTCACGTTCTTGAAGTGCACTAAAAACCACACATCACACAATTTGATGCTATCGGATCCTATAAGAATGGAACTAAAACATGACGGTCTATGTTGTTGCTTTTAGGGTAATCATGACAGTTCTGTTTGTTGTGGTACCATGCTCTAAATCGCGAAGTCTGGAGTCATCACGATTTAGCATTCAAACTGAGAATAGTGAACATGTTGCGTTCATGCATGTAGGCCTATAAATCTAGATCTAGGGCTCTTGGGACAAAACTATGAACATGCAATTTGTAGAGAACAACAAGTAGAAGAGAACTATGCTTTTGGTTTGACTCAATTCAGTCTTGGGATGCATGAAACATGACATGAACACTAGAAACCCTAATTATGCGCAACTCTTGGAAAACGCTTAATACTCGAAGCATGCTTGATGAAAATTAGAAAAAATAGGTGCATATGAAAATAGATCGATGAGCTTTAACATGGTATATGATTTATTCTTCTTTGGCCCGTGAACACCTATCTTCGAATGATTCCTAAAGAGGTCTTCTGCAGGTCGATGCAGAAAGCACGCAGTGGATGAGAGCTATGGATGGGTGTGATCTCCACCTCTTCTGATGCTCTAGCAATCCTCCTGAACACCACAAGTAGATGGTAACTCATCTCCAAGGGGTTTATAATGATTATTTAAAGGTCTAGGGTTGTTTAGAAGTCCTATTGTAACTAGGAAAGGGGAGCTCCGAGTGTTTGTTAATCCCTTCCTAAATATGAGGATTCTTACCCCAATTTGAGTGGGAGAACCATGAGAAAACTCTATAATATGGTTGGTCATGAATTTGGGTTGATTTAGAAGTCTTATAGTCTTAGATTTGCTCTAATTAACCTTTCTAATTTCTGCTCAATTGGAGCTACGAATTTTGGGGTTTTATTACTAATTGAGCTTTTATTCTTTCGGCTATTAGTGTATGTTTGGCCCATAAACTATTTTGATAATACTAATTGTTAATTTTCAATTCATTGCTTATTTTTCATTTACTAAATTTCCGGGTGCTACATGATACAAGGTGAATTATCAAGCTCCTGTAGTAACTCATATGCTATGTGAAGATGATATAATGATTTTTGTGAATGCGAAGGAGAAGGAAATGTTGGCTATTATAGAAACAATCAGGATAGTCTCAAGCTAGTCTGGACAAGTCATAAATGATCAAAAGTCTTGCCTTATCTTAAGAAAAAATACATCAGATATTCTTTAGCAGTATTTAAGACAAGGATATGATATGGAAAAATGAATAAAATACTCTTTATTTTGACACACCCTTTCTAATAAAGAAGAATAGAAAAGATCAACTCCAATTTTTAGAAAACAAGTGCAATAAAAGGATGAAATAGTTGAAATTCAATACTCTTACACCTGTAGGTAAAGTTGTGCTAATGAAGTCTACTATTGGAGCTATACCTATTCACATTATGAAAATAATGTTGAGTCCTAAAGGAATCATCAACAAACTCCATTGCATTCTATGAAATTTCTAGTGGGGTAATAAGAATTGTTGCCCAGATAGAGATCCTAGTAGTGGGGTTGAATAGGATCCTATGAAATTTTTTGCAGCTCAAAAATAAATCTTTTGAGTATAGATGTTAACATTACATAATTGAAGAAATTCAATGCAAACAACTACACATAATGCACTAAGATTTTATCCTGAGTCAGTGCAAAGTTCCTTCTCAGCCTTATGTCTGGTCTCCAAGAACGCATGGGATTCCACTAACTCAAGTGTATAGTCCCCCTCAAGAACACTTACACACTAGCTCAACTGGCCTTCACAGCCTAAAGAGGAACCACAACACCCTGACTGCGGGTCTTCCTTTCTACTAATGGGAACAATGCTTGAATAGAATGTCTTATCTTCACAACCTGAAGAAGAATAACATGAGATTTTAGAAATATTAAGATGTCCCTTAATGAAGCCCATGATGAATAACAAAGAAGCTTGATTTGAGATAAGTATGAAAAGTACAAAATACAATAAGAACATTCAGACTCTAAGCTCTTCCTTTCCAAAAATGGATCCAAAGTTGGAGGCACACTAGAGGAAGCTTGAAAGCTCTATCAGCAAGGCTTTGCAATATTATTTTTTTTATTAGAATGTTCTCTCTCTCCCTTTCAGCTTTGTTGTGTTCTGAGAATGCTTGGATCTCTTCATTCAGAACTCTCACATAGCTCGCAGACTCCATTGACCCTTTTATCTTTTCCTTTTGAGAAAAATGGTTCTTAAGATGTTCATTGCTTTTTCTTTAGCTCTTGCATGTTTCAAAGTCTTTAGCTTGTGTCTAACGATTGCTTTAAGACAGTACCAAATACATGCTCTCATTTAATGCAAGGAAGAGGGTGTTAGCAAGAAGGGTTACTCATTAGTCATACCATATGTAAGGCCCTCAAATTCTATGGATATTATATTTATTTATTTATTTCTGTGCATATAATATTTATTTATTTTTGTGCATGTATCTTGTTTTGATGTTTTATGTTCTGCCTGAAATCCCTGTTTAACGTCAACATCCCTTGACGTTAAGAGCAGGATTTGCTGCCCAGCTTCAATCCTCCGCCCAGATCGTCGTGGAATCACCATCCATGCGGAGTTGAAACCGGATCGTCGTCAATTTAACCTTCTACATTGATTAGTCTACATCCAATCGAAGTTTGAAGAGCGTCTAGACGATCCACGAGAAGAATTCTAACTGGATTTGTTCCCAACTCTAAATTATTCTCCATTTCACAATTTCCATTCTATTGTGTGTGTGTGGTTGTGTTTCAAGCATCCCTTGTGCTTGATCCACGAAATTGTGGTTGTTCTGATCGTGGTTCATCAGACAACGTGTGTGTGTGTGTGAGTTGTTGTATTGAACTCGCTCATAAGCAGTCATTTCTGCGTATGTGTGTGGATGTGGATGTAGGATACACGAGTTGTGTACTCCGAACCACCTTAAATCATCGTGTCCTGTGGTTTGTTCGTGTTTTGCGATAGATGATTGGTAGGCACGTTGTTCATACGCACGTTTGATACCATGTTCTCATTTATATCAACTCAAGCTTTCTTATATTCAATCAATTCTAATCAAGTTTCATTAAGATCACTGTGGCACCGAAAAGAAGCCATCAGTAATTAGAAATTGTTGTAATCTATTCAACCCCCTTCTAGATTACCATATTGTGTTATTCCGCATAACCCTTCAATGATATCTGACCTCTATATGCTTTGTCCTTGAGTGTTGAACTGAATTTCTATGTTGTCGCACAACAAAGGAATTGTCTTGATGTGCCGTCCATAATCCTCAAGTTGCTATTTAATCCATAATAGTTGTGTACAATAGCTTCCAGCATCCACGTACTCAGCTTCAGCTATTGATAGTGCTACAGAATTTTGCTTCTTTGAGAACCATGAAATTAGACATCCTGCAAGAAATTGACAACATCCACTAGTGCTTTTTCTATCTATTTTTCATCCAGCGTATTCAGCATCTGAATATCCTACTAAATTTACTTCATATGATTTTGGATACCACAATCCTAGATCATGAGTTTTAGCTAAATATCTAAAAATCCTTTTGACAGATATTAGATGAGATTCTTTAGGATCAACTTGATATCCAGCACACATGCATACACTAAATAGAATGTCTGGTCTATTAACAGTTAAATATAGTAAAGAACCTATCATACCCCTGTAGAGCTTTTGGTCTACTTTCTTACCGTCCTTATGATTGTCTAACTTGTAGATGTGCTCATTAGCGTTGATAGTGGCTTAGCATTTTCAAATCCAAACTTCTTCAGTAGTTCTTTGGTGTACTTGGCTTGACAAATATGTGTTCCTTCTATTCCTTGCTTGATTTGCAATCCGAGGAAGTAATTAAGCTCCCCCAACATGCTCATTTCAAATTCTTCTGCATAAGCTTTTCAAAATACTTGCAATGAGATTCATCAGTAGAATCAAATATTATATCATATACATAGATTTGTACAAGCAATAAATTTTTGACTTTAGACTTAATAAATAATGTGCTATCTACTTTTCCTCTAATAAAGCCATGGTTTAATAGAAATGCACTTAGCCTTTCATACCACACTCTAGGTGCTTACTTTAAACCATATAATACTTTATGCAACTTAACAACATGATTTGGAAAATTGATATCATCAAAACCAGGAGGTTGTTCTACATAAACTTCCTCCTTTATATATCCGTTTAGAAATGCAGATTTTACATCCATTTGAAAAAGTTTCAGATTCAATTTAAATGCATAAGCAAGTAAAATCCTAATTGCCTCAAGTCTAGCTATTGGTGCATAGGTTTCATCGAAATCTATGCCTTCCTCTTGGGAATAGCCTTGAGCTACCAGTCTTGCCTTATTTCTAGTGATCACACCAGCTTCATCCAATTTGTTCCTGAACACCCATATGGTGCCAATCACAGGATGATCTAATGGTCTCGGAACAAGTGACCACACTTGGTTTCTCTTGAACTGATTAAGTTCATCATGCATGGCTAATATCCATGATTTATAAAACAGTGCTTCATTGACTGTCTTAGGCTCTATTTGGGATACAAAAGCTAAGTAATCACAGGGAATTACGTTACCTCTAGTTCTTACACCAACTGATGGATCCCCAATGATGTTATCCAATGGGTGATCCTTTTTGTATCTCCATTCCTTTGGAAGATCATTATGGAATATTTCTCTTTGTTGTAGTTCTTCTAAGGGTGGATCTTCCTTGTCCTCGATGGATGTATCCTTTAATTTCTTGGACAAGTCATCTACATCATCATTATCACTATCTACTTCCTTTCTCACGGAATGGTTAGTTTTAGCAAAAATAACATGTACAGTTTGCTCAATTAATAAACTTTGTTTATTAAATAATCTATAGCCTTTGGGTTTAGAATCATACCCCATAAATATGCCTTCATCAGATTTGATGTCTAGCTTACCAATATCCCTTTTTCCATTATTGTGGATGAAGCATGGACATCCGAAGGTTCTGAAGTGACTGATCTTGGTTTCTTCTACTTGAATAACTCGTATGTTGTCTTCTTCAAGATTGGCCCGATCATTACTCTGCTGATTATGTAGCAAGCTGTGTTGATAGCTTCGGCCAGAAGTACCTTGGTAGGTTGTATTCCGATAGCATAGTTCTAGCCATGTCCAATAGAGTTCTGTTCTTTCTCTCAGCAACTCCATTTTGCTGTGGTGTCCTTGGTGCTGACAAATTGTGCTCTATTCCTTGATCATCGCAGAACTTAGCAAATCTTTCATTCTGAAACTCTCCACCATGATCTGATCGAATACCAATTATGTTGTACTTCTTATCCTTCTAAACATTCTTACTGATGCTAACAAAGCTATCGAAAGTGTCATCTTTGTGTTCGAAGAATCATGCCCATGTTAATCTTGAATAGTCATCCACCATTACGAATCCAAAGTTCTTTCCTCCAAGACTAGTAGTTCTCATTGGCCCAAAAAGATCCATATGTAACAGTTCTAATGGTTTTGAAGTTGTTACAACTGTCTTTGACTTGAAAGATGATTTAATGTGCTTTCCTTTGCACATGGTTCATAGATGCCATCCATTCTTGTGCTTACTTTGGGCAGTCCTTCCACTAGATTTCTCTTGATTAGCTTTCTGAATCCATCCAAGCTACAGTGGCCCAATCTTCTATGCCACAGCTCAACTGAATGATGTTTGCTTACTGCAAGGCACACATTCTAATCTTTCAATTCTTCTAAATGAAGTACATAGAGATTCTTTTCTCTGCAGGCTTCAAGTACTGTTACACCATCTTTCATAATACTGCATCTTGACTCTTGAAACTTGATTTGATGGCCTTTGTCACACAGTTGGCTGATACTGATTAGATTATGCTTAAGTCCTTTCACGCATAGAACATCCTCTATGAGAGTTCTGCCTTGACTGCCAACTGATCCGCAGCCAATTACAGTCCCTTTTCCATTATCGCCATACGTTACTGTGCCTTCTTCTGCTTCAAGGTGAGAGAATAGCTTTCTGTCCCTGTCATATGCCTTGAGCACCCGCTATCCAGGTACCACCTAGATGCTCGAAGGTTTCGCTGTAGTGAAAACACTAAACTTTAGGTACCCAAGTTCTTTTAAGTCCTTACTGGTTAGTTTCCTCATTTTTCCTTTTAATTATCCATTTTATTTGTTTAGTTGGACATGTTATTTTACCATGACCTAATTTGTTACAGTGGCTACAACAAGATGTTTTACTTATTTTTTCAGTTTGAATATATTTAAAGTTAGACTTGTATGCAGTGTCTTGTTCGGCTACAAACTTAGGTATTGGATATATTTTAGGATGCACTATTGTTTCCTTATTATCAGGACGAGTGTATCCTAAGCCATACTTCTTTTTCCCTGAACTTCTAGCTCCTTTTAGTATTAATGTGGATTTACCATTTGTAAATTTTTCTTATGTACTAGATAAATATTCATTTTCTTTTGTTAATGTGTTAATTTCTTGTTTTAGCTTACTTACAATTTCCTGGCTTTCCAGGTTAGCTATCTGATCATTTTTTCTTTTTAAATCTTTACATAATAATTCATTCATTATTTTTAGCTCAGAAACTTGTTTTTCTAACTATTCATTTATAGATTTTAAATATGAGTTAGTAATTTATATACAAGCATGATTTTTCTTACTTATTTTTAATAGTTTACATACATCTTTGTATTTACTATACAACTCATTAAACGCATCCTCTAAACTATCAGAATTAGATTCGTTACAGGAATTGAATGATGAGTCAGAGGTTACCTTATCCTCGATGTTGGCCATGAATGCCAGGTTGGCATTTTCTTCTTCTTCACTCGACCTTGACTCACTGTCTGAGTCGCTATCGTTGTCCCATGATGCTGCCATGGCTTTCTTCTTATATTTTCTGAATTTTCTTGAGTTGTCTTTCTTTCTGAATTCAGTCTTTTCAGCTTTGGACACTTGGCCTTGATGTGTCCAGGCTTCTTGCACTCATAACAGATAGGTTCAGCTTTCTTTGAATCCTTGACTTCTGGTTTCTTGAAGTCTTTTCCTTTCTTAAAATATCTCCTTCCAGACTGGTATTTCTTCTTATCTAGTATTCTTTGCATTCTTCTGGAGAGGAAAGCTTCTTCATCTTCACTTCTTCCCATGCTCTTATTGTCATCTGATTCTTCACTAGATGTCTCTTCTGCGGCCTTGAGAGCGTTGCTTTGCTTCTTTTTGCTGGACAACTCTCCTAACCTTTCCATGTTGATCTCGTAGGCCATGAGTGACCCAACAAGCTTTTCTAGAGACATTCTTCTTAAATAATTGGCTTCCTCTATGGCAGTTACTTTAGGAGTCCATGATGCTGGTAAAGATCTCATGATTTTTCTTACCATGTTTCCATATTGTAATTCTTTCCAAGACCAGCCAACCCATTTGTGATATCTGTAAATCTGCTATACGTCTGTGTTATTGACTCTCTTGGTTGCATCTGGAATCTCTCATACTCAGTCACCAATATGTCTATTCTCGTCTCTTTCACTTTACCTGTGCCTTCATACGTGATCCTTAATTTTTCCCACATTTCCATTGCGGATTTGCAAGCTGAGATCCGGTTGAACTCCTTCTTGCTAACAGCGCAACATAGTATGCTCTTACTTTGCAGTATAGAGAGATCTTTTTCTTGTCATCTTTTGTCCACTTATCTTTCTCGTTAGTGACTAGAAGGTCTCCTTCTTCTATAATTGACTAAATTTGATAATCAAGCCCTTGAAGGAAGAATTCCACTCTGGTCTTCCAGTCTTCCAGTAGGTGTAGTCTTCACCATCGAACAATGGTGGTCTGTTGATGGATTGACCCTCGAAATGACCTTGAGCTACCATTTAATCTTTTCTCTTTAGATCGTTAGATCTTCTTTGTCGAAGAGAATTGGCTCTGATACCACTTGTTGCCCAGCTAGCAAGCCCAGAGGGGGGGGGGTGAATGAGATTCTTAAAAATATGATTATCCAAACCTGTCAACAAAAACGTTCAACACAAAACACTACGTTCGACTTGTTAGTGTTAGTAATAAAGAAAATATAACAATCACAAATAGGCAATCACACAACACAAGGATTTTATCCTGGTTCGGACCTCCTCTCCAAATAAATCTACGTCTATTCCCTGAGCAACAACTTAGGATATCTGTAAGGCCCTCGAATTTTGTTGCATTATTGTATTGCAAGTAAATAATTCATGTTGTGTATGTACGTATGTAAATATCTACGTAAGTACTAGTTAGTATACTATTGCATGCATGTGCATAAATTAGATGTAAATAATGTACAAAGAATATGATGGTAGTGTGTACGTAATAGTATACATATGACATATATAGGTATAAGATGTACATGGTCTGCATGTTTTAGAGTTCTGGCCGAAGGCCAGATTGGCGTCAATATCAACAGACGTCGATGTGGTGTCGGCGTCAGCCATATGGACGCCAACACTAACCCCAGCGTCCAGCGATGTGGACGCCAACTTCTCTGACCTGCATGCGTTGTAGAGCCCAGAATTCCGGGAGCAAGCTAGCTCACCCATTGGGGAGCTGTCTCCAACGGTCTGAAAGCCCTCTTGTCCGACCTGCATGAGAGGAGAGCTCCTCTCCTCTATATAAAAACCCCTATTTCAACCCTGAGCCCTCTCTTGGCTCTTTGCAGAGAGAAGAAGACAAATGCTAGTTTTGTGAGAAGGACCTGCCTTTGCAAGCCTAGATCCGGGAACTTGGAGCTTCATCCGGCCATCTACAACAACTGGGAGATAGCTGGAGCATCAGGGAAGGCTTCCCCGACCTCTCCTTGGTGTCTACATCAGTCAAGAACCCGGAGGAAAGGTGTCATTGGAGGCTTCTTGGGACTGCCCAAGGAGAGCTTCACCGCCATTTTAGATCCCCTTGTGGTATTTTTCAGAGGCAAGTAACCCTCACCCTCCGTCCATGTAGATGTCAAGTAGGGTTTTATAAATTTTATGTATTTTTCCTCGTGTCCTAGATCCCCCTTTCACCTTTGCATTAAGTTCGGTATGTGTTTCTGCTCAGACAGGACTTGGCGTCAATGCCCTTGACGCCGAGATCCCTGTGTGCGTCCAACGATCTGGTTGTCCACTGCTGGAACGGCCAGAGACCATCGTCAAGTTCTCCAGGACAGAACAGTGAGCTATTCTTCCTGGCATATTTGATTAATTTGATGTGTTTTGCGATGAGGATATAATGTAACTCTTATATGCTATGTGTATTAGCTAATGTGATGAATGGGAGAATGAATGAACATTTATTTTGTGGGTGGTTGACTTTATATGTCTAGCTAATGTGTATGCGAAAAGAATGGCAATTCGTATTCACCATGATCCTAATGATCCGTGGCAAAGTTTTGTTGCCCAAATTGTTAGACCATGTATGCATGATCCTATCTGTGCTGTGAGTTTCTGACATTTTTCCATGCTTGTATGGTTATTGAAATTTCTGTTTTGGGAAATAGAAATCATGCGTAGGTCATGTTAAATTTCTAGTAAATTGCGTGTTGCTCGATAAATTCGGGAATAAATTATTTGACCCTGTGCATGCTAGGGTGCAGACAGTGAGCTGTTAAAATTTGTGATTATGTTCAATTCCATGTTAATTTGCATTATGAATAATAATGTGAAATTGATGTTAAATTTTCTGTAACTTCATTTTGAGTCAGAAAAATCTGAAAATTTTCATGTGGAATCATAACCTGAGATCAGCATATGGTTAAATTTTCAAGTTATTTGGATAACTGTATAGTGAAATATGAATTTTTCCATGCGAGAAATGTGAAAAAGAATGCATGCTAATGTGGGAATAATGTGGCATGTGTGTGTGATCTGATTTGTGTAAAATACTGAACCTGTAGTCCTTGTTAATTGTAGACTCATGTTAGGAAAACAGAGCCCTTGTGTGAGTGAGAGAAAGAATGAGAGGCAAGTGATATGTGTAAATAGATGTGTTAAAAATCGGTAAATATGTAAATTGTGCCAAGTGTGACTTTGCTTCCATAGAGGGCAGTGGAACCGTATCAGGGAAAAGTCCCCCTGAGAAGATTCAATGTGTTGTGATCCTAAGGGCATTAGGATGAAATCCTGGAGGTGGACAAGTACCACTGGTTAGGGTAGAGACTTGTTCTCCCGGTCTACACAGTCCAAGAGTCGTCACTGTATTGCCTAGGTGGCGTCTATGTGTATGTGATGTGATGTGTCCTTCTCTGGTGGTTTAGACTATGTGTCACGACACTAAAAGTGAAAGTGGAAATGTGTATGTGTTCATGTGTAAAGAAATGTGAATGTGAAAAATGTGTAAATGTGCATGTGTAAAATGTACACTATGTGATTAAGAAGTTGTGCAAAAATATGGAACCAAAATGTGAAGTTGTGAATTTGTGATCCATGTTGAAGTAATTTGAAATCATGTTAAAACAGCAAAATAAATGTACTTAAAATCATGCTTCACATATGCAAATTGCCTAGAATCCATGTTAGAAATGAATGTTGATGATGGGTAGGTAATTTCATGCTTGTTTTCCTTCATGTCGTGACGTAAATTGATTAAGTAGCTCTCATGTGTTGGGTTATGCTTTCTAGTCCATGTAAAACCAGCAAGCTTAAAGTATGTGAAATGGTTATATGCATGTATACAAATGAGTAGTAACCATGTTAGCAATGTGTTCTTTCATGTATGTAAGCTAGTCATGCTAGATTGCTCTCATGTTTTAGTTTAAATGAAGGTAGAACTCTCATGTGTAGGAATGATTAGAGAGCATGTGATAGGAGATTTTGATTTAGAAAATCTGAAAGAATGAATCATGTGTTTAATAAGTAGAATCACCATGATAGGCTGTGAATTTCAATGACAAGCATACTACAGGATTGTGTCTTGTGAATGTGTGTGTAAAACCTGCTATGATATGTGCATGTATGGTAGGTGTAGAGTTATTTGCTGAGTCTTTTAGACTCATTACTTGCTTCGGCGTACATGGTAGTTGGTGACGACACACTTGTAGAGGAGGCAGTGGAGACCGACTCCGAGCGTGGAGATTAGATCGTCAGTGTACCTTGTGATATTTGATTTCCTAGTATGTAATTGCAACATTGTACTTGCAATATTATGGAAAGTAAATGTTTAAGTGTGGACAATTATGTATTTGATTTTCATCAATTTAATTATGTGGACTTTTAGTTCTTTAAATGTTATCGAATCATGTATGTTAAATGTGGATGATGAATGAAATGAAGACAATGGTTCTTTTACTTCCGCTACTCTGCTCTCATATTCACGTGTATCTCAGCTGAATGTTATTGTTGGGTAAATGTCCCACTGTGATGACACTCGCTATACCGACGTGGGTTGGTATAACCGTACCGATATAATGAGGGTCGTCACAGAGATTGGTATCAGAGCCCACCAGTTGAGATTGCACATGAATATACATAAGTCATCATCTTCATTACATGCTACGTCTACATAGGAATGTCCACATGTGTAGAATTGATTAATAATGAATGAAAAGTAGATAAGAAAATGGTTAGAAAACTTAGTAACCTAGCTAACAGTGGCTGAAATTTATTACAACCATGGGTTCGAGAGGTAGGCGTGGCGGAGCGCTGGCCCGTGAGGACGAGCCGAGACGTGACGAGCGGGCGGAGCAGCAGGCCCCGACACCGCAAGGTCCTGTACTTCCCCCACCGCCGCCTGTGGATTATGGAGTATTCATGCAAGGTGTGGTGCAAGCCATGCAGACGCAGGCTCATACCCAGGCAGCACTCCAGGCACAGTTGGAGGCTCAAGTTAGACTAATAAAATGAATTATTATCTGTTTTATTTGATTGTGCGATATTATGTTGATTGTGTATTGCTTGCTGTGTACTGTAGCAGGCTCAGGTATCAGCTCAGGACCATGCTGGACCTTCTACCATGGAAAGATTCAAGAGGATGCTGCCACCCTCTTTTAACGGGGAGAGCGATCCATTGTTGGCGGAAAGCTGGATGAGAGAGATAGAAAAGATCTTCGAGCCATCAGGTGTGCAGATGAGGATAAGGTTACATTGTCCACCTACATGCTACAGGTATGCTTTAGTTATATGCTAGTGTGTTTTGTTAAGTTAGATTTGTTTAGATGGTGCTTATGAGAGGTGTACTACAGGAAAGAGCTGATGTATGGTGGGCTTCATTGTTGCGTACCCGGTTTGAGGACGGAGCTATCGATGTTGCTTGGGACGAGTTCGTGGGGCTCTTTCGGGCCAAGTTCGTCCCCGAGCATGTGCAAGATCGGATGGAGCAGGAGTTCCTCTCTTTGGCTCAAGGCTCCATGACTGTGCTGGAATATGAGGCAAGATTTTCTGAACTCTCTAAATATGCACCTCATATCGTGGCAGACGAGCGCAGGAAGACATAGAAGTTGTGATGGGACTCAAGCCATCACTGCGGACTAGACTCGTGGCATTTGACCACCGCACGTTGGACGAGGCCCTTAGTGCTGCTTGTAGGCAGGAGGGAGAGATGGAGCAATACCTTGAAGAAAAGAAAACTTCGCAGAAGAGGCCAGCAGCGACATTCCAACGGCAAGACAAGAAGAAAGCGGTGTACCCGACGCAGCAGCGATCAGTGGCAGTCGGCAGTTCTCAGGTACCCTCTGTACGTTCCCCTGGTGTGAAGAAAGAGTGTCCCCACTGTGGGAAGACACATGGTGGTACCGAATGTTGGATGATTATGGGCAAGTGCTTGAAGTGCGGAAGCAGCGACCACAAGATCAAGGATTGCCCAAGACTTCAGCAGGGAGTCCAGCACGGAGCGCCAGCCCCAGCAGCAGTAGCGGCAGTGGCGCCAGCTACAGGAAGACCAGGAAGCCCTCGAGCCCCAGCTCGAGTGTTTGCTTTAGCGTGCGAGGATGCCGAGCAGGCGGAGCATGTCACCGAAGGTACGGTTTTGTTTTTAGGTGTGCACGCTCGGGTTTTGTTTGATACGGGTGCTACTCACTCGTTCATTTCCGAGCGGTTCACTAGGCAGTTAGCCCTAGAGTCAGGCATAGAGTCTGAGGATTTAGAGGTCCCTTTGTCTGTGCACACCCTGTGGGTACGGTATCGACTAGGAAGTGCATTCCGTCGTTACCTGTGTGCATTGAGGATAGAATCCTAGATGGGTGTTTCTTCTTGCTAAAGATGAAGGACTATGATGCTATTCTTGGTCTGGATTGGCTAGAGGAGCACTATGCATTAGTGGATTGTCGTCGGAAGAGGATCGTTTTCCGCATTCCTGGTGAGGATGAGTTCTCGCATCCCTTGCCAAGGAACTTGGCGGGAAAGTTAGTCATTTCTGCCATGAAGGCGATGCGCATGGTAAACAACGGTTGTGATGCTTTTCTTGCCAGCGTGGTGTTAGTACCAGAGGCTGATGAGTCACCTACTCTTGCGGAGATTGAGGTAGTGCAGGATTTTCCAAATGTCTTTCTTGATGATTTGTCTGGATTGCCACCGGATAGAGAGATAGAGTTTACCATAGAGTTGCTTCCGGGCACCTCTCCTATCTCGAAGGCTCCATATCGGATGGCACCTGCAGAGTTAGCCGAGTTGAGTAGGCAGTTGCAAGAGTTGCTTGATAAGGGATTTATTCGCCCTAGTGTTTCCCCTTGGGGCGCACCTGTATTGTTCGTCAAGAAGAAAGACGGGTCACTTAGGTTATGCATTGACTATAGGAAGTTGAACCAAGTGACTGTGAAGAACAGGTATCCCTTACCTCGTATTGATGATTTGTTTGACCAGTTGCGAGAGGCATCAATCTTTTCTAAGATTGATTTGCGATCTGGTTATCATCAGTTGAGGATTCGGAGTGAGGATGTGTCCAAGACGGCCTTTAGAACCTGTTATGGACATTATGAGTTTTTAGTCCTTCCTTTCGGATTGACCAATGCCCCTGCAGCGTTCATGGATCTCATGAACAGGGTGTTTAGGCCTTATCTAGATAGCTTTGTCATAGTGTTTATTGATGATGTGTTGGTCTACTCTCCGGACGAGGCCACACACCGTCAGCATTTGACGGTAGTGTTAGAGGTTCTTCGTGAGCACAAGCTGTACGCTAAGTTCAGTAAGTGCGATTTTTGGTTGCGCGAGGTTCATTTCCTCAGGCATGTTATCTCCGGTGCTGGTGTAGCAGTGGATCCAGCAAAGGTCCAGGAAGTTATGGATTGGGAGGTTCCCAAGACCCCTTCGGAGATTCAGTTTTATCGGTTTAGCTGGTTACTATCGACGATTTATTGAGGGATTTTCATCCATCGCCGCCCCTTTGACTCAGCTTACCAGAAAGGGAGTGAAGTTTGTTTGGTCCGAGAAGTGTGAGAGTAGTTTTCAATTGTTGAAGACTAAGCTCACGACAGCCCCGGTGTTAGTCTTACCGAGCGGTGTAGAGGGTTTCGCTATCTACACGGATGCGTCTCGGATTGGGTTAGGCTGTGTGCTAATGCAGCAGGAAAGGGTAGTGGCTTATGCTTCTCGTTAGTTAAAGGAGCATGAGAAGAACTATCCTACTCATGACTTGGAGCTCGCAGCAGTGGTTCATGCACTAAAGATCTGGAGGCACTATCTTTATGGTGTCAGATTTGAGGTGTTTACCGACCACAAGAGCTTGAAGTATCTTTTCTCCCAAAAGAAAATAAACCTGAGTCAGAGGAGATGGATCGAGTTCTTGAAGGACTATGACTTCGACCTTCAGTATCACCCTGGAAAGGCGAATGTTATAGCAGATGCTCTGAGTAGAAGGAGGCCATCTCTTCAGCAGGATTGGAAGATGTTGGAAGATGCGGCTTGCGCGTTGACTGAGTTAGAGCCATCGCTATGCCAGGCTTTTGTAGCTCAGTTATCTCTTATGTCCTCGGTTTTGGATGAGGTGATCGAGCAACAGGGAGCCGACCCTAGACTCTTAGAGTTAGTGGGCAAGGCAGGCATTGCTCGTGATGAGGACGGTGTGATTAGATTTCAGCATCGTGTTTGTGTCCCTGATTTAGTAGATGTCCGTGAGCATGTGTTAGCGGAGGCTCATAGATCGCGATTCTCTATTCATCTAGGTAACACGAAGATGTACCAGGATTTGAAGAGATCCTTTTGGTGGTCTGGCATGAAGAGGGATGTAGCGGATTATGTATCCCGGTGTTTAGTATGCCAGCAAGTGAAGGCCGAGCGACAGCGACCATCGGCCTTATGCAAAGGATGGACATCCCAGTGTGGAAGTGGGAAGCTGTCACTATGGACTTTGTTTCGGTTTGCCTCGATCTAGAAAGGGCAATGACTCGATTTGGGTAGTTGTAGATAGATTCTCGAAGACTGCTCATTCTTACCTATGAAGAAGAAGCAGTCAGTAGAGAGTTTAGCTAGATTGTATGTTAGTGGTATCATTAGATTGCATGGTGTGCCGAAGTCGATCATTTTGGATCGAGATCCGAGATTCACTTCAAGGTTGTGGAAGGGTCTTCAGGATGCTTTAGGTTTGGAGCTGAAGCTCAGTTTGGCGTTTCATCCCCAGACTGATGGACAGTCCGAAAGGACTATCCAGACGCTCGAGGATATATTGAGAGCGTGTGTGCTGGATTGGAAGGATGATTGGGAGCGTCATTTACCTCTTGTGGAGTTCGCATACAACAACAGCTTTCATGCGAGTATTGGTATGGCTCCATTCGAGGCGTTGTATGGTAGGCCCTGCAGATCTCCTTTATGTTGGGAGGAGACTGGTGATAGGCAGTTGATCGGACCGGAGTTAGTTCAGGAAACTTCGGATAAGATCCAGCTGATCAGAAAGAGGCTTGTTGCGGCACAGGATAGGCAGAAGAGTTATGCCGACAACAGGAGAAAGGATTCGGAGTTCGAGGTTGGCGATCATGTCTTCTTGAAGATATCGCCTACTCGAGGAGTCGTCAGATTTGGCAGGCATAGTAAGTTGAGCCCTAGGTTCATTGGCCCATATGAGATTCTCATACGATTGGGCAGCGTGGCATATGAGCTAGCATTACCCCCAGCATTGGCTAGTGTTCATCCCGTTTTCCACGTTTCGATGCTCAGGAAGTATGTCCGAGATCCGTCTCATGTGATTAGTCATGAGCCAGTGGAGATTCAGCCAGATCTTTCGTATGTCGAGCAACCATAGCTATTCTTGATCGGAAGGTTCAGCATCTCCGGAACAAGAGTATTGCGTCGGTGAAAGTTACTGGTGGAACTTCTCACGAGAGGAGGCTACTTGGGAGCTGAGGATGCGATGAAGAAGAAGTATCCCCTTTTGTTTGAGTAGCGCCGTTCTAACTTCAAGGACGAAGTTTCTTTTAAGGGGGAGACGGTGTAAGGCCCTCGAATTTTGTTGCATTATTGTATTGCATGTAAATAATTCATGTTGTGTATGTACGTATGTAAATATCTACGTAAGTACTAGTTAGTATACTATTGCATGCATGTGTATAAATTAGATGTATAATGTACGAAGAAATGATGGTAGTGTGTACGTAATAGTATACATATAACATATATAGGTATAAGATGTACATGGTCTGCATGTTTTAGAGTTCTGGCCGAAGGCCAGTGGCGTCAATATCAACAGACGTCGATGTGGTGTCGGCGTCAACCATATGGACGCCAACACTAACCCCAGCGTCCAACGATGTGGACTCCAACTTCTCAGACCTGCATGCGTTGCAGAGCCCAAAATTCCAGGAGCAAGCTAGCTCACCCAATGGGGAGCTATCTCCAACAGTCTAAAAGCCCTCTTGTCTGACCTGCGTGAGAGGAGAGCTCCTCTCCTCTATATACAAACCCTGTTTCAACCCTCAGCCCTCTCTTGGCTCTTTGCAAAGAGAAAAGACAAACCCTAGTTTCTGTGAGAAGGACCTGTCTTTGCAAGCCTAGATCCGGGAATTTGGAGCTTCATCTGGCCATCTACAACGACTGGGAGATAGCTGGAGCATCAAGTAAGGCTTCCCCGACCTCTCATTGGTGTCTACATCAGTCAAGAACCGGGAGGAAAGGTGTCATTGGAGGCTTCTTAGGACTGCCCAAGGAGAGCTTCACCGCCATTTTAGATCCCCTTGAAGTATTTTTCAGAGGCAAGTAACCCTCACCCTCCATCCATGTAGATGTCAAGTAGGGTTTTATAAATTTTATGTATTTTTCCTCGTGTCCTAGATCCCCCTTTCACCTTTGCATTTGAGTTCGGTCTGTGTTTCTGCACAGACCGGAACTTGGCGTCAATGCTCTTGACACCGAGATCCCTGGTGTGCGTCCAACAATCTGGCCGTCCACTCTTGGAACGGCCAGAGACCGCCGTCAAGTTCTCCAGGACAGAACAGTGAGCTGTTCTTCCTAGCATATTTGATTAATTTCGATGTGTTTTGCGATGAGGATATAATGTAACTCTTATATGCTATGTATATTAGCTAATGTGATGAATGGGAGAATGAATGAACATTTATTTTTGTGGGTGGTTGAGTTTATTCGTCTTGCTAATGTGTATGCGAAAAGAATGGCAATGCGTATTCACCATGATCCTAATGATCCGTGGCAAATTTTTGTTGCCCAAATTTGTTAGACCATGTATGCATGATCCTATCTGTGCTGTGAGTTTCTGACATTTTTCCCATGCTTGTATGGTTATTGAAATTTCTGTTTTGGGAAATAGAAATCATGCGTAGGTCATGTTAAATTTCTGGTAAATTGCGTGTTGCTCGATAAATTCGGGAATAAATTTTGTGACCCTGTGCATGCTAGGGTGCAGACAGTGAGCTGTTAAAATTTGGGATTATGTTCAATTCCATGTTAATTTGCATTATGAATAATAATGTGAGATTGATGTTAAATTTTCTGTAACTTCATTTTGAGTCAGAAAAATCTGAAAATTTTAATGTGGAATCATAATGAGATCAGCATGTGGTTAAATTTTCAAGTTATTTGGACAACTGTATAGTTAAATATGATTTTTCCATGCGAGAAATGTGAAAAAGAATGCATGCTAATGTGGGAATAATGTGACATGTGTGTGTGATCTGATTTGTGTAAATTTCTGAACCTGTAGTCCTTGTTAACTGTAGAATCATGTTAGGAAAAACAGAGCCCTTGTGTGAGTGAGAAAAAGAATGAGAGGCAAGTGATATGTGTAAAGAGATGTGTTAAAAATCGGTAAATGTGTAAATTGTGCCAAGTGTGACATTGCTTCCGTAGAGGGCAGTGGAACCGTATCAGCGAAAAGTCTCCCTGAGAAGGTTCAATGTGTTGTGATCCTAAGGGCATTATGATGAAATTCTGGAGGTGGACAAGTACCACTGGTTAAGAGATGTGTTAAAAATCGGTAAATGTGTAAATGTGCATGTGTAAAATGTACACTATGTTATTAAGAAGTTGTGTAAAAATGTGGAACCAAAATGTGATGTTGTGAATTTGTGATCCATGTTGATGTAATTTGAAATCATGTTAAAACAGCAAACTAAATGTACTTAAAATCATGCTTCACATGTGCAAATTGCCTAGAATCCATGTTAGAAATGAATCTTGATGATGGGTAGCTAATTTCATGCTTGTTTGCCTTCATGTCGTGACGTAAATTCATTAAGTAGCTCTCATGTGTTGGGTTATGCTTTCTAGTCCATGTAAAACCAGCCAGCTTAAAGTATGTGAAATGGTTATATGCATGTATACGAATGAGTAGTAACCATGTTAGCAATGTGTTCTTTCATCTATGTAAGCTAGTCATGCTAGATTTATCTCATGTTTTAGTTTAAATGAAGGTAGAACTCTCATGTGTAGGAATGATTAGAAAGCATGTGATAGGAGATTTTGATTTAGAAAATCTGAAAGCATGAATCATGTGTTTAATAAGTAGAATCACCATGATAGGTTGTGAATTTCAATGACAAGCATACTACAGGATTGTGTCTTATGAATGTGTGTGTAAAACCTTCTATGATATGTGCATGTATGGTAGGTTTAGAGTTATTTGCTGAGTCTTTTAGACTCATTACTTGCTTTGGCGTACAGGGGTAGTTGGTGACGACACACTTGCAGAGGAGGCAGTGGAGACCGACTCCGAGCATGGAGATTAGATCGTCGATGTACCTTGTGATATTTGATGTCCTAGTATGTAATTGCAACATTGTACTAGCATTATTATGGAAAGGAAATGTTTGTGGACAATTATGTATTTGATTTTCAGCAATTTAATTATGTGACTTTTAGTCTTTAAATGTTATCGAATCATGTATGTTAAATGTGGATGATGAATGAAATGAAGACAGTGGTTCTTTTACTTCCGCTACACTGTTCTCATATTCACGTGTATCTCAGCTGAATGTTATTGTTGGGTAAATTTCCCACTGTGATGACACTCGCTATACCGACTTGGGTTGGTATAACCGTACCGATATAATGAGGGTCGTCACAATATCACTACCCAAGGGTACAGTCCCCCTCAAGGACACTTACACATCCAGCCGTAGCTGGCCTTCTCTTCACAACCCGAAGAGGAAAACACCACCCTGATTCACAAGTATTCCTTCAACACGAAGGGAACACACACCACCTGTTTCCAACAGGTCTTTTCTTCACACACGAAGAGGAACTTCTCAGGAAGGTGAGAAAACAAGCGAAATGCCCCTAGACCAAGCTTATAGAAAATACTTGATCTGAGGCAGTGACTGAGAGTGAAAGATAACAATAACGAAATCTCTAATGTAGCACCCCGGACATTTTAATTACATAAAAACTCAAATAAATAGAAATAATTAATTTCCATAATATCATAGTATTTAAATATATGTAGCATTATCGTATGTGCTAAAAACACATCAGAAAATTTCTAAAAAATTATAAATCAACCTCACACATTATTACTAAATATTCCACAAAGATATTTGTGCCAAGAAAATTCAGATTAGCCAAGTTCAAAGTGTTTTGCGACTTATTATCGTAATTCATGAATAAGTCGACAAATCATTATCACACGTACTTGGATGAGTCAGAAAAAAAATAAAAACCATATACGGACATCAAATAATATCCTATAATGACCCATCAAGAAATTTGGGTCAATAAAAATCATTTGGGCTAGGTTTAAGAGTTATTGTGACCGATTATCCAAATTAGGAAACAAGTCGGAAAACCGTTAGCACGGAAACCCGGCACGACAATAAATTAAATAAATATGTTGGAGAGACTTCCAACATTATATATTAATGACCCAATATCATAATTGGACCAATGGACCACATATGCCCAAAAATCAAATGAAGCAAGAAAATGCATTGATATTCGTAACCATAAATAAGCTGAAATTGGAAAGAGGCAATTAGAGTTGAATTGGGATGAGAACATGCATTCTTGGCAATCCAAATTCGTGCCTACCCACCCATGGAGGTTTCCTAAATCCTCACACACTCTAATGAAGGAAGATATCATCAAATTAGGAAACTAATAAGCCAATCCCACAACTCTTCTTTCCTTGTTGTATTAGGACTCCTATAACCCATAGAATGCTTAAATACTCGCCACCAAACCCTTGGGGACGAGTTTACATCTTGTTGGGGTCTTGTGGAGGTGTTCTTGGCGGATGGGGGCGCAAGAGATCGCCCACACCAATCCGTTCTTCTTCCCAGTTGCGTCTGCTGCGACCTGCATAGATAGTCATCTTGAAGTCGACGAAAGGTAGGCCAAACCTAAACCAAACTGTGCAAGGATTATACCCCTAGAAAGAGGGTTGAGTCTACTTTCTAACCCCTCTCTTTTTGCTATTTTTTACTTAGTATATTGGGTGCAGTAAGCGTTCTCCTCCAAGTGGTCTGAACACGGGTTTTCTAGAAAAATGGGACTTCTTAAACCATGAAGGTAGGCATTCTTGGGCCAAACCTTAACATATCTTATACCAATGTGTATAGCATCATGTTAAATTTCGTTTCCCACTGGTTTCATCTAATTTCAATGAGTAGATTTTGAATTATAAGCATTTTTCCCAAGTCGCGCACTATCAGGGCTTTTCTAGTTCTTCATATGTTGCATGCGATTCAAAACCGAATTAGAGCAAATAGACAACATGAAAGTTTTTCTACTAATTGTCCTTGTCATGTTTTGTGTTGAACATTTTGTCTAAATGTCAATAGGTAGAGAGTTATAAACATGGTAAGAGGGTCACTGCATGATACTGTGTTTTCGGGTTGCACTCGGCTTTTACGGTTTGTCGAATTATCATGCATCTCAAGGTCGTTTAAAATTATTTAAAAATAATAGTCTGCATCTATTCCATGTTCCCAAAAACTTTCATGATGAGACTTTTGTCCTAAAAGCCCTAATTATTTCGGCACCATACCTTGCAAAGTAAATCATGCATTTGATTGTCCTCAGTCTTTTATACCTCATCTTAGACTTGATTAAAACCTGTCGAAACCATCAATGCTTTCTAATTACGATTTACTAGAAGCACCCTTGCATGTCTAAGTTAGTTTAAAACTAGTTGCGTGATTTTTCATGCATTGTGCAATTTGTTCTCTATTTTTGAAGCACCCTATGTCAATATAAGGCATTTCTGGACCGCAATCCATGAATATGTCTTTTCTCTATCAAATTCAGGCGCAGACCTTGTGAATACGATGGCCCGATAGGCCGCGTTCTGAGGTCTTGTCGCGACAACAAACCCGTCGCATTATGAATGCGACGAGCGCGCCGTCGCTATCTCTCTGCCTGATCTGATTGCCTTGTCGCGATCTGTACATACCCTTGTCGCGTTCTGTCCCGACCCCGTCGCGACCCTTACTGGGGTGCATCGCGTTCACAGAATTTGCATGAAACCACTTGTTTCTTTTGAAAACTTACTGCTATACCCGAGGTCGGTTTAATATGGTATTTAATGTGTAAATTGCATGTTTTTGGTCTGATCATTACATGATGGTTATTTAATGGCTTAAAAGTGGTTAACCCATTTAAAAACTATAATTACATGAAAAATATTCTAATTATTCTCTTAGTGACGTGATCATTCATGAAGCTTGTGATTCACTCTTGTTACTGTTCTAGCTTGATTAAAATGATAATTATTCTCTTACATTCGTGCAAACCCATGTGTAGTTAAATGCATTGTTCATTGCATGCCATCATGTTAAGTGCTTTCCGCGAGTTTGAAACCGATGGTTTGTGAATTGACACTCGTACATCACTACACACTTGCACTACTAGGCAGCCCTTTCTTGGGGATTTGGAAACTCTCTACCGGTCATTCAAAATCGGTAGACTAGTGACCTTTTCTCCAAGGCCTCTGTAAATCTCCTCTGACCATGGATTCCCACATGGCCGACGAGTTGGTTGTACCATTGAAGTTCCCTAGAGATAGCGTGCAGTTCCTTTCTCTTCTTGTTCTCGTGAGTGTGATTTACAATCTAGACTAAAGCTTCATGTTCTATCATGATCTCTCTTTCTGGCTTGCTTCATGTATCATGTTTTAATGAGTTTTATTCGTACATGCATATCATGACATTCGTCGTGCTTACCTAGTTCTAAATTTCTAATCACTTATATCATTGCCCGCACATTGAGATATAAATCCTACTGGACTAGTTTGCTCATCCCCAACTTTTACCCAATCTAGGTGACTATGAAGATCAAGAGGAGGAGCAAGTCGAGGGTGGGAATGCGTCCGAGTGATGAGCGTCCCAACTATGAGTCTAGTTATAGTAGTTTGCTTTGAGTGTTAGATGTATGTAGTAGGAAGTGAGGAATAAATGTACTTTTTCTTTTTATTGAGTCTTAGTCCTATAATAGTTTCCATTTGCAATACAATGAGTTGAGATTTGAATACAAGATTAGTTGAGTTCAATATTTGGGCCCTATGATTATGTATGCTATTATACACTAGTGCGTGCTGGCTAGAGGCTTATTTGCCGACTGTTCACGTCTGGAGATATAGACTCGAATTATTCCGCATTATTAATATTCGTTGCGTAACTCTCGAGACGTGACATCTCAGATCACAAGAGCTCTCCAAAACTAACAAGGAGGCACTGGAGAGCAAGAGCTACAAGGTTGGAGTGGAAAGCAAGAAGCTCTTTTGCTAAGACTCTATCACTTCCTGATTTTTCGTTGAGATTTTGAATACTTCCAAAGTTGTGTTTTCAAGAGCCTTCAGTCTAATATATATCTTCTCTTTCTGAATTAGCCGTTTAGATGATTGTTGTCTCTAGGCTTTAATGGACGTTAGACTGCATGGTTCTCCTTATTCTTCAACAGGTATGTTGCAGTCAACAGTCCTTTACATTCCATGCACGCAAGGGGAAGATTCTTCTTGATATCTTTCAGCTTCTACTTTGTCCAACGTTGTATGGGGTTGTGCTGTTAGAGACCTACACACAATAAATGCTAAATCATAGAGAGCTATGCTGTCTCTTATTGTCAGTCAACGTTAGAATCCATGTAGTAAGATATTTCACCAAAATGGAAATGGCATTCTGCTATATAAAAAGTGTTTCACATAGAAGCATGATAATAGAGGATATCCAAATATGCATCGTGCAGAGAAATGTACAGTCACATTAAATACATGGATATTAGAGAAACACGTGGGAGGACTTTCACTTTCAAAATATTTGAGACGAGTTTGAATGTCAAATCGTTGTAGTCCATGAAATTGTTATGAGTATGACTTATGAAATCGTTGTGTGAATAAGTCGTTGTTTATGTAAATCGTTATTCATTCATAAACAAATCGGTGTGAACACAAGTCGTTATACAATCATAATCAAATCGTTGTAGAGACAAATCATTATGAGAGTATAAGCAAGTCGTTGTGAGCAAATCATTATAACCAAATCGTTGTGAGCAAATCGTTGTTTCAGTTATCAAGCCGATGTTGTGACCAAATCGTTGTTTGTTATATCGAATCGTTAGGGCGACCAAGTCGTTATGTAACTTATTGAATCATTACGGAAACCAAGTCATTATGCAACTTATCGAATTGTTGCGAAGACTAAATCGATGTGAGATAGTAATCGTTGTTCTCTTGTCAAATCGATATGAAAACAAATCGTTATGAGACCAAGTCATTGTTCTCACTTAACAAATCATTGTGAGAGCTAATCGTTGTTCTCACTTTACAAGTCGTTGTGAGAGCAAATCATTGTTCTCACTTATTAAATCATTGTGAGAGCAAATCATTGTGAGAGCAAATCGTTGTTCTCACTTATCAAATCGTAGTGAGAGCAAATCATTGTTCTCACTTAACAAATGGTTGTGAGAGCAAATTGTTGTTCTCACTTATCAAATCGTTGTTAGAGCAAATTGTTGTTCTCACTTAACAAATCATTGTGAAAACTTGTTAGATCGATGTGTACTTAGAAAAATTACCTGCGCTGTACTTCAAATGCCACAGGGTAGGAATACTTACAAGTTTTCTTGATTTTAGCTGATTTATTTCCTGTGTCTAAGCTTTATAAAAACTTGTTAGATCATGTTTTATTTGAGTTTTGTTAATCACCAAAAAAGATATATAATTCAGGAAATTATATGGGGATGAACTGATCATCATGTGCTTGATTGGAAGGGTGATTGGGAGCGTCATTTGCCTCTTGTGGAGTTTGCCTACAACAACAGTTTTCATGCAAGCATTGGTATGGCTCCGTTTGAGGCTTTGTATGGGCAGCCCTACAGATCTCCTTTGTGTTGGGAGGAGACAGGCGATAGGTAGTTCTTTGGTCCAAAGTAGGTGCATGAGACTTCGGATAAGATTCAGCTTATCAGGCAGAGGCTTGTTGCGGCATAGGATAGGCAGAAGAGTTATGCCAATAACAGAAGGAAGGATTTAGAGTTCGAAGTGGGTGAGCATGTTTTCCTAAAGGTTTCGCCTACCCGTGGCGATGTTAGGTTTGGCCGGCATAACAAATTGAGTCCTAGATTCATTGGCCCGTATGAGATTCTTAGGTGGATGGGCAACGTGGCATAGGAGCTAGCCTTACCCCCGGTGCTAGCAATTGTGCATCATGTATTCCACGTATCTATACTCAAGAGGTATGTGCGAGATCTGTCGCATATTATTAGTCACGAGCCAGTGGAATATCAGCCAAACCTGTCGTATGTTGAGCAACCCGTAGCTATCCTTGATCGGAAGGTTTAGCACTTTAGGAACAAGAGTATTGCGTCCGTAAAGGTTCTTTGGCAGAACTTCTCGCGGGAGGAGGCTACGTATGAGCTTGAGGATGTTATGATGAAGAAGTATCCCCAGTTGTTTGGTTAGTATGTCGTTCTAACTTCGAGGACGAAGTTTACTTAAGGGGGAGAGGGTGTAAGGCCCTCGAATTTTTTTTCATTATTCGGATTTTTTGTCATGTTATACTTAGTTGCTTTTGTGTATATGTGCATATATGTATATACATACTTATTTCCGTATATATATATATATATATATATTGTCGTTATTTAATTGTGCATATTGTATATTAAATTATATAGGGCATATTGTATGTATTTACATATGGTGTATATATACTATTTGATGTTTCTGTTTTCTAGTCGTGATGCCAGTAAAGGTCAACATCCATTGATGTTGAGGGCATGTTGACGGCAACCAGTGTGCCGTTAACTCAGAGTTGGCATCCAGATCGATGGCCATTTATTTCCTATTAACGGCAGATAACTGGCCATTTACTTCTCAATTTCTATTGCGATTTCAGATCGGGAAACGACTACATTTTTCTCGGTTCTGGATTTGGAAACCCACCTCCAATGGTAGGATTCCAACATTAATGCGTACCCCGATGCCTCAACCCTATAAAACACCGATATTTGGGCGAGGTTTGGTCTTTTCGCTTTTGAGAAACCTAGGGCTTTCTGTGAGAAAACCCGAACTTTGCTGACTTTGATCTGGTGATTTTGTGCATCTTCTGGCGATCTTCATCGACTTGTGCGAACTCTAGACATTGAGGAAGCTTCCCTGACTCCAGTGTGCGATCTACATCAACAGAAAGATCGGATCTGGGAGGATTTTAGGTGGCTTCTTGGCATGGCCGAGGAGAGCATCTTCGACTAAATAATCCCATTAGTGATTTTATTCCAAGCAAGTGATCTAGGGATTTCATCCCTATACATGTTCCTTAGGTCTCAGGTTTTTATTGGATTTTTCCTCGTGTCTTGGAACCCCAATTCATCAAGTTATATGCATTTAGTCTGCACTTCTGCAGATGGGAACTTGATGGCAAGCTTGCTGCCGTCAAGATCTTGAGTTGGCGGCAACATCGTGTGCCGTTAACTCCGGTTGGCGGCAACCCCTTTGCTGCCAAGTTCTTCAAGTTTTATAGAATGACTATTCTGATCTCTGTGATATGTTTGTCAGATTTCTAGGTATATGTGCATGCTGTGAAAATTATATTTGATCAGGTACAGTCAATAGGTCATGTCTTGAGGATAGGTCGAATTTCTGTACATAGTGTTATTTATTAAAATTTCTGTAAATGAATAATGAGCATGATCTGACAATGTTAAATCCTGAATAATTAGATCCGTTGCATATTAGGGGTTAAAAAATTTTCCATGATGTTATGAGGACTGTTTTCAGGTTTTGAAACTGTTCAATACGACTGTTTAGTTGTGAATCGTGTTGAAATGAGTTTCTTAATAAATCTGCATGTAAACTATTTTAATTGTTAAAATTAGCATTATTGTTCTAAAAAATCTGAAATTTTAGGTATGTGACATGTGATTTGTGTGAAGCCTGTGATATAAATTTCATTCTGTTTTAATAATAGTAGGAACTGTTATTACTTTAATGAGGATGATTGGCCATGATGAGCATGTTAAGTTTAATCATGTGAAATTTAATGATTAGCAGCATGATTAGGATTGTGTTATGATCAACTTAATACTGTGAAACAGTAGCATCATGTTAGATAAATTGAAACAAGTGCAATTACTTGAAAGTGCATGTAAATGTGCTAAATAGTGTATGTGTATAATGTGAACATGTGATTAAGTGGAATGTGTAAATTGTGCCGAGATTGACATGCTACCATAAGGGGCGGTTGTGGAGCCCTACTGTAGTAAAGTCCCTATGGGAAGGCTCAATGTGTGTGATATCCTATGGGATTAGGATGAAATCCAGGAGGTGGACAAGTACCACTAGTTAGGGTGGAGAGGACTTCTCCCGGTCTGTGCAATACCAATATTCATCACTGTGTTGCCTTGGTGGGGGGTATGTGTTATGTGTATGCGATCTGCGTCCTTCTTATGCTAGTTTGGACTGTGTCATTCACGGAAATTAAGTGTAAAAATGTGACCATGTGAGTATGTGAAATGTGAAAATGTGAAAAGTGAACCTGTGAAAGAGTATTGTGAATATGATAGCATGTGGAAAGATGTGAATTTGTACTGATGTGATTTATTTATGTTGAAACATCAAGTTAAACATGTGGCTAAATGTTATAATTGCATGTGAAATTGATTAGATATCATGCTAGGTGTGTTATTTATCATGTACATAGTTCCATGTTCTAATTTTGCATAATTGTGAAGTGAATTGAATGAAATTGGAACCTCTGAACCATGTTGCTTATAATGTGTAGAAATCATGCTATAAGTTTTCATGTTTAATTGTTTGAGTGATATAAAGCATGTACCATGATTTTTTTCTAAATGTTTAAAAGACTAGTATGTGTAGGCGATATGTATATGGTTGAATATTTAGATTGCTTGCTCAGTCTTTAGAAGACTCATACTTGCTTTGGCGTACAGGTGAGACAGGTGCCTCCGTTCCTAAGGAGGACATAGCGAGGAGCGACTCCGAGCGCAAGGAGTAGCTCTACTTGTGGACGTGTTACATATTTAAAATTGTATAATTCATATGGACAATGTATTTTATTTGAAGTTGTAATAATGTGGACATTGGTATTTCTTTTATTGCTATATAGACTGTGGATATGTGAAGATGATGGAATGAGAATGAGAATAATTGTTTATTTTCTCTGTTCACTTATGTTATTTATGTACATCTCAATCTAATGTTTAGTGTTGGGTAAATGTCCCACTGTGACGGCGTTCTTTGTACTGATGTGGATTGGTATAATCGTACCGGTGTAAGGAGGGTCGTTACATTATCGTTCATGCATATCTTGTTAATCGTGTTTGCCTAGTTCTAAAATATTAACACTTATATCATTGCCCGCACATTGAGACATAAATCCTACTGGCTAGTTTGCACATTCCTTATATCTTAACATCATAGGTGATATGGAAGAGGAAGTTGAAGGACATGACTTGGATGAGAATGCATCAGAGTGATGAGCATGTTTCAATCTAGTGTCTATCATTAGTTTACTTTGAGAGTTAAACTATTGTAGTAGGTAGTGAGGTTACATGTAATTTTACCTATCTATTGAGTCTTAGTCCTGTAGTTCAACATTGAAAGAGTATGTATTAGTTCTATTTTGAGATGAAATGAAGTGTTTGAGATTTGAATAAAAGCTCAGTTGTGTTCATGACGTGGGCCCTATAATTATGCATGTGTTGTTACACATCGAATGCTCGCTAGCTGGAGGCTTATTTGTTGACTGCTCACATCTAAAAATAACGATTTTAATAATAATATATCTGCTGCATAATTCTCGGCATGCGACATATCTTTTAAACTTCCCAGTGTCAACTCAAAATGCAAAATGAGTAGTGAGGGCTGCATGGAGAGAATGAATATGTAGGGTGATAATGAACATCCTTATCTTAACCCCTTGCGGTTTGATGTGACCGGTGGCTTCTCCTTTAATATTAATGGAATACGTAACAAAGGTGATGCAACTCATGATTAATTTTTGGCACTTATGGGGGAATCCATGCATGTTTAACATGATCTGAATAAAATGCCATTCCATTCTTTCATATGCTTAAGGTACATCTTTTCTAAAACCAAAGACACCAGATTTACCCCCTTTGATCCGCATGGGGTGTAAGGGCTCTTGGATAATACAATATTTCCAGTTATCTGTCTCCCCAGGGTGAAGTCACTTTGTGTAGCGACCCTAGATACTGATGCTCAAAAAGGCACCATATCCAGATCTGCCTCCTACAAATAGATCAAAGTCTCACAAGGGATAACACACACACGTGTCCAGTAAGAATATAAAATGCAACCACACTGTATTATGATGCACGATAAAGTACATTATCTCATATACATTTATAAAATTATATTGTCCCACTACATTATTATATGTCCAAAAGAAAAGTACAAATACCTGGGGCATACCCCAAGGTGTACAACAAGAGCAAAACTCACACATTTTCTAGTGGTCCATATCCGCCTCTACGAAACCACACTCGCTAAACACCTGGAAGGGGGGTGTAGGGGTGTGAGCCACACAAACTCACAAGCTCAGTAGGGAAACTCCTTAAAACAACAACACACATAATCCACAAGTAACAAAAGAATGCACTAACTAACACAAGTCCATCGGTTAGCTCACATGTAATAATTAAAAGAGAACACACTAAAAGTTGGAACATAAGCATGCTTTGTAATGAATATAAATAAAAAATATCCTTTCCACATGTAAACAAACAATAAACATATACAGTTAATAGACACCACTATAGCATCTTGATTATCCAGAAACACACTACCAAGTAGGAGCCACTAAACTCAATAAGTAATAGAAATAAACAATCAGAAGAACATTAAAGAAAACACTAGAGCAATTGTGGAACTAAGCGGTATTAAGCCAGCAGTACCATACAAACCTAACTATGGCATAAACAACAAGCAGAGTCTAAAGGAATGATGCTACCACACAGGTGACGACAATTGGTTCATGATGCCAGTATCTGACCAGGACAAACTAACACAAGAAACACCTCTCAGTCTCACAGTCACAGAAGAAAAGTCCAACTGCAGCTCCACCACAATACTGCATAAGTAAAAAACTGTGGAGGCCAACCAACACGACTATGCGGTGACATACACTGCAGACTCATGCCTGACACACCTCTACGAGTTCTAGGGCCGCAGAGTGAGGATATTGTTGAACCACTACTATATTTTATCCTCTATTATGGTGATAACAAAACTCATGACTAACTTAAATATAATGAAAATATTTAATATAATATTTTCCTCATAAATACATCAATGTAGCACAATCGTTTCATGATTTGCACTGAAAAGCTAAATCGATTGTTGTTCAATGCATATCGATTACTGACTAACTGCCACATCGATTACTGTTATAATCATACATCAATTATAGTTGTCTCACATCGATTGTTCTTCACATAGATTACCTCAGAACATCGAATACATAGAACATGAATGCATCACTTAAACATCAACTTCACTTAAACATCGACTTCATTTAAACATCGATTTCATTCAACATCGATTTCAGTTGACATCGATTTCACTTAAACATCGACTTCAGTCAAACATCGATTTCAGTTCAACATTGATTTCATTCAGAACATCGACTTCACTTAAACATCGTCTTCGTTCAAACATCGATTTCAGTTGAACATCGATTTCACTTAAACATCGACTTCATTTAAACATCGATTTAGGTTCAACATCGATTTCATTCAGAACATCAACTTCACTTGAACATCGATTTCACTCCAACATCGATTATGCCTCAACGTCGATTACATTTATACATGGATTATGTTCACATTCACTTTACTTCAAACATCGATTACATACATGGATTACATTGAAACATTGATTTCATTAGAACATCGATTGTCCTTCACATCGATTACCATTATACTTAAACATTGATTACCTCTCTATTTCAATTGTTTCAACATGTCTTTTGGCACCCAATGAAAACTCAAATGCCTTCACATGCTTAACTTATTATTTCTCTGTCTGACTGAAGATCTTTTTGCTGTCTATCATTCAAAGTTGGTGACATGTCTAGATGTCAGTAGAAAACATGGAAGTAAGGCAAGGTATGGGCCTATTGTCAGAAGACATTTTTAGTCTGACTCTATCTTCTGTGCCTATAGATATCTAGACTTCCCTCTACATCAACTGTCTGTTAGACTGAAGAAGAAGAAGAGTAGATAAAGAAAGAGATCAGCAATAGCTAGAAGAGTTCAAACAGATCAGATTCAAAGCTGCTATATAATAGATGAAGAAAGGCTGAAGAACAAGAAGAGAGCTTTACTGAAGATTATTCAAAGAGTGTACATCCTGTGAGAAGCCTCAACGCCATAAACACTCAAAGAAAGAGAGAAAGAGCTCGAGCCCAAGAAGAAGTGTGCACGCAACCATCTGAAGTCTTCAAGCTTCAAGCTCCTTTCCTCTCTTCACTCTCTCCGTGCTGCATTGTAATTTTGGGTAGAGTCTTTTGGCTGAGAAGTTTTGAGTTAGTGTCCATACTTGTACAACTCTCAGTCTGTTCTTTCTTTTCTAAAAAAGATTTCTATCTAGTTGTAGGACTATATGCATTGAGTCTCTTCTTGTGTGAAGAGAAGGCAAGTGGGGTTGTCGGTGATTTCTGTCCAGCTAAGGGACTGTTCTTAGAACTTCCTTTTGGTTAAGGGAAGAACCTTGCTGGGGTTGGTGTTAGCAGAACCTTGTTGCGGTTTGTTCCAACAGAACCGCACTAGGGTTTGTTCCCGGTGGGTAGCTGCTTGACCTGTAATAGAAGTGAGTATCCTTCCTACTCGGAATGGAAGAGGACTAGCAGGGAGCTGGTTTGTATATCCTTGTGGGGATTGCACCCCGGTTAGTGAAATCCCAAGATTTGCTTGGGGACTGGACGTAGGCCTTCCTTCTGTAAAGTACTAAACCTGGATAAAATTCCTTGTGTTCATTTGTATGATTGTTTACATTTACTTCCACACTGCTACTCTCTATCACACACTATCGTATTCACTAACCAATGTTTTTAAGCTGTGATTTCTATGTTTTGGTTTTAGAATTTCTGTAGCTTTTCTATTCACCCCCCCTGTTGAAAGCTTGCAGCCATATCCGCGATCCAACAACTATGACTGTTGGCCTACAAATGATATGGCAGCAAGCTTTCTAGAGGGGGGGGGGAATAGAATAGTTGTAGAAATACTGAAACTAAAGCACTAAAATCACCACTTGAAAACTTTGGTTAGTGAATGTAGTTGTATGCGGAGATAGAGTAGCAGTGCGGAAGCAAATTTAAACAATCACATAAGAACACAGAGATTTTATCCTGGTTCGGTACTTCTCAAGTGGAAGACCTACGTCCAGTCTCCAAGCAAAGTCTTGGGATTTCACTAACCAGAGTACAATCCCCCCAAGGATATACAAACCTCTAGCTCCCCACTAGTCCTCTTCTTTCTGAGTAGGATTGAAACTTACTTTTGTTACAGGTCAAGAAGCCACCCTCCTGGAACAAACCCCAGTGCGGTTCTGCAACACTTAATCCCCCAGTTTGTTTTTGCTGACACCAACCCCAGCTAGGTTCTTCCCTTAACCCAAGGGATCACTGTGTACAGTCCCATAGTTGGACAGAAACCACTAGCACCACGCTGGCCTTCTCTTCACATAGGAGGAGGTACACTATACAGTCATATAGCTGGACCAAGTCTTTCTTAGAAAAGAAAGAACAGTCCGAGAGCTATAGATGATGAACAAAGGAACTCTAGCTCTCAGCTCACAGACTATCCCTCTGATTTACAGTGATGCACAGAGAGAGTGAAGAGAGAAAAGAAGCTTGAATGCTTGAAGACTTCAGATGGTTGTGTGCACACTTCTTCCTCAGCTCGATCTCTTTCTTTGTTTCTTTGAGTGTGTAGGGCATTGAGGTTTCTCAATGGATGAACACTCTTTCAAAAGGATTTTTAGGAAAAGCCAATGTGTTGTTCTTCAGCCTTGCTTCATCCTTTTATGAAGCAGCTTGAACAGATCCGTTGAAGAGATGCGTTGGAACTCTTCTAGCCATTGCTCATCATCTTCTTCATCTACTCTTCTTCTTCTTTTGTCTAACAGACAGTTGGTGTAGAGGGAAGTCTAGATATTTGCAGGCACAGAAGATAGAGTCAGATTAAAAAGGTTACTTCCATGTTTTCAGTTGACATCCAGACATGTTAGGTACGACCATTTTTGTCTAGCAGGAAGGAAGGAGTCCTTATTTTCTGCTGACAATATCTCACCTACCTTGAAGGATAGACAACAAAAAGATCTTCAGTCAGATAGAGAAATAATAAGATAACATGTGAAGTACATATGATTTTTTTTTTAGTTGTCACCACAAACATTTTGAAATGTTTGAAATATAGAGGCAATCGATGTTTAAGTATAGAAACTTCGACTGTAAAGATGTTAGAGTTTGTATCACACTTCAACTTTCCAGGAGTTGGAGTTGGTCAACCTCAACTCTTCAGAAGTCGAAGTTGGAGTATGTATCACACTTCAACTTCCCAGGAGTTGGAGTTGGTCAACTTCAACTCTTCAAGAGTTAGAGTTGAACCACTTCGACTTTCCAAGAGTCGGAGTTGAACAACTTCGACTTTTCAGGAGTCGGAGTTGGACTTTGTTTGTTCAACAGTCGATATCATACTTCAACTTTCCAAAAGTCGGAGTTAGTATGATATACATATATACTAGTTGTGGACTTAGAAAATTTTGAGCAAACAGAAGAACATATGTGCCATCCAATTATAGTGTTTATAAAATACATTCTTCTGTGGTACAATTATAGTGCATTTGAAGATTATATATGCATATGGTTATATACATATTAATTAAGCAATTGTATTAACCAAATCCTGAGATATTACAAATTTAAACTTCAGTGTGATAATGCATGAATATAATGTATTCATGGAAGAAACATGATATGAAATATATTGATGATATTATTAAGTTTAACATGAGTTTTCTTATCACCAAAATAAAGGATAAAATATAGGAGTGGTTCAACAATGACAACATGAGACAAGCTGGGGACCAGTACATTTATTGGTGTCTGTCCCTAAACCACGAGCGTGCTTCAAGTGACTGAACACAAAAACACTTGCACACCACAAGTCGCTGCCTCAACATAGTCATATTTCTCTCAGCCGCATGGGCTACTCGACAAATGAGTGAGGGTGTCCAGGAAGATGGCATAGATATCTACGGTACACATAGTATCAGGACAACCTTGAGCACACACATGCATGGCTCACAGAGAACCTGGGGTACCCGACTAGAGAGGTATTTCGGAGTAAGCACCAGGCCACTAAACTCAGTAAAGTACGAAAATTCATAATGAAACCCTACTGATTACTAAACTAGACCGTCAAACCTCTCATTCATAAACCGTCACAGTCCACCACTTAGTCAGCTCCTCGCACTATTTGGCTAGAAGGCAACATAGGTGACCATCGCATTCAGAATGCGACTAACCAAGAGGCCGCATTTATAAAGACGGTTCCACATGTTAGCCCACACACACCCCATGTTGCACAAGCAGATAAAGCCTCAGAAAAGGTGGCAATGAGATTTATGACATATAGTCTGTCGCGTTTAGAACGTGACACCCACCCCCACCGCGTTCTCAGTTAGAAAACCAATGGGCTGTTAAGGCTGAAATTTCCCGCCCACAACCACCATATGCAACACACTAAATCCACAATCGAGGTCTAATGGTCACACATTAGCCCCAAACACCACCATAAAACCATTAAGCTCGGATCCGAACGATCACAACACTACACTTTGGTTATGAGAAATGCAATCCTTAAGTATGGGTTTGATTGTGTTAACATGAATATAGGCAATTACCATGTAATGGGGTTACATAGATTGATGGGTCTGATCATAGGCCTTGCTGGCATTTTGGCACCTAGGAACTAGAGAGATTAGAGTGTGATTAGCTCCTAAAGGGAACTCACAAGTTTGGAAAAAGTTAGCTGAGAGCATCTCAATATCCTTCTTGATGATGGACTAATTGTTTTTGATGAAAAGGGTAGTGAAACCATTTGAACCTAGGGACTTATGCAACGGGAGTGAGAAGAACACCTCCTCAATTTCTTTCAAAGATGGGATTTGATAGATACACTCATTTTTAGAGGTGGAAATAGGCCTATTTGTAAGTCTAAACTCAGAGGGAATAGGAGGAGAATTAGTACAAGTAAAGATGTGCTGAAAATATTTGATAAACTGAGCCTTGATCATTTCATTTACTAGCCCATTCCCCATAAGGAATTGTGATGCAAGAAATGTACTTAGAGCATCTTCTATTTGTTACACTAATGTGATAAAATCTAGTATATCTGTCACCCTCCTTGAACCAGTAAATTTTGGCTCCCTGCTTCCAAAAAAGGTCCTCTTGGTTCAATAGATCCTCCAATTCTTTCCTTAGTCTAAGCTCTTTCCTGATGTGTTCCTCTAAAATGGGTTGTTTGCTAAGATTATCAAGCTTGAGATGAATTTCACTAATCTACTTCTGAGGGTTTGGGAAATGTTGTTTCTTCCATTTCTTAATTTGCCTTTGGCGTTGGTTGATTTTAGCCATATAAGAAGAATTTTGGTTGCTTATCTGCTATCCCAGAATATAGGTAAAAGGCATGCAAAAGCAAGAATCGTCAAACGGAGGCATTGTTTCTAGGCGAAGGAGTGTAAGGGGGGTTTTCTACGATTTAGATCTTGATCAAACAATAAAGTAGGAGGATTTTCGACACCTCAAGTACTCCTGGTTTGTTTCTTTACCTTTTGATTTTATGAAGTGACTATGTTATGGTAACTATTAACTGATGGCATCTGCCATCGTTTGGTTGCCATGCGTGGGCACCAAAGGTTGCTTTGGCAACCTTTGGGAAAGAGACACGGTTGTCTCTCTAGAGTCCTATGGACTCTATGACTTTTGGGGAGAGATCTATGCATGGGTTGGTTCCTGGTTCTCCTCTCCCATGCACATGCAACAAGAGAGTTTTCTTCCCTTTATGTGCACTCTGCACAAGTCTCTCCCTCTCTCTCTCTTATGTTAGACTTCTCATACGGGACATCACCATCGGATCCCAAAGGCATTTGGAGTGAAGAAACAACGAAGAAAACTCTTGTAGCCTTCTTCACGATCCTACGAGTTTCCTCTACGACAAGGTACACACCCCGATCAAGATCGAACATTGGTATTAGAGCATCAACGTTCTGCTCTCCACGATGTCGTCGGATGATCTCCAAGTGCAAGAACTTGCTGCAATGGACGAAGATGATTTTGAACTGAGGAAGATCTCCACGGATGATGATGAGGATAGTGTGCTTGGTAGCGACCCATGACCCACGCAAGAATCTGAGGCGCCAATTGGATTTTGGCGACTGATGACTGCTAAAAGAGAGCGGAAAATAGCTATGACAAAATCTAGAAGGGGGGATGAATAGATTTTCAAAAAATTAAAAATTAATCACTTATCAACTCAACTACTAATGAGAGTTTCAGATCTATGAATTATGCACATGTTCGAACAATTTAAACAGATTAAGTAGTGTGTGAATAGCGAGCCTATCGAACATCTAACGTTCAGATTGATCAAAACACAGAGGCACAAAGATTTAGGGTTGTTCGGATTACACAACTGTGTATCCTACATCCATCATCCACACACACACACAATTCTTCTTATCTAGAAAGTTCAAATACATATCAAAACACACACACAATCTGAGATGATAGAAATCTCAGAATAGAACACACATGTGAAATTGAGCAGAAGAATTGCATCAATTTCACAATACACACAAATTGAATTGAGTTTGAGATGGAGAACCAAATGAATCAAGAGAATTGCATATCAGATAGGACTGGTATGATTTTCCCTCTGTTATGCTCCCAGTTGAGACTTCAGACATTCAGCTTCAGCTCGATGATGTGGACTTTGGAATCTAGGAATTCAACTTGATGTTGATGGATCAAGGCATTTGGATCCCCAATGCTTCAGATCTGGACCAGCAGTACTCCATAGATGAAGCCTCTCTCTGGTTGCCGCCTTATGCTTCTAGAAGATTAGGAACTGACGTGTGTGTGTGCCCCAAAGATGTGTGGATCATGGGAATTTATAGTCCCATGTACCCACGAGGTGCCTTGGACTTTTGGGGGCACAGAATTCTCGCTCAAAAGCCTTGTACCAAATCATTCCACATGTCCAAGATTTCAGATCTAGAACAAATGTCAAGTGTGTCGACACAACTTAAGTTATGTGTCGACACGATCCTTGCATTGTGTCCTAACAACACTGAATGGTGACTTGTGTCGACACATACTTCACTTGTGTCGACACACCTGACCATAGACCAAAAATTATCTTTCTGGGAGTACAGGATGTGTCGACACATGATCAACCTGTGTCGACACCACTGGCTTCTTATCTTCTGACTGTTCTCTGGATATAATGGATGTGTTGACACATGATGGTTTTGTGTCGACACCACTGACTTCTTTTCACTTCACTGCTTTCTGAATATAATGGATGTGTCAACACATAATGAACTTGTGTCGACACCACTAGCTTCTCTTCTTGTGACTGTTCTCTGGATGTAATGGATGTGTCGACAGACAATGAACTTGTGTCGACACCACTGGCTTCTCTTCTTCACAATGTTCACTGGAATTGAGTTATGTGTCAACACTATACCAGTGATGTGTCGACACCACTGTCATCATAACAACTTTATCTCTGAACCAAACATGAAATATGGTGTTAGATATGACTAATACATGGTATTTAGATATCTATGAATTATAGTTAAGAAACATCAAAACAAGAGATCCAACAATCTCCCCCTTTTTGATGAAGACAACTATAATTCATTGAACAATTCAGTTAAAATAAGCAAGGTGTTTTAAGACAGTCAATCACATCATTTCATGTCATATATGAGAAGCAATGACAATCACAGAAACACAACATTCATTGAGAATTGAATTGTAGGAATATGACATTCATAGCACAATCATAAAAGTCAACCAAAGTTTTGAAATAAACAAGGAACTGAAATATTCACATTTCTCTCCCTTTGACATCAATCAAAAAGGTAACATTAAGGAGGTGGAGGTGGGGAGGGGTAAACAGTTTGTTGTCAATGTCCTTCATCCTAGATTCCAATGCTCCCAAGTTGCTCCTCAGCGAAAGTTGAATATCTGTCAATCTTGTATAAAGAGTCTCTTCCATCTTCTTCAAGTTCTCAGAAATATGGATTGACATTTGATCAATGCCATGGGGCATAAGAGGGACTGTTGCAGAGGATGTACCATATCGACTATCACCAGTACTTGTATCATCTTTGAGCTTCCACACACTGTTGAAATCAGCTTTAAGTTCCTCAATTTGTTGATAAATATGTGCAGTATGCTCCTTCATTTGTTCCATATCATTTACAAAGTGAGCAAAGGACAGTCTGCACTTGGAAATCTGAACTTTTATTTAAACAAAATCATGATTTTTATTTTTCAGTTACATGTTCATGATGAGAAAACTTTTGCAAGTAGCTCAAGCATCATTATGCACTCATTTAGTTTTATGCAAGGAGTGACTCTTGGTACTCAGAGGAGAAGTTTTCTCATGCCTAGTGATAGTTTCCAAACAAGCATGACTTGTCCTTTCACAATTCACCATTTTATACACCAAGAGATCTAGATATATAACTCATCATGATTCCATTTTAACATTCAATTTCAATCATCAAGTAGTTTATTCAAGAGATTTTATCAACAAGAAGTTTTTATTTAGTAGGGAATCTCTCAAAAGTATTTACCTGGTGAGATTTTCATTTTCTTTATTCTCTCCACTTACTTTCCTTGTAGCCTTAGTCATGAAGCCTTCATCTTAAAATTGACTACAAGGATCCCTGCATCCAACATTCAAGCAACACATTTCAGAACCCAAACTTGTTTGGGTCCTAAGGGTTTTCCATGAATCTGCAACAATGATTTTTAAATCTAAAATAATTTTATATTAGGTGCATGTTTATGAAGACTAGAAACACTAGCATCTTGGTTTCTAATCTTAGATCTATAGGAGTAGAATGCACCACTGACATATTGAACATTTTGTCTTCTATTTTTCAAAATTTTATCAATGAGATTTTTAACATGGAATTCAGAGAAATTTTTTTATGCAGCAATCATGTTCATATGTACATGGAATTTATGAGTATTTTTACCATAAACATGATGTTCATTCCTATGCACATTACGACGTGTATGAGTATGAAATTTTTTAGCATGCATAGGATCATGATTTCTATGTCAACAGTCCTTAGACAAATCTCCATATTTATGACATGTGAATCACTGAAGTAGATTGACGTGAACATGAGTTTTATTCTTTTTAGTTTTATTCCAGCAGAATTTAGAAAGATGATCAGGTCTTTTGCAATTACACTACTAGAAAAAGCGGTTTTACCGACAGATATTTCCTACGGAATTTGTCCGTCGGAATATCCGTCGGAAATACCGATTTCCGACCGATTTCTGACTGATTTCTGACGCAATAATCGGAGTTTTCGACCGATTTCCGATGAAATTCTTTTCCGTCGGTAATTTTCTGACCAACTATTTCCGACGGCTATTTCCGACAAGTTTCTGACGGAAAGCTGTCGGAAACGGATTTTTCGACGGATTTCCGACGGAAAGCATCCGTCAGAAACACCGCATTTTCTTGTGGTGTTAGAGCAAATGGGAGAGTTCCTTACCTGATACTTACCTTGGCATGAGTACATGTGCTGGAGTCTCTGAATCCCTCAAGAGTACCTTGGATTATCCTTGGGTTGAAAGGGAGGAGGTGGTACTCTTTGGTAGCTCTTGGCATGATGTGGAGTTTGAGCTTGCCTTGGAGCTTTCCTTGTTTTTGGAGGAATCCTATGCAGATTCTTCTATTTTCCAATTTTAATTTTCTTGTTTTTAACAGAAACATGATTCTTCTTCAAGGCAACATTTTTATTCAATTTGTCATCTTGTTTTTTAACATTTTTTTGGGCATGAATCTTAGCAGATTTTTCTTTAGTGCAACAGAATTCTTGTTCATAGAAATATAACAAATGAGTTCTTGGTTTTGTTTTCAAAATTCTTTTTGTTCAATGAGTTAAATATTAAACCATCTTTTTGAAAATTGACTTTTATTCCAAAAGATTATCCAAATTATGAGTTCCTTGAATAAATAGACAAGGCAAATTTTAAACTCTCAATAGTTTTATTCATTTAAAAATCTTCTTTTCACAATTTTTGTTTTGTTTCACAATCACTTCAAGTTCATTTGTCAGTTTTCCTTTTTTAGCTTTTAATGCATCTGTTCTTTTTCTGATTTTGAAGTTGGTTTGTCATGACATCTAGACCAGTTGTCATCTTGTTCTTTTCAATTTCAAATTGAACAATTTGATTTTCCAAGTTAGCAATCTTCTTCTCATAATCATTGCATTCATCAGTTAATGGTCTGTCATGATACATGTATTCAATCTTCTTTTTTAGATGATTATTCTCCTCAACCAATTGATTGCATTTTTCTTTTATATGTTGATCATGAGTCATGTTGGAGATCTATTTATTTAAATGATCATTGTCAAATTTAAGGTTTTCATTAAGATCAATCAAATTTTCATTCTCTTCTTTTTTATCAACGACTTCAAATTCTAATAGATCATGATTTTTCTTTAATCCACTCAATTTATTTTCACAAATGTTGACTTCATCTTTCAAATTCTCTTTCTCAGAATTTAACTTTTCAATTTCATTTTTCAAGTATTCATTCTCAATTTTCAATTCCTAATATTCTTTATAGAATGCTTGATGGCTATCAATTTTCATCTCATTTATCTCCAGTTGATCTATTAGCTTCTTATTTTGAGATTTTACCTTCTTAAACTGATTGCACAAGTGCTCATAGCATTCTATCAATTCATCATAAGATATATCATTCCCTCAATCAGAGTTAGATATTGATCTATCAAAATGGGTCTGAATCAGATTTACCAAACTTTTGAGAGTTTCTTGACTTTTCTGACAGATGTGAGCCTTCAGACTTGTCTGAACTAGGAGAACATTTTGAACTACCTTGAGCCATGAATAATTTGTCCATTTTTCTTCCTTCTCTTCTCTTCAAATTTTTTGAAGATTCCTGCAGTTAAGAGGATAGTGATGAGATTGGAGATTTCTTTGAAATTATAGCAGGAAATTCATGCATCTTAAAGTAATTTTCCCTGATACTAAAACTCAAAGGACTATGGATCTAAACACAGTGAATCAGTGTAACAAAGAATTCGATCTAATAATTAGAATTATTAACCTGCTCTGATTCCATTTGTTAGAATCAGTTATTCGGTAATGGCAAAATCTAGAGGGGGGTTGAATAGATTTTCAGAGGAAACTTAACCAATTTAGAAATTAATTTGGATTAAAAGATCTACTCAATTAAAACTCCTTTGATCTAATGCAATGTGTGTTAGTAAAATGTGAGAAACACCTTATCAAACAGTGTAAGCGGCAAATATGTGATTAACATGAGTGAACAAATTAATTAGTGTGTAGGCAAAATCCCTATACATGCATCTAGAGCAATACAATGCAAACCACAGTGCACAAGGGATTTTTAGGTGGTTCGAAGATCACATCCAGTGACTCCTATGTCCACCCCTCACACAATGAGGACACACTACTCAAGGTTGAGTACAACACACACAACTGATCACGATGGCTCAACCACACACACACACGCTAGATCAAGTCCACAAAAGATCAGATCCTCTAGCTTTGATTTGATCAACACACCAAACACAAATCAGATCTGTGCATAAGCCAGCATAGATCACAAAGCACATAGTATCACAAAATCCACGTACTGATCTCAAATCAGTACACACACAAACAGATATATGAATTGAATTAAGAAAGATTTGAATGAAGGAAGAAAAATCTCTTCAACTATTGATTTGATCACCGCGATCACAGATCCACATTATTTCTTCCTTGATACTACTGCTACTCGAATTTATCTTCTTCTTCTTCTTTACGAAGGTGCTGCTCTGCTTTGGACCGAGATCTTCTTGGAGTTGTTGATTAGATGAACATCTTCTTGGATTCTCCCATAGTAGCTCTTCTTCTTCTTCTATTGATTTGATGAAGAGCTTTTTACCCAATCGATCTCCTCAGATGAGATCCTTGGTCTGCAACCTTCCAGAGATCGAGCAAAGTACTGGAGAAACCATCTTTTGCCGCCAAAAGCTTTTTCAGTAATCGTATGTGCTGGCTTGCCTTTGGAGTATGAGGATCATGGCTATTTATAGCCCCATGTGTCCATGTGGTGCCTTGGGGTGTGTGGGCACAAAAATCTAGGTTAGATCCCTTCATTCCCCAGCTGACACGTGCTCAAAAAATTCAAGTTCTGAATCGTCATTCGAAGTGTGTCGACACAATCAAGTTGTGTGTCGACCCAAGATCCTAGTTTGCTGCTTGGTGGTTAACCTGTGTCAACACATACTTGACTTGTGTCAACACAACTGGCTTCTTCTCTTCTAACTATTTTCTGGAAAACAAGGGATGTGTCGACACACAATGGACCTGTGTCAACACAACTGGCTTCTTTTCTCTTTACTGCTTTTTGAGTGCAATGGATGTGTCGAGACACAATGGACCTGTGTCGACACAACTGACTTCTTCTCTTCTGACTGTTTTCTAGAGAGCAATGGATGTGTCGACAAACAATGGACTTGTGTCGACACAACTTTGACAAAATTATGTGAACCTGTATATATGAAGTGTGAACCATCAAAACATGTTATTATCAGTAAAATATAAAATATTAAACATCAAAAACATGTTGTTTAGTCATTATTGTAATATGTGCAATATGTCATCATCAAGACCAAGGTATGAGTGTATAGAAATTATCCACAACCAAATGTTTTAATCATCATATATACAATATGACATCAAATTGTGTACAAAATATCATCATCAAAACACACAACTCAACAATCTCCCCCTTTTTGATGATGACAAAACATGACAACATTCTTTCACAGCATAGCATTGTCTCCCCCTTTTTGACAACATCAAAAAGAGTGAAAGGAACATGCAATGCAATGTGAGTCTCTCCTTTTTTTTTAACAACAATAAAAAGACTCACTCTCTCCTTAATCAACGACAAGTATAGTCACCCCCTGGTAGAACACTCTCCCCCTATGATGGTGCCAATGAAGTAGTAGGAAAAAATGATACAAAAGAACATCAATGGATGGAGATCAAAGTATGACTGATATGTAAGCAGGAAATGGAATTGGGAGATGAATGATCAGAATCAAACAAATCTTTGATATTAAAATATGAGAGAAATATTATTGTGTCGTTGGATTGTGCAACAAAGTTTAATAACAAAGACACATTCAATCACAACATATGTCAAAGTTTTAATAATGTGAATGCATTTAAAAAGATGAAGCAAATGTGATGAAAGTGACCTATATGAGTTGACAAAAGTGTTTATCACATGAGTTTAGTAGCTAAACATTTAACATAATGTACAATAATAACTCTAAACCCAATTAACGTGAACTTCATATATGTTAATGTACATGCTGTTCTTTTTCTGCTTTTTATATTTTTCTTTCATTTTGTGAGAGAGAATACAAGAGTAAGTTGGTCAAATCACACCTTTCAGTGCAAGATGTCACATTTACCCAATGCAAGACCTCCTAATTACTCAGTGGTTTAACCTTCATTACCTTATACAGAGTTGAAACAATTTGTTTGTTACCTTCTGATGCCAGTCAAAAAACATGATTAGGTGAAATGAACCCGGTTACTTAGTGATAAAATGAAGTTATCATTGCTCTGTTTGTATCTCTCTATTTTTCTGAACACTTTCTGTTTGAATTTTTTCAGAACAGAATTACAATAATTAGAATAGACATGATAATTGAGTGTAGAGAGATTATTCTTAACATGTATTAAGGATAAAGCTTGAAAACATACACATGTTAAACACTAGAGCTACTCATGTGCCAACAAGTGATTTGCAACTCTGTTTAATTGAATTCAACATAAAAAAATTGGCATAGCCTTGTTCTTAGATTGTATCTTTAAAACCAAACTGAGTGCACAAATATTTTAGTCTTTATGTATGAAATCTCTCATATAGGAATATCATAAAACTCATTTATTCTGATGCAAGACTTGAATAAAAGGTATGATATGTCAAGGAGATAGAATCAGGAAATAAATAGAAACTGATTTTATAGCATGAGTTTGTGTGGATGTTCAAGATAGGAGAGTGACCAAGAAATGTTGACTAATAATAAAACAAGTCTGTCTCAAAGAAAGACTCCCCTTCAAGGATGTAATGGAAGCCTTCATTCTGGATTGAAGCAATGTGCAGTCATTTTCAAAGGATTTGTCAACAACTGGATCCCATGTGTCAATAGTTATTGAAGTAGCAGACTCGATGTTGTCAGAACAAGATTGTCTGTTGACAAACCACATGGAAGTTGTCGATAGGGCAGACATAAGAATTGTTTGTCATTGGATTTTCGAGTTTCAATAATTAGAAGATGATGTGTCGACACATGATGACCATTGTGTCGACCTGATGAAGATCAAAGACAATTTTCTGAGATTTTCAAGTTCCAACATGTTTTAACAATTATTTGTAGCATTTTTAAGAGCATTTTTGCAATTTTCCAAATTTACTCCCCCTTAACATGTGAATAGATTGAGAAAGCTAGCAAGCACATTGCACATGTTCATGCACACAATTAGCTTCATGCATCACATGACTTTTGGTACTTAACGGAGTATTTTACTCACACATAATGATAATTTCCAAACAAGCATAACTTGATTTTCCACATGTCATCATTTGATATACCAACAAGTCAAAGCAAATGATATGCACTAGGAGTCATGTGCACGATCAAGCAGACATGATAACACAAACATGATTCCAATTTTTATGACACAAAGTTACTATTAGGAGTAACATGAAAAAAACACTCTTCATTGTTGAGATAAGACTGTAAGAATTTTTTTTAACTTAAGCAGTTCAATCTGGAAATGATATGAGGTTTTACCTGAATAGTCTTCATTTGGATTTTACCTGTGGTTTCCAATTTTTCTTGCCTTTCATAGCCATTGTCTTGATTTCAGATGGAAAGGTGTGGCTACAAGGCTCATCAATTGTTGATCAAGCTGGCCTTGTGATCCACCTACTTGGGTCCTATAGTGGAGCAAGAGTTAAGATTGCAGCAATGAACTTTTTGAATCCAAGAGGATTTTATTTTTGGTATAGATGCACTTTTGTCATTAATGGAATTATGAGCATCATTAGTTCCATAACACAATTATTCTTTGTTTAATGCACCTATGTTTTCATGAAATGTTCACTTGGAGTTTCTGAACTTGCTTCTTCTCTCCACTGGCGATTCTTGAATGACCACACTTTTGATGCTGCTCTAGCCTTTTCTCCACGCCTTGGAACTTGCTTGGATGCCATGAGATCCGAAAATGAAAGGCAATGGAGAGAAACTGGAGGAAACATAGCGTCGTTCTTCCGGAGTTGTAGGAGAGGAGAGAAGTTTGAAAGATGGAAAAACGGGAGAGGTAGGGTCGACCTAGGGTTGAGTGCATTTAAAAAGGGAATCGACACCAAAAGATAGGTGATAAGATGATCCTCAAGTTCATTTACCCTAAACCGAAACCAACGACTAGACTTGGTTGTTTCGACACATGAATGAACTGTGTCGACCTGAGATGGAGTTGTGTCGACACAGGAATGAACTGTGTTGACCTGAGATGGGAAAAAATTCAGAATTTTGTGAAATGATGAGAAGGAAAGTCATTATTAAGATGGGAAGGATCTGAAAATTAATTCTTCAAGGATTTTAAACATGATAAAGATATCACATTCAAATTCTTATCATCATTCCTTTGCAAATTTAATGGTTTGAGGAATAGCATTCAAAGTTTGACCATTAGATGAATCTGAAGAACCTGGATTACAATTTAATGGAATTAAAATATTATTTTCAGAACAAATCATTCTTTCAAACTTTACTTGTCACGTCCCGAGAATTACGGAGCGGATATTAATAATGTGAAATATAATTCGAGACGATATCCCGAGATGTGAACAGTCGGCAAATAAACCTCTAGCTAGCACGCACTAAATGTATAACAACATAGATCATCATAGGGCCCAAATATTGGACTCAACTAATCTTTTATTGAAATCTCAACTCATTGTATTCCAAATAGAAACTAGTAAGACTCAATAAAAAGAAAAGTACATTTTATTCCTCACTTCCTACTACATGAATCTAACACTGAAAGCAAACTAACTATAGATAGACTCATATTTAGAACGCTCATCACTCGGACGCATTCCCATCCTGGACTTGTTCCTCCTCTTGAACATCATAGTCACCTAGATTGGGTAAAAGTAGGGGATGAGCAAAATAGCGCAGTAGGATTTATATCTCAATGTGCGGGCAATGATATAAGTGATTAACAATTTAGAACTTGGTAAGCACGATGAATGTCATGATATGCATGTACGAATAAAACTCTTTAAAACATGACACAAGAACAAGCTAGTTAGAGTGACCATGATAGAACAAGATCTAGAAGGATATAACAAGATAGAACTAGCAATATTTCACTATGTACAAGCACGCAAGATTTCACTTGATGTCAATAGCTTTCAAGAACGCGAGATATCATTAATTGCAATAAATACAAGATGGTCATATCACGCAAGCTGTCATGCCCCGCTAATTTAGCAGCGGAGTAAATCGGGGAAGCATGAACAGCGTGTATGGTAATTAAAATTGCACATACAGTCTCAAATATCAAAGCATCTAATGAATAATAATTGCAATAAACTCCTCATTTTATTGATAATTCATCTAAACTATTACAACCACTAATTCAGAGCCAAAACATAGTGCTCAATAACATCTTTACATTGGAAATGATAACTAAGCGACTAACTAACTAGGCTCTATGATACTAAGGACATTCCATCGCTATAACTCCAGGTCACTCATCACTCTAGTCCATTCCCGTTGGTGTGCGTATGGTCATCACCTGACTTACTTGAAACACATACGACAATAGCGCAGGGTGAGCGATAACGCTCAGTAGGACTTAATATCTCATGTAAACAAGGTTGTTGTAAATAATTAATGTCTTATAAGGCAGGACGACTAAAAGAACATTCAAGTATAGCCAAGAGGGTAATAGAACATGATGGCAAGAGAATGGTAAAACTTCCAATGAATATTGCAAAACTAGTTGTGATAAAAGATTAGCCATGTAACGATATAACATGTAAATTGCACAACGGTGCACTAGTAACGATCACGCTTGCACTTGCAGAGATAGTACTTTGATTGTGATAGATTAATCTTGATAGTAAACTGACATTGGATGCATGCCGTAACACATCCTTGATTATTTTAACTCCCATGGGCACTAGCGCTTTTCGGTGCTCTCCCTAGGACCGGATCGGGCCCCATTGCACTGGCATTAGTCTTTTTCTTTTTTATCTTGACAATCACATGAATGGCCAATAGAGTACCAAGAAGAGATAAGAGAGTACTAGACGAGATAGATGAGAGTGCATAGAGAACGTGAACAGATGAGAGGATATAGAGAGCAGATGAGATAGGGTATTATCGTAAAATCACATTAAACATCGATAGTACGGTTGCACGGCACACTTAAACATCGATAGTACGGTTGCACGGCACACCACCGCGGGCCGGCAGTCTGGTAGAAATCATCACCGCCCACTAGCCGTGTTATGTACACATGCTAGATGGTCCGGTGTGATCAAAGATAAGGAAATAACACACTAAGGCCATGGATCATACTGATCCCTAATGTGTATCGGGTTTTGGGGTAGAACCAGCTCGTTGAATAAGGACGTGCGCAACAGCCAATAAGACTTACAGAGGTCTTGACAAGGAGTCCCTGGCCTAGTCGAGAGTATTCCCGATGGAGAGGTGGTCCAAGTCAAGAGAAACTGTGTAGAAAACGGGTCCGTCGTGCCTCGAGTGCTCGAAGCAGAGGGAAAACGATAACGATATTTAAAATGCATGTATATAACGAAGACAATTGTATTTAATAAAATAGGGTAATTTAGTTATTTATTTCGCTAATTTACCGAATATATTATTGCATAATTTATCAGGGTCAAATGGCATTTAATAATGTTATGTGTGTGTAAGTGTAAAGAAATCTTGAGGATATGACAAGTCGTGCAAATGTCATTTTAAATAATTAAATTTATATCGTTAATGCCATTTATTAACGTACCAAGTCGAATTAACTATAACATGGGTTAATGATGGCTAGTTAAGGGGTATAAAGCTTAAACACTGGTCGGATTCTTGAAAACACGGCGGACTTACCCGTTGCGATTCAAATTGCGACGGGGCGGCCCGACGCGACAGGTGGACTGGCCAGTCTGTCCCAGTCCAGAGTGGAATTGCGGGGGCTTATGCCACCGCGTTCTTGATGCGACGCCATCAGCCGGCGTGACCCTACTGATATCTCGGCGGATCGTGCCGACGCGATACCAGGTGGGATTGCCCTTTTTCCAAGGGCGAATCCTCTTTGATACATAGACATTCTAAATTCCATATAAAATAGCACGGTGATACAAAAAGCACAAAACCAATTTTAAACGAAAGTAGACAAATAGATCTATCAACATGTACGACTAATTTGAAAATAAACAAGGTTTAGGCATGATTTGATCAGGTTACTTTTCGGTGACCTAAACATGCGCAGTTAGGGTTCAATGAATTAATTAATGATTGATACATGATAAAAAATTCCAAAACTAGGGGCGTTCAAAAGCTAACAAGATGTAGTATTTATGATAATTTTATCATAGTATGAAGTCAAGTATGAACGAAGTTCACAAATAAACATGAAGGGTTGGGTGCATAGATCTGACAGAGATTCATGGAATTAATTCTCCCTCATGGGAGATCAAAATAGAGCGAAACTAGGGGCGTTTGAAAGCTAGTATGATGTAGTGTTAATGATAGTTTTATCATGGTAGGTGAAAAAGTACATGTGGGGATATAGAGCAAACATTGGGTTTCGGGTTCATGGTAACAGCAGGGAGTCAAGCAATTAATTCGCCCAAATGGATGAACGAAATATAACGAGACAAGAGGGCTTTTGAAGAGGTTCATGAAGTCTACCTAGGGTAATTTTTACTTGAATTTAGCTTGAGAGATTGCCTAGCTCCCCCTTGATCCTAGCCTTCTTCTCCTTGCTCCTTAGGACCAATAGCTCCTTCTCCTCATGCTCCAAGCTCCAGAAATCGTTCTATGGGTAGTAGGGATGAATTTGGGGGTGTATTAGCTAGTTTAAGAGTCCTACTTAGTTAAAACTCTTACATCTCCTCCCAACTCCGAATTTCCACTATTATCTCCATATTTTCTTGCATTTATCCACCTAATAAGATAGAGAGATGTCTATTTTCGTGGGTAATGGGTTAGGATTGGATGAGAAATCATTTTTCGGATAATTACCATCTATTTAGGCATTATCTCACTCTCATTTAATTTATTAATCAATTTACTCCGAATTTCTTATTTTTCTCCCCCTTTTCTATCACTTATCCACCCATTTGGCTTGGGGAGAACACCAATTTCGTGGCTAAGGGATTTGGGTAGGTCTAGGATTCTTTTTGAGACAATTTAGAGTCATATTAGTGCTTTAGTGACCCCTTTTATTTAAGAGATAATAAAATTACAAATTTTCCTATTTAATATGAGTCTCATTTATCTGATCCATATTTCCTCTTATCCAAATTCCCTTTTTTGATTATGATACAGTCCTATTGAGTTAGACTAGGGTTAGACTCTTTTTAAGATAATTTATGAGTTAAAATAGTCATTATACTAACCCTTTTCATTTATTAATATTTTTATGTACCAATTTTGCTTCACTAACTCCCATCCAACTTGGGCTCTCCACGTTTGGGCCCATCAATCCATGCTTGGACCACTTATATAACCCATACTTAATTTGGCTTAATGGGTTTTTAATTAATTGAATTTATTCACCCTTCATTCTAGTTTAAATCTATTTAACATATTTATTCACTTGATTTCTTGCTTCATTTTAATTTAATAATTTGATCCTAATATTCCTAACATTTATCCAACCTTTAGGATCCTGCTTTTGGGCCCATTAACGTACGTGGGCTTAATTGTACAACCCATTTACTTACTTTACTTAATGAGTTTTAATTATCCTTTTATTTAGAGTATCTATTCATGGCCAAAATTGTCCATTGGTCCAATTATCATAATGGGCTATTAACCCATATTATTTAAAGTCTATCCACATTTTTTTTTCATTTTTAGATACCCACAATCATTAATAATGGGCAAATAGAGTTTCAATAAGTAAGCATGTGTAATGTCATTTTCATGATGATGATGAGAACAAGTAATAAGTAATTGAACATGATTTCATGATAACAATGGTCAAGAGATAAATTTGGTAGCATAACGGCACAATTTATACTTTAATTTAATATTTACATTAATGGCTTTAGTCTAGATTGTAAATCACACTCACGAGAACAAGATGAGAGAGGAAGTGCACGCTATCTCCAGGGAACTTCAATGGTACAACCAACTCGGCCTCTATGTGGGAATCCATAGAGAGCGGAGATTTATGGAGGTCTTAGAGAAAAGGTCGCTAGTTTTACCGATTCGGAATGACCGATAGAGAGCTTCCAAATCCCCAAGAAAGGGCTACCTAACAGTGAAAGTGTATAGTGATGTACACATCTCAATTCATAATCCACCAGTTTCAACTCGCGGAAAGCACTTAACATGATGGCATGACATGAAACTATGCACTTAACTAATCATGGTTTACAAGATTTTAAGAGAACAAATTATCATTTTAATCAAACTAGAATAGTAATAAGAGCGAATCACAAGTTTCATGAATGATCATATCATTAAGAAAGTAATTAGAATAATATTCATGTAATTAAGGCTTTTTAAATGGGTTAAACAATTTTAAGCCATTAAACAGATATCATGTAATGATCAAACCCAAGATATGCAAATGACACACTGGATACCATGTTAAACAGACCTCGGGTATGCCATGAAATATGTGTCTAACATAGTGGACGCACTTCGGAACACATTGCACAGTGAAAACCAGCGAAACGAGGAAAAGTCAAAATCGCGTCCAAGAGGGTGGCTGCCTTCATGCTTGAAATGCGTCGGGGTCCCGGACATGTCTATAGGAAATCATTAAAAAAAAACACTTGGGCGGGAAAAACCTCTGAAATGCGTCGGGGCATCCGGTCGCGATTCAGACCGGCCCGGACTCCCTGGCAGTGCGCAGACCCACGGGGGCGGTTGACGGGTCAACGCCTTAGTCGCATCGGGGTCTTCGGATGCCTTTCAAATGGTCACGTCGCCCATGCGTGATGTGACAGCAGGTGGTTGAAATGCGTCCTCGGGACCGGACGCGTTTCAAGGAGCAGGCTGAAATGTGGAAAATCAGGACTAGGGGGGTTTGATCCATGCAATGCTTACCTCTCCTAAACTAGGGTTTTTCGGACAAAAGTCTCAACATGAAAGTTGTTGGGAACATGACAGAGGAGAGAACTATGATTTTTAAATAATTTTAAATTGCCTCGAGATGCATGATAAATCGACTTGAACAAGAAAAGACCCTAACATGCGCGACTTTGGAAAAATGCCTATAATTCAAAATCTACAGATTGGAATTCGATGAAACCAACTGGACATGAAACTAGACTTGATGCTCTACACATTGGTATAATATTTGTTATGGTTTTCCCCGAGAAAACCTACCTTCTGGGTTGATGAAGTATCATTCTTTAGAAATCCCTTGTTCAGACCACTGTTTGAAGAACGCCTAATACTCCGTGTATACTGCATGGAAATTGGGCATTCCACTTGTGTTAGAACATAGACTTCACCCACTTTCTAGGGGTATAATCCTTGCATGATGGGATTTAGGTTTGACCTACCTTTGCTTGACTCCAAGGGGACGGTTTGCACAGGTCGTAGCAGACGAATAGAGGAAGAAGTTGAGCTTCTTTTGGTCGATCCACAGCTCCCCAGCCGCCCAGCACTCCTCCACACGACCCCAACAAGTTGTAAAACTCGTCCCTAGGGTTTAATGGAGAGTATTTAAGCAACAATGGTGTTTAAGAGTCCTATTATGACAAGGAAACTATGGTTGCGGTTTTGGCTTGTTACATTCCTAATTTGAGGATTTCTTCCTCCATTGGAATGTGTGAGGCTTTAGGAAACCTCCCACCATAGAAAGCACGAATTTGGGTTGCCAGGAATGCATGTTCTCATCCCAATTCAACTCTAATTGCCTCTTTCTAGTTTCAACTTATTTAAGCTACGAATTTCCATGCATTTTCTTGCTTCATTTGATTTTTGGGCCAAATGTTGTCCATTGGCTCAATTATGATATTGGATCATTAATATATAATGTTGGAAGTCTCTCCAACATTTTTATTTAATTTATGATTACGTCGTATTTCTGTGTTAACGGTTTTCGACTTATTTCCTTATTTGGATAATCGGTCACCATGTGATGTACACTTGGTTAATCGGATTTTTTGTTGCACGAATTTCTTTGTGTAACGCTTAGGAATAATGTGTGGGGTTGATTTATAATTTTTACAGAATTTTCCGATGTGTTTTAGCACATACGTTAATGATACGTATGTTTTAAATACTCTGATATTATAGAAATTATTTATTTGAATTTTTTTAAAATTTCCGGGGTGCTACACCCTCCCCCACTGAAGAGAATTTGGTCCCCAAATTCATGTATAGAAAGTTATTGTACATGTGAGGTGTACTTACTTGTGAATAGCTCTGGGTATCTTTTGCGCATTGCTTCCACGATTTCCCACGTGTCGTCTTCATCCATGCGTTTGTTCCATCTAACCCTTACCAGTGGGATGACCTTGTTCCTTAGTTGGCGCAGATCCTGGTCCACAATCTTAACTGGCTTCCCTTGATACATTATGTCTTTATTGAATTCCAAGAGTTCATATTCTATGACATGCCACGGATCTCGTACATACTTTTTCAACATGGATATGTGGAACACATTGTGTATTCCATCCATTTGTGGTGGTAAAGCCAGATGATATGCCACCTTGCCGACTCTTTCAAGGATTTCGAAAGGCCCGACGAACCTTGGTGACCACTTGCCTTTAATACCAAAACGCCTGATCCTACGACCTGGAGACACTTTCAAGAATACATGATCACCCACCTAAAACTCTAGGTCTCTTCTTCTATTATCTGCATATGCCTTTTGTCTTTGTTGTGTCACTGCCATTCTTTCTTTAATAAGCTTTACCTTCTCTGTGGTTTCCCTTATCATCTCTGGTCCTAGCAGTTGTTTTTCACCAACTTCATACCAGCATATTGGAGATCGGCAACTCCTGCTATAAAGTGCTTCAAATGGCACCATTTGATTGCTATCTTGATAGCTATTGTTCTAGGCGAACTCCACAAGAGGTAAGTGTTCATGCCAGCTACCTCCAAAATCTAGGACACATGCTCTAAGCATATCTTCAATCACCTAGTTGGTTCTCTCTGTTTGACCATCAGTCTGTAGATGGAAAGCCGTGTTAAAGTTTAGTTTTGATCCCAAGGAGTTGTGCAGTCCTTTCCAAAAATGAGATGTAAACCTAGGGTCTCTATCAGACACGATAGACACCGGTACTCCATGTAATCTGACTATTTCCTTCACATACAATACAGCCAGAACATCTACTAACCACTTATTTTTCATTGGCAAGAAGTGAGCCGACTTGGTTAAGCGGTCGACTATAACCCAGATACCATCGAATCCACCTCTAGGTTTGGGTAGTCTGAAAATAAAGTCCATCCCTATACCTCCTCATTCCATGCTGGGATTTCTAGGGGTTTGAGTTTACCTACGGGTCGCAAGTGTTCCACCTTGACCTTTTGACATGTTAGTCATCGGGCGACATATTCCGCCACCTCCCTCTTCATATTTGGCCACCAAAAGCTTCTCATCAGATCCTGATACATTTTGGTAGTTCCAGGATGAATGGTATACCTAGTCTTGTGAGCCTTATTCATAATCATTTTCTTTGTCTTTGCATGGTCGGGTACACATAATCGATCTTGGAACAATAGTTTTCCATCTTCAGTTAAAGAAAAATCCGGCCTCTGGTCTAGATTAGCCTTAATCTCCACAAGTACAGGGTCATTGTCTTCGAGTGTTATGATGTCGTCCAATAGTGTAGGTTGTGCTCTAACACTAGCAACAAGGCATCCCTCTCTCTTTGATGTCAGCATCAATATTTAACTTGGCAAGTCTTCTAATAACTTCCATTCACCCACCATTAAACTTGACAATGTGATCATTGGCTTTCCACTTAGAGCATCTGCCACAACATTTGCTTTTCCTAGATGATATTGGATCGTGAAGTCGAAGTCTTTGAGATACTCCAACCACCTCTGCTGTCTCATATTCAAGTCCTGTTGAGAAAACAGATACTTTAAGCTTTTATGGTCAGAAAACATAATGAATTTCTCCCATATAGATAATGACGCCATATCTTCAAGGCGAAGACTACAGCAGCTAGCTCCAGATCATGTACATGATAATTGTCCTCGTGCTTCTTCAATGTTTGGACGCATAGCATATAACATTCCCATTTTGCATCAGCACACAGCCTAGGCCGATCCTGGATGCATCGGTGTATACTTCAAAACTACCCCCAGCAACTGGCAGTGTCAGTATAGGTGCTGAGGTGAGGTGCTCTTTCAATGCCCTGAAACTTTCTTCACATTCATCAGTCTATGCAAATGAATTCTCCTTCCTGGTAAGCCTATTCAATGGTACATCTATCTTTGAGAAATCTTTAATGAAGTGACGATAATAACCGACTAAACCTAGAAAGCTTCTAATATCTGACACAGTTGTTGGCCTCGCCCAGTTCTTTACCCCCTCCACCTTAGATGGATCTACAGAGATTCCCTCCTTGGATATGATGTGGCTCAGGAAAGACACTTCTTCCATCCAGAATTCACACTTACTAAGTTTTGCATAGAGTTGATTGTCTCTAAGCACTTGCAGAGCAACCTTCAAGTGTTCCTCATATTCTTCTTTGGACTTGGAGTAAATAAGGATGTCATCAATGAACACCACTACAAACTGATCCATGTATGGCCTATAAATATGTTCATAAGTTGCATGAAAGCCGCTGGAGCATTTGTTAAACCAAACAACATGACCACGAACTCATAGTGACCATATCTACTTCGGAATGCAGACTTGTGAATAACCTCTTCCTTTATTCTCAGTTGATGGTAGCCTGATCATAGATCTATCTTGGAGAAATATTGTGCACTAGAGATCTGGTCAAATAGCTCATCGATGAGGGTAGTGGATACTTATTCTTTATTGTCAACTAGTTTAACTGATGGTAATCAATGCATAGCCTCATTGTCTCGTCCTTCTTCCTGACAAATAGCACTGGCGCTCCCCACGAGGATGTGCTAGGCCAGATAAAACCCTGATCTAGCAATTCTTAGATCTGTCTCTTCAACTCCTGCAATTCAACAGGGGAAATTTGATACAGAGCTTTTGAAACAAGGGCTGCCCTAGGGAGTAACTCAATGGTGAAGTTTACTTCCCGCTCAGGTGGTATACGAGGTAATTCCTCTGGAAATACATCGGGATAGTCCTTGGGTATGGGAATGTCTTCTAAGGTTGTTTGCTTCTTTTCAGTTGTCAAGACTAAAATTAGGAAAGCATCACAACCATGGTTGATCATCTTAGAAGCCTTAAGAGAGGATATCAAAACATGGTGTTTATGATAACGGGTGCCAAGTAGTGATAGAGTTGGAAATATTGGTCTTTTGAAAGTGACCCTCCTATGGTGATAGTTTACATCGGCATCATATTCAATTAGCCAATCGACACCCAACATGGCATCATAACCCTTCATGTCTAAACAGATAAGGTCGACAAGGATATTGTGTCCTCCATTATGGTTTCACATTTGGCATGTAGTGAGTGAGTTCAGATTCCGAGCCTAGGGGAGAAGCTACAGTGATCTTGGATTTCAAGGTACAGGTTTGAAGGTAGAGTTGCAGCAAATGTGGTGGAAATAAAGAATATGCAGCACCAGTATCAATAAGCACAAATGCAGGTTGAGAGTGTATGGAAATGGTACCTTCAACATACCCCCTTCCTCGGGTAGGTCAGCATCTATGACAGCATTAAGGCGTCCCTGATGCCGTGGTACATTCTGAGCTCTTCCTGGTTGATCCTTCAGCATAGGACAGTCAGGAATATGGAGGTCACGACCCTCGCATTTCAAGCATGCCCCGAGCTTCTTCCAGCATTCTTCAGCTCGGTGCCTTGGTTTATCACAGAATTTGCAATTTTCTGCCAACTGCCTACCTTCCACTTTGACTCTCTTGTCTCCAGCAACATCCCTTCCACAATTCAGCATCTTGTTGTTGTTGTTAACGTTGTTGTTACGAAAAGTTGGAGCAATATTAGGTGCTCCCTTCTTGATGAAGACCGGCTTCGAGTTGTCCTTGCCCCTCATGCCCTCTACTTTGGCCATGGTGTCTTCTACCAGCTGAGCTCTTTGGACCATCTCAGTGTAAGTTTGAATGTTGTGATGTCTGAGCTTCTCGATGAACAAGGGCCTGAGCCCATCCATGAACCGATTTGCCTTTAGTCTTTCCGTGCCCACCAGATATAGGGTATACATAGCCAGCCATGCGAACTGAGCTTCATGCTCAGCTACGGACATTCCCTTCTACTTCAGTGCGGAAAATTCTGCCTCTTTCTTCTCCTTCACTCTTTCAGAGAAATATTTTCCCCAGAATATCTCCAGGAATCCAGCCTACTCCAGTTTTCCAGCATTTGGTAGGTGGGCCGATGTGGCGTTCCACCATGCTCGGCCATCCTTAGTGAATTGAAAAGTGGCCAGTACCACCTTGTCCCTGTTCATGCATTGCATGACTTGGAAGATCCTTTCTATCTCCTCCTTCCAGTTCTCTGCTTCGTCTGGATCAGGGGATCCAGAGAAGCAAGGGGGGTTCAAACTCATAAAGTTGCGGTGTAAATCACCCACTACATTCCTAGCAGCAGCAATAGCCTGATTTCCATCCTGAACCACATATTGTAAAGCCTAAGTCAATCCAACGATGGTTTCTTGCATAGCTTGCCACTGGTTGCGAGCCACTGTAGTTGAGTGTAAGAGTGATGAAGGTTCTTGAGAAAAGGATAGAAACCAATTAATGTCTCTAGATACATTATCAGAGTCAATGGGTAGGAGTGTTTTGTTCATTCTATCATATTCCCAGTCTCTACCCATTCTCACCAGGTACTATATTTAATTTCCATGACCTATGATCCATAGGTATCTCCTAATCCTGAGACATATATCCTATTTGGTATTCCTAGGCTCTGATACCACTAAACTGTCACATGCCGAAATTATGCAGTGGATATTAATAATGTGAAATATAATTCGAGATGATATCCCAAGACGTGAACAGTCGACAAATAAGCCTCTAGCTAGCACGCACTAAATGTATAACAACATACATCATCATAGGGCCCAAATATTGAACTCAACTAATCTTTTATTGAAATCTCAATTCATTGTATTCCAAATGGAAACTAGCACAGGACTAAGACTCAATAAAAAGAAAAGTACATTTTATTCCTCACTTCCTACTACATGAATCTAACACTCAAAGCAAACTAACTATAGACAGACTCATATTTGGAACGCTCATCACTCAGACGCATTCCCATCCTCAAATTGTTCCTCCTCTTGAACATCATAGTCACCTAGATTGGGTAAAAGTAGGGGATGAGCAAACTAGCCCAGTAGGATTTATATCTCAATGTGCGGGCAATGATATAAGTGATTAACAATTTAGAACTAGGTAAGCACGATGAATGTCATGATATGCATGTACGAATAAAACTCATTAAAACATGATACAAGAACAAGCTAGTTAGAGTGACCATGATAGAACAAGATCTAGAAGGATATAACAAGATAGAACTAGCAATATTGCACTTTGTACAAGCATGCAAGATTTCACTTGATGTCAATAGCTTTCAAGAACGCGAGATATCATCAATTGCAATAAATGCAGAATGACCATATCACAAAAGCAAGCAAGCAAGAATGCACGATCACGATAATGTAACACTAATCAGGCACGTAGACACTAATGTACACCAAGAAAAGATCCTTCAAGAATGCACACTAGGACACGTGTATGTGCTTATTGTATCTATTATTCAACACGCACGCACGACTCCCAGCGCAGATGCAACACCCGTAATCATTATACCCCATGGTTAACAGTATATTTATGACTCTCCATCATTGGGGCTAGATTGGAGCCCTTGGACACTCGCCGTGCCCCGTCAGCATCTCACTTAAATTTTGAATGTAGATACCCATAGTCATTAATAATGGCCAATGAGAGTTTCAATATGTAAGCATGTGTAATGTCATGTTCATGATGATGATGAGAACAAGTAATAAGCAAATTGAACATGATTTCATGATAACAATGGTCAAGAGATAAATTTGGCAACATAACGGTACGATTTATTCTTTAGTTCAGTCTTTACATTAATGGCTTTAGTCTAGATTGTAAATCACACTTATAAGAACAAGATGAGAGAGGAAGTGCATACTATCTCCAGGGAACTTCAATGGTACAACCAACTTGGCCTCCATGTGGGAATCCATGGACAGCGGAGATTTACGGAGGTCTTAGAGAAAAGGTCACTAGTCTTATCGATTCGGAATGATCAATAGAGAGCTTCCAAATCCCCAAGAAAGGGCTGCCTAACAGTGCAAGTGTATAGTGATGTACGCATCTCAATTCACAATCCACCGGTTTCAAACTCGCGGAAAGCACTTAACATGATGGCATGACATGAAACTATGCACTTAACTAATCATGGTTTAAAAGATTTTGAGATAACAAATTATCATTTTAATCAAGCTAGAATAGTAATAAGAGCGAATCACAAGTTTCATGAATAATCATATCATTAAGAAAGTAATTAGAATAATATTCATGTAATTAATGCTTTTTAAATGGGTTAAACAATTTTAAGCGATTAAACAGATATCATGTAATAACCAGACCCAAGATATGCAAATGACACATTAGATACCATGTTAAACAGACCTCGGGTATGCCTTGAAATATGCGTCCAACACAGTGGACGCACTTCAGAACACATTGCACAGTGAAGACCAGCGAAACGGGGAAAAGTCAAAATCGCATCCAAGAGGGTGGCCGCCTTCATGCTTGAAACACGTAAGGGATCCCGAACGCGTCTATAGGAAATCATTAAAAAAACACTTGGGCGGGAGAAACCTCTAAAATGCGTCGGCGCATCCGGCCGCGATTTAGACCGGCTCGGACTCCCAGGCGGCGCGCAGACCCATGCGGGCAGTTGACGGGTCAACGGCTTAATCATGTCAGGGTCTTCTGACGACTTTCAGATGGTCATGTCGCCCATGCGCGACGTGACACCAGGTGCTTGAAACGCATCCTCGGGACCGGACGCGTTTCAAGGAGCAGACCGAAACACAGAAAATCAGGACTCAGGGGGGGTTCGATCCATGCAATGCTTACCTCTCGTAAACTAGGGCTTTTCGGACAAAAGTCTCAACATGAAAGTTGTTGGGCACATGACAGAGGAGAGAATATGATTTTTAAATAATTTCAAATGGTCTTGAGATGCGTGATAAGTCAACTTGAAAAAGAAAAGACCCTAACATGCGCGACTTTGGGAAAACGCCTATAATTCGAAATCTACTCATTAGAATTCGATGAAACCAACTGGACATGAAACTAGACTTGATGTTCTACACATTGGTATAAGATTTGTTAAGGTTTGGCCTGAGAAAACCTACCTTCTGGGTTGATGAAGTGCCATTCTTTAGAAATCCCTTGTTCAGACCACTGTTTGAAGAACACCTAATACTCCGTGTATACTGCATGGAAATTGGGCATTCCACTTGGGTTAGAACGTAGACTTGACCCTTTTTCTAGGGGTATAAGCCTTGCATGATGGGATTTAGGTTTGACCTACCTTTGCTTGACTCCAAGGGGACGGTTTGCACAGGTCGCAGACGAACAGGAAGAAGTTGAGCTTCTTTTGGTCGATCCACAGCTCCCCAGCCGCCCAGCACTCCTCCACACGACCCCAACAAGTTGTAAAACTCATCCCTAGGGTTTAATGGAGAGTATTTAAGCAACAATGGTGTTTAAGAGTCCTATTATGACAAGGAAACTATGGTTGTGGTTTTGGCTTGTTACATTCCTAATTTGAGGATTTCTTCCTCCATTGGAATGTGTGAGGCTTTAGGAAACCTCCCACCATAAAGCACGAATTTGGGTTGCCAGGAATGCATGTTCTCATCCCATTCAACTCTATTGCCTCTTTCTAGTTTCAACTTATTTAAGCTATGAATTTCCATGCATTTTTGCTTCATTTGATTTTTGGGCCAAATGTTGTCCATTGGCCCATTCTTATTGGGTCATTAATATATAATGTTGAAAGTCTCTCCAACATTTTTATTTAATTTATGATTGCGTCGTATTTCAGTGTTAACAGTTTTCCGACTTGTTTGCTTATTTGGATAATCGATCACCATGTGATGTACACTTGCTTAATTGGATTTTTTGTCGCACGAATTTCTTCGTGGAACACTTAGGAATAATGCATGGGGTTGATTTATAATTTTTACGAAATGTTTCGATGTGTTTTAGCACATACGTTAATGATACATATGTTTTTAATACTCTGATATTATGGAAATTATTTATTTCTATTTATTTAATTTTTTTTAAATTTCCGGGGTGCTACATTACTTAACCAAAGTAAGATGATTTCTCTATGATAAATTCCAATCAGTATTGAAGTTAAACACTTTTAAAGGATTTAAGTTTGGCAAGTTGTTGACCAGTTTTTTAATGTAAATTTCTTGAAGTAAAAGCAATGAGCAGTAAGATTAGTAAATCTTGTTCACTCAAGTACACATGCTTTTTACGCACCTGAGTCCTTGGTTACTTAAGATTACTAATCATCCTACCTAAAGGGGTTAATGAATGTTGCCCAAATAGCAAGCCCAGAGGGGGGGTGTTGGGTTTACATGTGTTATGTTTTTTATGACGAACAAAAAAAATTGATGTTATGTGACTATGTAAAACATGATGAAAATGACAACTCAACCAAATGATAATCAAGAAAGAACATGTGTCAATTGACTATTTAAATGTTCATTATATCTCACTAACATGCTCTTAAATGTAGGTGTGAATGTATGCAAAACAATGTACCAAATTCAAGAGCAAAATCTCAAGAAACTCAAGTTAAACAAGTGCCTGTCGACAGATCTACAAGGCCCTGTCGACAGCCAAGCACAGGGAGACAAGACAAAGTTCAGGACAATAGTACCTGTCAATAGATCCAGATCGCCTGTCGACAGCTACACACAGGAAACTATTTCCTGGAAGACCAGTGTTCTAGATTTTGCAAACATGTTAGAACCTGTCGACAGTTGCATAGGTTGTTGTCGACAGACGAAGAGAAACCTCAAGACTCGAGATTTGGATACGTTTCTTATTTGGGTGATTCGTTTTACCACGTCTTACCATACTTGAACACCCATCTATAAGGAACATCTAGAGGTATTTTCACACAAGCTCTGCTTCAACCTTCTGTCTAGGGAAAGAAAGAACCATCTTCTGAACGGAATTGAAGCTGGTTTGTCCAACTCTCAAGCTTCTCCATCAACTGATACCTGTCAAGACAGAGCTTGAAGTTCATCTGGACGACCATCTTGAAGAGTAGCATGTCAGGATTTGATTCAACAACTCTGAACTCTTCACTGTTTCTACTTTTTCATACTTTGTGTGTGTGACAGTGGGTCAAGCACCTCTTGTGCTTGATCTACGTGTGTGGTGTTGTTCTGATAGTGTGTTTGCATCAGACAACGTTAGGCGCACCAGTTCGAGAGCTTAGGTTGTTCAGATCGACAGACCGCGATCAGTGGTTTCTACCCCTTCCTTCAGGTACACTCTATTCTTCTCTTCCCCTTTACTTAAAATTTCCCTTTGATATTTAATGTGAATTAACCATGCTTTCTTGTTTTCTTGCAGGTTTGGGCCTACCTTGTGACGGATCGCCTCGGTCAAGCCCGTTAAACCGATAACGTACTTGATCCGAGTCCGCCTGCCGCGAACGGGCCGAAGCCTCGCAAGGGATACCAAACCACAGTCTGTGTAAACATAAAGGAACACACCACATTTTTATATATTCCACAAGTTACATAGCCAAAATTTCACAAAAGCTGAAAAGAAGTACAAGAGCTGGGGCATACCCGAGGTACAACTGAAGAAAGTAAACAACTACAAACTACACTGCTGAAGCTACTCTGCTGGGTGCTGACCCTGCACCGCTATGACGCGGCCCGGAACTGGACGTCGGACGAGAGACGTCCTCCTGTTCTCACCTGTGGGGGTAGGGGGAGCCTCTCTAGTCACTGGCTCAGTAGGGAACTCCCCCAAAAGAGAGCGAAACAAACACCACGAGTACGAATAGTAAACAACACCAACAATTATATAACAGCTAAGCAAGTAAGTAAAGCTGTAAAAGTACTCACCGTCTGCCGACTACGAGAAACAACAGTAATAATTAAACGGCAAACCAGTACAGGTGTACAAGCTAAAGTAGAGACAGCCAACACGAGCCACGTGAACTGATTGACACCAGAAACTGACTCGGACAACTAACACAAGTCTACCTCTCAGTCTCGCAGCCACGAATGAAAGGTCCAGCTGCCGCTCCACGTAAAAAGGTCAAGCAACTGTGGAGACCAACTAAACACCACAACCTGCAGACCACACGTCACAGGCCCATGGCTGGCACCTCCAGAGACCCTGGCCTGGCTCGCTAGAGTGAGGCACTGGAAAAGGACTAGCTGGGGACCAGTGTCGACTACTGGTGTCCGTACCCCAACTACGAGCGCGCTACAAGTGACTAAAAACAAACTCAAGTGTCACTGTCCCACTGTCGTCTGTCCCTCAGCCGGACGTACAACTCTAACACAAGAGTGAGGGTGTCCAGGTCAGACGACACAGACCTCGACGGTACAGCACAAGTACCGAGACAAAGCCCCGATCTAACAGCCTGGCTCACAAAGAACCTGGGGCACCCATAGAGAGGTAACCACGGTAGGCGTCGTACTACTCGCCACGTACACAGAACCACGTGCACGTCACACACAAACCACGTGAAACCTCACGTAAACACAAGTAACCACTGGTTCACTACACGTGAACCTAACTGACTTGCGTACACAACGCACAGTCACCGAAGTAAAAACTAATAGCATACCTTGTATGTTAAACACGTAAACCAAGTGCACTCAGTGCACCTCATGCGTCAACACACATGTATTATCGATAATTATTGTACTTAGTCATTTCTGCTCAAATAGAAGTAGGCGGCCACATCGATTGCCGCTTACTGGGAGTCAACGGCAAGGGTCCTGGCCGTTAACCTCCTGGCTGAGGATCTTGGCGGCAAACGATGTTGACGCCAGGTTCTCCGGCCATAAACCCTGCAGAAAACCTAATCCGGCCCTGCGGTGTTTTCTAACTATTCTAACTACTGAAAAACATGCAAATGCAATTCCTTTAGCATGCTAGAACCCAATACAACCTGTTATAACATGATTCGTACAGTAAACTACTCAAACCACCCATTATCCCGCTTGGTGCAACTCTATCCAAACATGGATTAACATGCAGGTTCAGGTGATTATGATGTGTTTTAATGTTTCTACGGAGCTAAACGGGTTCGTCCCCTACCTCAGAACGCGTTAGAATCTCCCACGATCTCCTGGTTCACGCCGAGCCCTCCACGAGCTCCCACGCGAATTGCACCACGCCGCGACGTTTCTCGCGCGCAATTAGCGACGCCACGCATTCTACAATCGTCCAACTACTCCTCAGCACCTGTTGGAAGCTTTAGAAACTCTGGGGCGTGAAGCTGGGGCAAGAGGGGGAAGAGAGTGAGCTGAGAGAACATAACCTGTTGAACTGACAGGTTGGCGTCAACCCCCTTGTCGCCAACATCAACCGCCAGCCTAAACATCCACATCTACTGCCGCTAAGCTCTTTATGTAAACGTCCACCAATCTGGACGCCTACTAGTAAACGGCCACCCATGGCCGCCAACTCAGACAGAACAGCAGCAGGTCCCGTTTCTTTTCAGGACCAACCCTGCTCTTCACCTGCTCAAGCCACGCATCCACACCATACATTCCACACACCGAATCACACTGGCCTCACAACGGCCGCCACAACCACAACACACACGATCCGCATGGATCCGAAAAGCACGCGACGTTACATTACTATCATCTAAAAAGAAATTTTCGACCTCGAAATTCATAACACATTCAAAGTTAAACAACTCATACATACACACCTTTACAAGTACTATCATCTAAAAAGAAAATACACAACTTATTCAAACAGATAGGGATACCCTTTAGCCATTTCTGCGGCTAACTCCCAGGTATCCTCACCACCCACCTATTTTCCCATCTCACTTTACTAGTCAATTTCTTTATTCCTCAGCTTCTTTATCTTTCGATCTGTGATCTGCACCGGATACTCTGGCATAGTCATGTCCGGCCTCAGGTCACCACCTGATATCTAATTATTTGAGCTGGATCTTTAATATATTTTCTCAACATGGAGACATGGAAAATATCATGCACATCTGCAAAATCAGCTGGCAAATCTAGCCTATAAGCCACTTCCCAATTCTTTCAATTACCTGGAAAGGTCCCACATACCTTGGACTCAACTTTCCAGACTTGCCAAACCTCATTATACCTTTACTTGGGAAACTCTCAGAAAAACAAAATCTCCCACCTCAACTGAAGTGGTCTCCTCCGCACATCTGCATAACTTTTCTGCCTACTTTGAGCTGCCTGCAATTTTTCTTTGATAAGCTTCACTACTTCAGTGGTTTGCTGAATCAATTCAGGACCCACTAATTGCCTTTCTTCACTTCATGCCAATTCAATGGGTTCTACATGGCCTTCCATATAAAGCTTCATACGGTGCCATCCCAAGACTGGTATGATAACTATTATTGTAGGCAAACTCAACCATTCACAAATGATGCTCCCAACTACCTCCCCAAAGTAAACAACAAGCTCGCAACATATCTTCAATTGTCTGAATAGTCCTCTCTGTCTGACCATCTGTCTAGGGATGATAAGCGGAGCTATATCTCAATTCAGAACCAATTACTTTCTGCAGACTTCTCCAAAAACCAGAAGTAAATCTTGGATCTCTATCAGATACAATAGTCTTTGGAATACCATGCAGTGGAACAATTCTTTCAACATAAATATTTGCCAATCTGTCCACTGTCCAAGACATACTTACTGCCACTAATCTGCACACCTTAGTCAATCTGTCAACAAACACCCATATTCCATTATGCCCTGAACTCGATCTTGGTAACCTGCCACAAAGTCCATCGCAATATCATCCCATTTCCACTGTGGATAGGCAATGGTTGTAATAGACCTCCAGGCTTCTGATGCTCTGCTTTAATCTACTGACAGATAGCACATCTTGCCACAAATTCTGCTATTTCTTTCTTCATATGAGGCCACCAAAAATGCTTCCTTAAATCATGGTACATTTTAGTACTACCCGGATGAATAGTGTACCTAGATTTATGAGTCTCTTCAAAACTCGCTGCTTCACCTCTCTCTCTGCAGGAACAAACAACCTGCCCCTAAGCCTGACCACACAATTATCATCAATAGAAACTCCTTCCATTTTTACAATTTCAGGTAACCTGCATCTGCTCTCTGAGCCTCAATGATTTGCTAATATAAAGACGGCTCTACAGCACTAGCAGCTAAAATTGCCCGACGCTGACTGCTGGGCACATACAAGGAATTCTCTGCTACTTCTTCATACAACTTCCATTCTTTAATCATCATCAAATTCATATATGCCTTTCTGCTCAAGGCATCAGCTACAATATTGGCCTTACCCGGATGGTAAGCCAAACTGAAATAATAATCTTCAATATTCAATCCATTTGCGCTGGCGAAGATTCAAATCTTTCTGTGAGAAGATATACTTCAGCTTTTATGATCTGTAAAAATCTAAAATCTCTCGCCATACAGATAATGCCTCCGCATTTTTAAAGCAAACACAACTGCTGCCATTCTAAATCATGAGTGGGGTAATTTTCCTCTGCTGGCTTCAATGCCTGGATGCATAGGCTATCACTTTTCCATGCTGCATAAGCACTGCACCAAGACCTCTTCTTGAAGCATCAGTATATAGCACAAAACCCCACTCCCTGCCGGCAATGTCAAATAGGTGCTGATGTGAGTCTTTTCTTCAATTCCATGAAACTTCTCTGACATTCACCGGACCACACAAAGGCACTCCTTTCCTGGTCAGTCTAGTCATAGGTGCTGCAATTTTAGAAAAATCTTGAATAAAGCGCCTATAATAACCTGCCAACCCAGAAAACTTCTAATCTCAGTTATTGTCTTAGGCACTTCCCACCTAGACACAGCTTCCACTTTACTCGGGTCCACTGCTACTCCTTTGGCTGAAATAACATGACCCAAGAAACTGAATTCCTTTAACCAGAATTCACACTTACTAAATTTAGCAACACCTGGTTATCCCTTAACAACTGCAAGGTAACCCTCAAATGAGCTGCATGCTCCTCTTCAGATGCTGAATAATTAGAATATCATCAATAAAGACCACAATAAATTGGTCTAAATATGGATGAAAATTCTATTCATCAGATCCATAAAACCTGCAGGAGCATTAGTCACCCAAAAGGCATTACCACAAACTCGTAGTGACCATATCTAGTTCTGAACGCTGCCTTATATATATCCTCCTCTTTAATTCTCAACTGATGGTACCCGGACCTCAAATCAATCTTAGAAAGCACCTTTGTTGATTACAACTGATCAAATAAATCATCTATCCTCGGCAACGGATACTTATTCTAATGGTCACATCATTCAATTTTCTATAATCAATGCACATCCGAAAACTTCCATCTTTCTTTTTGACAAATAAAACCGGCACTTCCCACGGGGAATGACTCGATCTAATAAAACCCTTTGCAACAACTCTTCTAACTGCTTTTTCAATTCCTTAAGTCTGCTGGTGCCATCCGATATGGGGCTTTAGAAATCGGCATGGTACCTGGCAGCAACTCAATAGAAAAGTCCACCTCTCTGTGTGGAGCTAAACCAGGCAATTCTTCCGGAAAAACATCAGCAAATTCCCTAACCACGGGAACTGCTTCCATTGGCTGACTGGCCTCTACCAAACTTACTGAGGCTAAATAAGCCACACACCCATCATTTATCAACTTTCTAGCTTTAATTGCAGAAATTAAAACTTGGAGGTATAAAAAGGCATACCTTGATATTCAAACACTGCACCATTAGGATGACAAAATATGATCATTTCTTTCTGCAATCTAACATTGCTCCATACATTTCAAGCCAATCCATACCCAGAATGATATCATAATCTGACAACTGCAGGGCATACAACCGACCCGGCATCTGGTTCCCTTCAATCATAACAGGAGCTTCATCTATATAGCTCGAAGTGAGTAAGAACTCACCTGAAGAACCTCCACCACTAACTCACAAGACTTCTCTTCTAAAGGATGAGCTATGCAATCCAGAAATTCTTCGGAAATAAAAGAATGAGAGGCACCCAATCAAATAAGACTCTTGTTGAATATTCATAAAGAGGTAAAATACCTTCTATCATATTTGACGCCTCTGCCTGGGCTCGGGTGATAGCCATAACCCGGCCTCTCCTCCCTCGCTGCTGCGGTGCTCCTCTGCCACGACCTGCCTGTGGCTGCTGAAACTGCTGAGGCTGCTGCTGCTGCTGCACACCTCTGCCATACCCATACTCTCTTGCATACGACAATTGCGGATCAAATGTCCCGGCTGATTGCAATTATAACACCTATACCCTGGAGGAACAATAGGCTGCCTGGCAGTACTCTGCTGCGACTCCTCCACCTCAGGCCTACCACGGCCCTGCTGCAACTGCTGACGACCTCCCCATCCTCTTCCTTTGCCTTTAAATGCTTGCTTTAACTTCTGGCCCCATTTCCCGAAACCAGATGAAGAAGGTCCTGCTGGTGCCTTGCCCTTGTTTGCACCTACTGACTGCTGCGGTAGCCGAAAACTACCTGAACCTGATTCACCTGCCTGACGAGTCGGATAGACCTCTCCAAAGTAGCTGCCCTCTGCGCTGCTTCTTCCACTGTCTTGCACATAAGAGGTACTATCGCATCCTGCAATTCCACTCTCAAACCTCTGATAAAATACTCACCATCATATTATTATCTAAAACCACATATGGCGCATAACGCTAAGTGCCATAAATCTCATCTGATACTCTAAGACTGAAGAGTTACCTTGCTGAAGAGTTCGAATTGCTCTCTTTTTACTTGCTGCACTTGGATCGGAAAGAATGTATCATTAAATACATCAAGAAACTCCGGCCAAGTGATAGCTTCTTCCGTCCTGCCTGCAAAAGTGGTTTGCATCTTCAATCGCCACCATTCCAAGGCAAAACCTCTCAACTGGTAAGCAGCTAATACCACTCTATCCGCTGCCGGACACCTCATAGTCGCAAAACTCTCTCAATTTCATGAACCCAATGCTCAGCTGTATCTGGATTCGGCCCTCCTGAATAAGTAGGTGGCTGCAATCTCAGAAACTTTTCAACCTGCAACACTGGTTCTTTCGCTAACAACACTGGTGGTGGCACATGAGCTACAAAAGGCACCTCCACTCTTGGCGGAACTGGAGCAACAAGTACAGCCTCTCCATCCCCAGGTGGCACTGCAACCGGTGGTACTGGCGCCTGCTGATCCATTCTTGCCCGAATATCCGTGAGGCTCTCCCAAATCCTTTCTATCATACGCTGGGTGCTTTCCTCCGGATCATCTCCTCCACCACCCCAATCTCTCCTATCAGCCATTTCAGAAATTCTATCTACACACAAACACCAGACAAAAATCAAAACCACAAATGATCAAAAACCAGAGTCCCTACCAGCAGTGTAAAATGACCAAAATAAGGCTATGTATCCTTTTAATTCCCTTATATTAACACGGACCTTGCTCTGATACCATTGTGATGGATCGCCTCGGTCAAGCCCGTTAAATCGATAACGTACTTGATCCGAGTCCGCCTCCCGCGAACGGCCGAAGCCTCGCAAGGGATACCAAACCACAGTCCGTGTAAACATAAAGGAACACAGCCCATTTTATATATATTTCACAAGTTTACATAGCCAAATTTTCACAAAAGCTGAAAAAGAGTACAAGAGCCTGGGGCATACCCCGAGGTACAACTGAAGAAAGTAAACAACTACAAAACTACACTGCTGAAGCTACTCTGCTGGAGGTGCTGACCCTGCACCGCTACGACGCGGCCCGAACTGGACGTCGGACGAGAGACGTCCTCCTCGCTCTCACCTGTGGGGGTAGGGGTGAGCCTCTCTAGTCACTGGCTCAGTAGGGAACTCCCCCAAAACCGAGCGAAACAAACACCACGAGTACGAATAGTAAACAACACCAACAATTTATATAACAGCTAAGCAGGTAAGTAAAGCTGTAAAAGTACTCACCGTCTGCCGACTACGAGAAACAACAGTAATAATTAAACGGCAAACCAGTACAGGTGTACAAGCTAAAGTAGTAGACAGCCAACGAGCCACGTGAACTGGTTCGCGACACCAAACTGACTCGGACAACTAACACAAGGTCTACCTCTCAGTCTCGCAGCCACGGACGAAAGGTCCAGCTGCCGCTCCACGTAAAAAGGTCAAGCAACTGTGAGACCAACTAAACACCACAACCTGCAGACCACACGGTCACAGGCCCATGCCTGGCACCTCCAGAGACCCTGGCCTGGGCTCGCTAGAGTGAGGCACTGGAAAAGACTAGCTGGGACCAGTGTCACTACTGGTGTCCGTACCCCAACTACGAGCGCGCTACAAGTGACTAAAACACAACTCAAGTGTCACTGTCCCACTGTCGTCTTTCCCTCAGCCGGACGTACAACTCTAACACAAGAGTGAGGGTGTCCAGGTCAGACGACACAGACCTCGACGGTACAGCACAAGTACCGGGACAAAGCCCCGAGCTAACAGCCTGGCTCACAAAGAACCTGGGGCACCCAACTAGAGAGGTAACCACGGTAGGCGTCGTACTACTCGCCACGTACACAGAACCACGTGCACGTCACACACAAACCACGTGAAACCTCACGTAAACCACAAGTAACCACTGGTTCACTATACGTGAACCTAACTGACTCGCGTACACAACGCACAGTCACCGAAGTAAACAACTAATAGCATACCTTGTATGCTAAACACGTAAACCAAGTGCACTCAGTGCACCTCATGCGTCAACACACATGCATTATCGATAATTATTGTACTTAGTCATTTCTGCTCAAATAGAAGTAGGCGGCCACACATCGATTGCCGCTTACTGGAGTCAACGGCAAGGGTCCTGGCCGTTAACCTCCTGGCTGAGGATCTTGGCGGCAAACGATGTTGACGCCAAGTTCTCCGGCCATAAATCCTGCAGAAACCCTAATCGGCCCCTGCGGGTTTTCTAACTGTTCTAACTACTGAAAAACATGCAAATGCAATTCCTTTAGCATGCTAGAACCCAATACAACCCGTTATAACATGATTCGTACAGTAAACTACTCAACCACCCATTATCCCGCTTGGTGCAACTCTATCCAACATGGATTAACATGTGGTTCAAGTGATTATGATGTGTTTTAAGTTTTCTACGGAGCTAAACGGGTTCGTCCCCTACCTCAGAACGCGTTAGAATCTCCTGCACGATCTCCTGGTTCACGCCGAGCCCTCCGCGAGCTCCCACGCGAATTGCACCACGCCGCGACGTTTCCTCGCTCAATTGCGACCCACGCGTTCTACTACGATCGTCCAACTACTCCTCGGCACCTGTTGGAAGCTTCAGAAACTCTGGGGCGCGAAGCTGGGGCAAGAGGGGAAGAGAGTGAGCTGAGAGAACAGCCCTCGGGTGAGCCTATAACCTGTTGAACTGACAGGTTGGCGTCAACCCCCTTGTCGCCAACAGCAACCGCCAGCCTAAACGTCCACATCTACTGCCGCTAAGCTCTTATGTAAACGTCCACCAATCTGGACGCTACTAGTAAACGGCCACCCATGGCCGCCAACTCAGACAGAACAGCAGCAGGTCCCGTTTCTTTTCAGGACCAACCCTGCTCTTCACCTGCTCAAGCCACACATCCACACCATACATTCCACACAACCGACTCACACTGGCCTCACAACAGCCGCCACAACCACAACACACACGATCCGCATGGATCCGAAAAGCACGCGACGTTACATACCTACACCTCCCTGGACTGAGGAGAGAACTTGGAGCGACTGGGCGTTTTTGCCCATAGCTCGACGCTGGGTGTCGTGTCGTGACACGCACCCCTGGGAGACCAGCTGGCGTCCTCCAGGATGCCATCGACCTTTACCTCAGCTAGAGTCAATGCTACAAACCCCTCTCTAAGCTCAAATTTATTCACTTAAACTATTTGGATACTGACAGATGTGCTTGAGTGTGTAGGGGGTATGGTGCCATATCTGGAGGAGGCAGATGAGGGACAGCCTTGCTTGGAGCTGGCCCGCCCCTACTTCGGTAGGACGGTGTGGATCCATGCTCTCAACCTTGTGCTACCTCTCCATCACTACCTAACTATGAAGTCTCTCGGCCTACGTTAGAGCGCGGCAGAGTTTCTGAGCCATGACCGGACTCCTAGGCCCGATCGGAGGTTCCGGGGACTTCACGACACCACCGACTGGCGCGAGCGGGCCAAGGAGCAGATCTAAAATTGGGAGCGCCGAGGCAAGCAAGTTATGTCCACCACCACATCAGATGACGCATACGTTCAGGCATTTGCCTTAATGTACGTGGCGAGGGTCTACAAGGGTGCAAGACGACAGGTAAATCTCCTAAACTCAGAACCCATGGATTGTTCTTTTATTCAATTGAGCTTACAGTTTTGGAATGAATTGCAGGTGGACGTGGCCGGAGAGATTGCCTCACTTCGGGCCCTGCTCCACTCGGCGGTGCAGGATCAGAAGGTAGCTCAGAGGGAGGCAGACTAGCTGGTAAGTACCTACTCAGACCTCAGTACTTTACAAATTTACAGCTGACTTGAGAATATGATATGTGTTGCATGTGTAGCGTGCTGAGCTAGAGAGGGTGAGGAGGGCACAAATTGGTGCTTCCTCCTCCCGAGCGGCAGAGGGCTCCAGTCGGATCTGGAAGACCGACTGGCAGCCGCGGTCAGGAGGGCTGAGGAGTCACAAGATAAGCTAGCTGAGAGGGTAAGTGAAACAGTGATTTAGATTGGAAATCATTCAAATTTGGCACTGACTTGGCTTTTCCTGCAATAAACGGAGCTGAGGACTGCCACCGACCGAGCGGCCGAGCTGTAGAGGGAGGTGGACAGAGTACGACAAAGAGAAACCTGCTACGCACTCAGACGGATGAGATGACAGCCGAGCTGGCGAGGCTACGTACACAAGGATCGGTCGTGGATCAGGCAGAGATGGCCCAGCTACACGCTGCAGACCCTAGCTCGGGGTCTACAGGAGGTGATGAGGGCCATAGGCCAGTCCCGGAGCAGGAGTAGGAGCGGCGTGAGCGGAGCTAGCGGAGCGACTGGCGCCTCCGTCAGGCAGTATTTGGCAGGTTCTTCCAGTCGCTAGAGGAACGAGGAGGAGGAGAGGTGCTTAGGAGGTGAGACGAGTGCTAGGAGTGGTCGGGGTGGTGGTGAGATGCCACCACCTCCTGATAGACATGAGGGGTCCAGAGAGAGTGGCGGTGGTCAGTGAGGAGCTTGTGAGCACCTCCCCCTTATCTTTGTACATGATGCTTATCTTTAGTGATCTTTTATATTTTGTGCCAATGATTTGTGAATTTTTTGGAATGAATCGAAATTGACACGAGTGTGATATGAGATCCGAAGAGAGAGACACAGGAAATTGAGTACATTGTTGTGCTGCTCATCATTTTTTTTTTTTGAAATTTTGAATTTTGAATAATATCTAAAGCAAACTCTACACATGAAATGGAAGGTACTTACACTTGCTACTACAGCAGTAAAACAAGATCAAACTACTGGCAAAGGGTCCGCATTCATTCCCCTTTCATTAAAGACCGCCAAAAGATCGGATGTGCATTAGGATGGTGGCGTCCTATAGTTGGTTGCCCCTAACTCGCGGTGCCGCTATAAAGGCCATATCTGGGAGATGTTTGATCCTTATAGGAAGAAAGGGAATAAAGTTTGAGGATATGTCTCATGCAAGTTTTTTAAAAGATAGATTAGGCTTAGCTTCCTTCCACGGTACACCTTTTAGAGATTCAATCTGTTGAAGAGGGACTTTTGGTCAGTTTATTCTGCCTGTTTCTTGTTTGGGGCATGCGTACGACCGGGCTCAAGAGCGTCTCGTGGGGAACTGTACTGCCACTCTTTGCCATGCCCCTATTCCTCGATTTTCTTTCATTTATTCTTCTTCTCTCTTTGATTTTGCTTTTCTTTTGCAGGTCTGATTAACCATCCTATTTGAGATGTCCTCTCGCAAGGTGTGCTTAGGTCGGTCGCCTTGCCCAATATCCTTTTTTTCCTTTACACTTCGAACCGAGTAAAGAGGAGAACAGCTTTTGCACCACCTAGGTATGGCCTAAGTAGCGGCGATGTTGTTTGAAGAGCCGACTAAGGTTTCCATGTGAGTGTGTTATGATCCTTGCTTAAGGTGACCTTTAATGACATGGAATGAATATCGGTTCCTAGCGCAGAGCAATCTCTAGCATGTGTGCTGCAGAAGCAAAATAAACAAAAAAACCTAGATGACTCGACCATTCTAGTTGTGAAATGAGATTACTCTCTATGATGTTCTTGTGTTGAAACAAATATTTACTGGTTATTTTGTGCACATTGCGACCCCCTTTATTGAAAGAATGACTTGCACTAGTCTTCAAACTTTGATCTGGTGGATTTTAATTAGCTGATTTGCAGGAAATGGTAAGGATGGCAAGAATTGGAGTCAACTCAATCACAAAAAAGGGAGGAGAAAGATTCTACAAGAATATGAGGGATAAGAACCCCTCAACAAAGGATTTACAATGGAGGAGAAGAATGTTAGTGAGGACTAAAACCCACGAATAGTGAGAGAAAGGGTCAGGACCCCGAATAAGTAGTGAAGGAGGAATCAGGTCAAACCCGAGATCAAGAGGGGTTAAATGAATGAACTGTAGAATGGAGGGCGGAGGATCTAGGGGATTAGATGGTGGAGTGGATGGAAGGGAATCAGGACCAAGATCAGACGTCCCTAGAGAAGGTGGAGCTGACCTACAATCAGGAGGCTCAGGTGGAAGAGGAAGAGAGGAATCCTGAGCATCGGGAAGAAGGTCAGGTGACCCAGGTAGATGTGGAAAGTAACCTTGAGAATCCATAGGGTGATTGGGTGGCTCAGGAGGAAACGAAGAAAAGATACCCTAAGTACCCAGAGGATGATCGGGCTGCTCAAGAGGAAGAGGAAGAGGTGAACCCTGAGTACCCAGAAGGTGATTGGGAGGCTCAGGAGGAAGAGGAAGAGGGAAACACTGAATACCCAGAAAGTGATTGGGAGGCTCAGGTGGAGGGGAAGCAAAGATACTCTGAGTACCCAGAGGATGACCAGGTGGCTCAGGTGGAGTAGATAAGTGAGGGTCTAAAGACCCTTGGGGAGTAGGAGGAGAAGGACATGGCACAAACCCAAGATTGAACGATCGGGTGCCTCCTCTAGGAACGAGATTGGCTAGAATACATAGAGGGAATTGCTCAGGATCAGATAGTGTCAAGGTATTGGAACGAATATTCTGGAGCTTTGATCTCAAGTTCAGCCTCCTCTACTTCTTGGCGGACGTCTTCTTGTGGTGTCGTGGCTTCTTTGCTCTTGTAGACAAATATGACCGCTTCATCTTGACATGCCATCTCAATAATGAGACCAAGCGGCAGATGGTCTTGCTCCTCTGCAGCCATAGGGCTCTCTCATCATTGTCATGACTGCCATGTGTGCACCTATTTTTGGCATCTGGTCTCATGCCCTTGAGTGAAGACTCTAGTAAAGATGTGGAGTTTGTACTGTTGATAGCTTCAACTAGAGGTCTCTGCGCCTGACCTTTAAGCATTGATTTTATGACTGCCCTGGCAGCAGTGTGAGATAGCATAACATTTGTAGAGAACCCCTTCTTTTGACCAGCCATATGCAACATAACTGAGGGAGGAGTGATCAGGGCATCAATCCTATCATTTCCAATAAGCAATGTAATGGCTACCGTCCTCGCTTTGGAATTGACTGGTACTAGTGCTTGAGAATTCTTCTCGACAACTATTTTCTGAGGAGATGGAGGCTTATCCTTCCCAAATGAGCCTGAGATAAGGACATAGACCGGCATGTGGCTGATGTAACTGTAAGGGTCAAAGAGCATGATCGGGATTGTGCTACCTCTTCTTGGATTATCTTGCCTGGGAAGTAGACTCAAGACATGCTGCCGATATTGCGCACTCCCTCCATTGGGATGTGGTGGCGATGGGATGTGTGGTAGCTATGGTGGGTTCGTCGGATGCGAAGGGTTATATGTGAGGTGGTTGGATGGCAAGGATAGGCTCGCGCTGAGAGAGATCTTCTTCCGACTCAAAGGCTGAGTCAGCCTTAAGCTCGGAAGTAGGAAACTCTTGCTCCGGCTCAGAGGTGAACATAGCTTGCCCGAGCCTTGGTGCTATGGTGGTGGCCTTCTCAAGTGTAAGTGGTAATGGGGTGGAGATGGTAGCAAGGGGTAAAGATGGTAGCAAGGGATAAAGATGCAGGGTTTGTAGGAGCTGAGGGATCAGTGGTTTGTGGCGTTAAGGAAGACGACCAATGGCACAATGTGGCATCAGGGGTAGGCGTGATGGTGACAGCTGAGCAAGGGTTGTGGAGGAGGCTGTTGATGGTGGCGACGAAGCGGATGATTGCACTTGGAAGATAGTAGAAGATGCTTTTGACCATGAGCCGTTGGAGAAGGCGACTGTCTTGATGCTTGCGCTTGTTGTTTTGGCTATGGTGTTGGCTGCTTGGGTGACTGTTCTGCCGTCTGTGATGGAGAGGGCTGCTACCCCTGGCCTTGTGCTTGACAATGTAGGATGAGCCTGTGCATTTCAGCCCAATCTATTTTGTGCTCTAGGTTATAGATCGCATCTCAAAACTCGCAGCAGTTCATGACGTATATACCACGAATGGCGATGATATAGAGAGTATTCTGATTGGTCCACTGTAATGTCCCAGCTTGGCTTTTCTGGAGGGAGCTGCAATGCATTTATAGACATCAAGGACGTGAAGACAACAGAGAGGGACTCAGGCAATGGACGATAAAGGGCTCTTTTTGGACCAAGTGGATGTTGGGATGGAAGAGTAGTGGATGGTGTGGTGCGGTGGCTCGGGCGAGGTGGTTGTTCTTGTGGAAGTGGAGCGAGTTGGCTACATGGAGGTGGAGGTGTATAGTGATTAGCGGAATGGGTAGACATGGTGTGGTGGATGGCCTCAACTTGGGCATGGTTTTCGACTCCTTCATAAGTGGGCCCTTGGAATGTGCAACTGGGTTGTTGGGCCTCAAACAAGGATGGCACGGGAGAGTTGCTAAGCTAGGTTTTAACAAAGTGAGCACGGTTGTATAATTGTTGCATGGATGTGATGTCATTCATAGCCAAATTGTGGCAGTACATGGATGTTGCATTGGCAATGATGAGCTTGATCATCTCCTTTTCTGGGATGTGCATTTGAACATGTGTGGAGATTTGACGCCATCGGTCAGCATAAGTTGCAAATTCTTCATCAGGCTTCATCTGCTCAGTCATCAGATCGGCCATTGAATACACGGGCCCTACCCAGCCTTGATATTGCTGTATGAATTTGACCTTAACCACTTCAAAATTCCCAACTTCATCAAGAGGCAAGGAATAAAACCACTCTAGAGTGAGCCCATCCAACGACCGCCTAAAAAGGTAACCCAATAAGCGACGATCATGTTGGTAGGACGCTGAGTCATAGAGGAACTCCTTCAGATGGATCTAAGGGTCTCTAGCTCCACTATATTTGTGATAGACATGAAGCTGATAAAGTGGAGGGATCCGAAGACCATGGAAATCAGGGAGAGTATCATTGAAGGAGGGTTTGGGATTTAATTGCCTCCACAAATCAGTAAGCTCTCGCTTCATGGACTTGAGCTCAGATTGGAAGTCCTGAGTCGCAGAAGGATTGTGGATAGCGAGGGCCAGCCTGGGCAAGGAGCAAGAGAGCGAAGTTGAGAGCCAGGTCTGGACCAGATTGAATATAATGGGCCGGTTGTGTTGAGATGTGGGCTGAACAAAAGGATGGCCCGATCCAGGAGTGACAACTGAGTGGGATCTAGAATATGAGGATAATGTGGGTCTGTTGAGCCCATCCTTGAAGAAGATTGTGGAGCAAAGGTGGACAACAATTCCCGGGCCTGGTCAGGGCCCATTTCCAGCAGGAGGTGCTCCAATTCAGCGGCCTCATCAGAGGAGGAGGATAACGGGACGGCATGGAAAAGGTAGCCTAACGGGCCCTGGGCTGGCTGAATTTGAAAGAAACTCATGAGACAAGGGGTCTGCATGAGGGGGAGAGGTTGGAGTATAGGTAAAATGGACAGGAGCCATGGAAGGATGCATGATGAATTAAAAGGATATACTAAAATACAAACAAGAGTACAACAACAAGTACAAACACACAAGAAGGGGATGAGAAAAGGAGTTCTCAAGCAAACACCCAAATTAACATGATATGTGTCAAAGTTTTAGGGTTATCACTTAGCCTTTTAATGGATTGATTTAATTGAGTTGCACTTGGCAAAAGGAGGACCCTAATCGGTATGAACTCAAGTACTCCAGGATGACAAAGGGAACACACAAACTCATGTGCAGATGGATAAACTAGGGGTACAACGGGTACAACCAGCCAGGTGAACCGCAATGCGTGTACAGCCACGGGGACTTACGGAGGCCCTCGGTAGGCGGCCCTGGTCAGCACACGAGTGCTCGCAGGTGAGAGGGTCGACTCTACCAAGGAGGAGACCTACACTACTCAGGACAAAAGCGTATGCATGGTTCTATGCACATCGAGGTGCATGCAACAATCTAACTTATGGTTACAAAGAGCAACTAACAGGACTCGGCTGAAGTCACGATGGCTAGGTATGCCGCGACCCTATCGCGACCGGTAACCCAGGCGCGATATCAACACAGTGCAGAGACCTGTAATTGCACGCAAACAAAGAGCAAACGGACTAACCTGACACACATAATAGTCGTGAACGGACTAGACAACACAGAAAGACTCATAAAACACACAGAAACTGGCACATGGATTAAAAGCAGTAGCAACCACTGTGTACCTGAAGATGCGACCTCCCACCAGGGCGCTACATTGTCGCGACAAACGACATGCTGCGATAGGATCCGAAATCCAATCAATGAAAACAAAAGGAAAATCCGAGTCCTAGTAGGATTCTAACAAACACAAACGCGAATATACATGGCACAATAGCATGAAGAGGATGTGGGAACAGCCTCAGTGAAGAAACAGTGCAGGGGAAGTGGAAGAACACGTACCTGAAGTCGCGTCCACCCCCACTGGTGCGACCAAGTCACGGCCGCACGATGTGCCGCGTTAATGACCGATCACAAAAATACAGAAAAACATAGAAACATACCTAACAGGCTTCTATACAACAATTAAATAGGGGAATATGGCAGGCAAACAAGAAACAATCATAAGGCTAGCACTGAAGGTCCCACCGTGATCACAAAAATGTGTAATCATGGGGAATGTGCACCCCAAAACATGCGATAAGATATTAAAACTAATAGCATGGAAATAAGGATGTGATCACCACCTAACTAGTTGTCGTATAAGTGAATGAAAAGGGGCTAACTAAGCTAGGATAAGGAAGAGAGAACGGGGCACTAACCTGAGATTGCGACGAGCGACCCCGTCGCGATGGGTCTGATGTAGCGACGCCCTAACAGGCTGTGTCAACGTTGTCACGTCACCGTCGCTAGCCGCGTTCTCTACAGTGCGGGAGAAGTTGGTGTGGACCTTCTTCCTGTCCTCCGGCCGGCTAGAGGACAAGAGCTACTCGTGGGATTTCACTTGTGTGCCTGCCAAAACAACGGAAACAAGAAATAAAACCATGTTAGAACACGTTAAGTGTAGTAACTATTCAAAAAATGAATGAGAAATGTGAAGCATGGAGGGAACGGACTTGGGGGTGGTTTTTAAACCCCTAGGGTGCATGGAAAACGTATGATGGAAATGGGGACTGCAGCCTAACTAGAAGAAAATAACAAAATGCATGATAAATAAGTAGAGGAAAGGAGGGAGAAGGGGCAACAAAGGGGCAAGTCCCTAGCATTGCATAGTGTCCATGAGTCGTGCAGTTGTCGTGGACGAAGTAGGAGCCACCCTCCTGACACACCAAGCTCTATGGATGAGGAGGTAAGCATGGCTTAAGGTGGAAGATGTGAGGAAAATGAGTGGTGAAGAGAGAGCTGCAAGCTAAGTGTAGATCACATAAAATTTCGGCAGCCCTTCGGGGTGAAAACCGGGGCTCCCCCTCTTTTAAAGGAGAGGGCCTTGCTTATATAGATATGGAGAGAGAATATCCCATTTTTAGGTGATAATGACCCCAAAAAATAATGATAATATCATCTAAATCCGGATGGGAGAGTCCTAAGGAGTCTCCAAAGAGACCCACTACCCCAAACCGCGGCTAGGAGGGTTGGGAGGTTGCATGGGATGAGGATAAGGTCATTGGAGGATAAAGTGGAGGTGGTTGCGGAGGCCTGTGCACGCGGCTGTTATCGCGCCGGATCGTAGGGGCGTGATATGGATGAATGCTACGGCCTGGAGGAACACGACAATAAAGCCACGTGCATGGATATGCATGGGCTGTCACGGCGGCCAACGGGGGCGTGACAAGGCTAACGTGGCACCCCAACCCGTCGCGTTAAGGAAAATGAATTTTCTTGAATTATTGGCCAATCAAATGGGAGAATAATGTGCATTTAAGCTTGTGGACTCTTTTAGAAGGATAATGGACGAGATTTCATGATAATTAGGCTATTAATGGTCTCAAAGCAAGGCTAATGGTGGGCTCAAGGTGAATGACCAACTTGGGGCTTAATAAGATAACAAGAAATATAGTTCAACTTGTTGGCCAGAATCGGGTGTCTACAGACCTTTGTCACAAAGTTGACAGATGCTAATCAGATTGTACTTCAATCCTCTACATACATGACATCTTCTATTAAATATTTTGCTTGTGTTCCTATAGTTCCACATCCTACAACTTTGCTTTCCATTATCTCTATAGCTAACTTGACCAACTTCATCTCTAATCTTGTAAATAACTTTCTGTCACCTGTCATGTGCCTTGGGCACTCACTATCCAAACACTATTTGGATGATCTTAGGCGACCCTGAAAACATAACTAAGTTTTAACTTTTGGTACCCAAATTTTCTTGGGTGCTTGATGGTTAGTCTTATGAATCCAATGCAAGTGTCTAGTGGTGCAATTGTTGACAGTGTGTCCTAGTTGGTTACGATGACTAGAACTTAAATCAAATGCATTCTTTATATGTGTAGTGTTTTGAATTTCTATTTTTGTCTAAAAACATGTTGATTGATTTTTATGGGATTTTTTATTCCTTTTTTTTACAAATTTTGGAGTTGGGTATTTTTGAGGATAGATAATTCAATCCTCATTTGATGGAGGTGTGTATCCTACTCCATTTTTTTTTTGCCAACTCTAGCACCTTTCAATTTATAAATAGAAATGTTTTACATTTAGCAATTTTATCTAAGGTAGCTCTTAGATAGTCATTTTCTTCTTTTAATTTTTCTTCATCTTTCAATTCCTTGAAATTTGTTTCAAGTTCCATGATCTTACTGTTTTTAGCTTTTAAATCTTCACATAATAATACATTAGATCTTTTTTGTTTCAGTTATGTTTTGTCCTATCTTTTCTACCTCATTTTTTAGAAAAAGTGTTGGATTTTTCTTGATTTAGTAGGTTAATCTTAAAAATTTTCATTTGTTTAACCATTGTTTTGTATTTTTCATACAGTTCACTAAAAGCATCTTCATGACTATCAGAGTTGGATTCTGAACATGATGTAAAGGATGTTTCAAAATTTACTTGTTCTTGTCCTGCCATGAGGGCTAGATTAACATGTTCCTCTTCTGTTTCTGAACTTGAAGAGTCTGAACATGTAGCTTCTTCATTGTCCCATGCTGTGGCCATTGCCTTCTTCTTGTACTTTTTTTCTTTGCCCTTCTTCTTCTCAAATCTTTTAGCCAGATCTTTCTTCTTGAGCTTGGGTCATTCTGACTTGTAATGTCCAGGCTGATTGCACTCATAGAAGGTTGGCCCTTTCCTCTTTTCTCTTTTAAAGTACCTCCTGGAGCCGAACTTCTTTTTCTTGGCAAGAATTCGTCGGAGCTTTCTTGACAGCATGGTTTCATCATCACTGTCATTTGATCTCTCCTTCAAATCTTCAGGGGAAGAATCTGCAACCTTCAAAGTATTTGGCATTTTCTTTTTCGATGTGCTTTCAGAAAATCTTTCCACATTTATTTCATGGGCCATAAGAGAGCCAATTAATTTATCAATGGAAAGTTTCGTTAGATCATGGGCTTCCTCAATAGCAGTGACCTTAGGGGTCGATGAATTAGTTAAATACCTGAGTATTTTCTTGAGAGTTTCTTCATCAGAAAGAGTTTTACTAAGAGAACATAAACCAACTACTATGCTTGAGAATCTATTATACATTTAAGTGACATTTTCGTTTGGTAGCATTTTGAATTGCTCATATTGTGAAACAAGAATGTCTATTTTAGTTTGTTTCACTTTATTGGTTCCTTCATATGCTACTTGCAGTTTATCCCACATTTCTTATGTAGATTTACATGCAGATATTCTACTAAATTCTCTTTTATATAAAGCACAACATAGATAGTTTTTAGCTTTAAAATTTAGAGACAGTTTAGTTTTATCAGCTACAGTGATTGCATTACCTTCAACAATAATAATAACCAAACCACCTACCCCTATTACATGTAATAGATCAAAGTCTGTGCCTCGAATGAAGCATTCCATTATCATCTTCCTATATTGGTAATCTTCGCCATCGAAGAATGGAGGTCTAGTGACTGACTGACCTTCATAGTTGTGAGCTTCAGCTGCCATCTATTCTCAAATCTTTCGATTCTTCTGAGAAGACCTCGCTCTAATAACACTTGTTGGATCGAGATGGCACAATAGTTGTCTTAGAGGGGGTGAATAGGACTTCTTGCACTTTAAAATTTTTATCTAAAATATAAATAACACTAAATAGCGTCGTTAGTACTTAGTGTGATGTGTGTGAAGCAAGTGTAAAACTTGGCAGAAATAATCACACAAAGACACAAGACATTTTATCCTGGTTCGGCACTCCCCACATGGAAGTCCTACGTCCAGTCCCCAAGCAACCACTTGAGATTTCACTAACTACCAAGCGCACTTGGCCTTCTCTCAACTGAGTGGTAATACAACCACTTGCAGACCAACAAGTCTTCCCTTAAACCAAGGGGTACAAGACCATCTACAACTGTAGATCTTCCATTCACAAGAGGGGCACTGCAGGGTACAAACCCCCTGTGGGTTATCTAACACAGAAGTTTAAAACTTGTGTCTGCTCAACAGAAATGAGAAAACATAGAGTGTAAGGCCCTATAATTTTACTCTCTCTTATATAAGAGTATGATTGTGTGAGAAATGGATGTTTGTATGTGTGGGCATATGCATGTGTATATAAATAAACTATTTGATGTATTGTTGTAAATATATAAATATGTATATCTATTATATATATATTATTCATTTACATTGTATGAATGGTATTCATTTTCTAATGTGTACATTGTATATTACATGTATTTGCATTGTATGAATATATAGTTTTATGCATTTTTAAGTTCTGGCCGAAATATTATTTGGCGTCAACATGAATTGACATTGAGTAGAGGTCAACGGCCATATCGATGGACGCCAACCTCATATAGGCGGCCATTGATGTTGACGTCTAAAACCCAGATCTGGTTGCGCTTCAGATCCAGAAACGCTTGCGATTTTATCAGCCCTTGTTTAGGAAATCATCCCCAACGGTCATCCCTCTCTGCCAACGCATACCCAAGACCCCGAGGTTCTATAAAAACCACCCTTTTGCGGTTGGATCAACCCTTTTGGCTTTTGTCAAAACCCTAGAATCCTTGAGTGCGAAACCCAATCCTTAAGCTCTGAGATCCGGCGATTGGTGACTCCTTCTGGCCATCTTCTGCGACTGGAGGGGAGTCTAAGCATAAGGGAAGGCTTCTTCGACATTGGGTGGCTGTCTGCATCAACACAGAACCCAGATTAGAGGAGATTTGAAGACTCTTTGGCTCAAGCCGAGGAGGGCTTCACTGGGTCGATTTGTAATTTGTGGATTTTTATGAAGGCAAGTAAACCCTCTACATTACTCATACGTACATCTAGTAGGTCCTAGGAAATTTTACGGATTTTATTCGTGTTCTGGAACGCCCTTTCTCATCGATTTTTGTGAGTTCTGTCTGTTTTTCTGCAGACAAAAACTTAAAGGCAAACTTTGATGCCATTAATATCCGAAGTTGGCGGCGGCCTTTGTTGCCGTTAACTGGTAGGCGGCCACCTGTGTGCCATTGAGTTCTTCAGGTAGGGACAATATGTCTGTCTACCCTTTATAAATTATTTTCTAGATTTCTGCGCATGTGGATATGTTGTAAATTTTATATGTTATGTAATACATCTAGAGAATCATGTTTTAAAATTTCTGTGAAATTTCGTTGAATGTTTTATTTATTAAAATTCTCTGAATAACTGTTAGATGAAGTTTTAATATTATAAATTTATGTTTATGTGATTCAAGAGGAAATTGAGTGTCATATAATGTATGTATGATGTGCATAGATGTGAATTTATACCATGTGATTTAGGAAATTTTTTGATGTCCATGTAAATAATTATAATTTTTGAACTATAAAATAGTAAGTATGTACGATTAGTTTTAAATCTTCAATAAATTGTATGATGCCAAATTAATTCTCAAGAATTGTATGTAGTATCATGACTATTGTATACAAGTTTTAGAATAGAGGAATATGTATTTTGCACTGTGTACCATGCTTAATTGATGACATCATAAATTAGGCAGAATGCATATTTTATTTATCATAAATTATGTATGACTCCGAAAAATATGAAAATTTGTATGCATAATGCTTTATCCTTAAACAGTCTCTGGTTAAAATTTCATCTAAATTGGAAAACATTAGGTATTGAATTCAGTATTTCATGATAAAATGACTAGTTAAAGCATGCTTAAAGTAATTAGAAACTAATTAGATGATTTCAGCATGAATTGGATTAAGTTGTAAGTGTTTGACTCTTTAAACAGTAGTACCATGTTAGGTAACCTGAATCATGTGCAAATAGGTGAATATAGAATTAATGTGTTAAATGGTATGCAAATAATGTGTGTTTAAGAATGGAAAATATGTAAATGTGCCATGGGTGACACTGCTACCTTAGAGGGTTGAGGAGTTGTACCGTAGTAAAGTTCCTACGAGTAAGTAAAATCCCATGGGCGTTGGGATAAAATCCTGGAGGCGGACAAGTACCACTGGTTAGGGTGGAGAGTGCTTCTCCCAGTTCTGCGTAGTAACTAAGATTTATCACTGTAATGCCTAGGTGATAGATATGTGTGTGATGTGATAAGTGTGTCCTTCTAGAGGTGGTTCGGACTATCTGTCACGGCATATAATGATAACAATGTGAAATGTGTTTATGTGATAAGTGAAGTATAAAATTGTGTAAATGAGTAAGTAAGCATATGGATATGTGAATTAATGTGTTGACATGTGAAACTGTAAATTTGTTTATAAATGTGCTAAAATTTTGTCAAAACAGCAAGCTTAATGTGTTTATAAAAGTGATATGCATGTGGAAAAGTACATAGAATCCATGTTAGGAACATTCTTCCTTTATTTGTAAAACTCCATGTTTAATTGCCATTATGATACAACATGAATGTGAATTTAAATAGCATGTTAAAATTGTGTAGAAAGTATGGATAGGTTTATTACTGTGATATGAACATAAACCATGTACTATATGTCATGAAAATTGATAGAAGTATCATGTTAGTTTTTTTTAGATTGTTTAAATCCATGTTCATATACTGTGAAATTGTTAAAGTGTAAAATGCCATGTGATGTATGTATGCTTAATGTATGGGAAATTACTTTCTGAGTCTTTGGACTCATTCTTGCTTCGGTGTACAGGTGTAGGTGTCTCTACTTCATCCGAGGAGTTAGTTCAGAGTGACTCGGAGCGAGAGTAGGAGATTGCTTGCGGAGATTTACTTTGTTGTATTTCCTTTTCATAGTATGTAATAAATGAGGACTTGTACTACATTGAATTCATGTAATTTATTTAGCTGCAAGTTTTGGACAATGTATTTGATTTAAATTTCAATTATGAGAACTTTAGTTCTTTTGTACTATATAGACTGTGTTTAAATGTGGATGATGGAATAAGAGATTTATTTTCAGTTCTTTCTATTCCGCTGTCAATTATTTATATTTGTGTACATCTCAGCCTATTGAATATGTGTTGGGTAAATGTCCCACTGTAGCGATGCTCTCTATATCGATGTGGAATGGTATATCCGTATCGGTATAAGGAGGGTCGTTACAGAGATTGGTATCAGAGCGCGATCAGGTTGAGATAGTACATGAATACGCATATACCATCATCTTCATTATATGCTAAGTCTCCATAGATTGTCCACATAGTTATGAATTAGATAGTTTATGTCACGCCCCGACGCGGAATATCGGACCGCGAACGTAGTTGTAAGAAAAAGGTATAGAGCGAATACTAGACATCAAACTAGTGCACATTGAATAATACTAAAGAAAATCTTTCTCATTACTAACTTTTCAAATGTCTAGTTACAACCACTAATATCAGGGCCATTCTATAGGGCCCAATTACATTGCAATAGAAGGAAATAACTAACTACAACTCTAAGATAACATAACGACTCGAGGGCACTCCTGGCTTCACTCTTGGTCATTCCCGTCCTCATGAGTGTATGTGTCATCCTCGGTCTCACCTGAGAACACAACATCAAATAACGTAGGGTGAGCGATAACGCCTAGTAGGACCTAAATCTCAGGCTCAAGCAGGCTTTAAATAATTATCGCATTTAATGGCAGCGTATCTAAAGATAACAGGTACAAGAGAGTCAAAATATAGAAAGAGATAGCACAAAAGGTAACAGGATAACACAATATCACGAGATCGAGTATAGTTTCCAAAAATAGCACAATGATCGAGTATAGCACGAATAACAGGATGGCCATAGCACAACTAGCACAAGTATAATAATAGCACGACGAGTATAGCACTTGTTTGTCATTCTAGACATCGAGAGAGTATAGCACGTTTTGTGTTTTGATTGTCATATAGATAGTTGAGATAGATAGCACTTGAGTGTAATGCCAAACACTCTGATCATTTAACTCCCATGGGCACTAGCACTTTCGGGCGCACATCCCAGGACCAGATCGGGCCCTTTATATATTGCCAGGCATTGGTTATATTGTATCTTTAGACAATTAGTCAATGGCCAATATAGAGTATCAAGAATAGTTAAGAGCACTAGATGAATAGACGAGATAGTAAAGAGAACGTGAATAGACGAGCGAGTAGAGTATAGACGAGAGCTAAGGGTACATCACGTAAAACAACAAGTAAACAGGCGATAGTAACTGTTGCACAACACGCGCACGTCGTATTGGCAGTCAGGTGGAATTCACGATCTTCCTGCCGGCATGTTATGCACAAGTCCAGAGGCCCGACATGATTCAAGGTAAGAGCGAACTTCTAATAGCCGTTTGGATCATATCGATCCCTAAAGGTGTAATGGGTGTTAGGGGACAACCGGCTCGTCGACCCTGTGGGAATCCATGATCAGAGGAGACTTATGGAGGCCTTGTGCAAGGGTTCACTAGTCCGGCGAAAGGAATATCCGACGGAGAGATCACCACAAGCCAAGTAAAGTGTGTATATAAAAACAGGTGCTCGACGTTCTAGAGGAATTCTAGAACAGTGGAGCGTCGATATCGGTATATAAACAACGGAAGAAACGAATACAAGTCCTTAAAATAGGGAAATTAATATACTTTATTCCAATAAATTACCAGATACATTATGAGCTATTTTATGACAGATTTCAGCCATATATGGATGCTTCATGTGTGTGCATATGTAAGAGAAATCATAGATAGAAAAGAAGTTGTGAATATATTTTTTAAAGCATTCAATAAAGCTCTTTTTTAAAATAGGTCTTTTTACTGCGTGTATGACTGTTAAAAAGGTGTAAGAATTAGAGAGAGAGCATGAAACTAGACATGCGAGAGTACTTCCAGTAAATAGGAATTAGAGAGAGAGCATGGTTTGAACATGGTTTGAGCATGAACAATAACGAGTAACATAGAACATGATACAGAAAGCAAGATTGATTTAATTCGAGCAACATGCTCAACAAAAATTAGGGCTTTCAGGGGCAAAAGATCCCTAACAACATGAAGTATCTACAGTAAAAATTTCGTAGCATGGGATCATGTATAATAGAGTTTAGAATTAAACATGATGTCTCGGGGTTGTCATGTTTGCAGATATTCTAAAACCAATAACAAAAGATTGGCTCGATGAAAAAGAGGGAATCAAGAGGGCTTTTGTTCCTGGTGATTGGAACTACCTACAGACAAATTTAATTTAATTTTGCTCGTGAGACTGCCTACCTTTGACTCGATTTGTCTTCTAGGGTTAAAATCTCCAAGAATGAGGAAGAAGCTCCAAGAACTCCTTCTCCCCACGAGATCCTCTCCTCCTTGGCCTCGTCTCCACATCCAACAACCTTTGGCAACAAGCTAGGGTCGGCCAAGAGGGTTTAAGAGATGTATTTATGCATGTATGGGTTCCTTTTCCTACTTCTATTCTAATTGCTCTTTAATTACGAGATTTCCTAACTCCAACCTTCCTTTCTTGCTTTCCAACCTCTATTTAGGTTAGGATGGGATCTAAATTAGTGCTAAATCATAAGGGGTAGGCTTAGGAATCCAATTCCAACTCTTATTACCTCTTTTAATGCTTAAAGAGTCCTTTTCTATTTAGAGATATTAAGACTCCGAATTTAGGGTATTTTCTTTTTATTTACTATTTGTAAATTCATATTTTGACCCAATAAGTTCTAGAGGATCCATTAAGCAAAGACCATTACTCATTTCCATTTTATGGTTTTTATTTAATGCTCTTTTCATTGAATATCCCTTTAGTAGAGTTTTTAATTTATTATTTAAACTTTTATTTTTCTCAAAAATTCAGGTTTCTATAGTTTAGTTCGTAATCGGGATTAAATTGTTTTTGCAGGCTATGGCTTCTCGAGGTTGGCGTGGTGTTCCTACTCGTGGGGATGAGCAGAGGAGAGAGGAGAGAGTTGAGCCCAGGCGTGAGGATCAGGGTGAGTAGCAGACCCTAGCACCCCAGGGTTCTGTGCTTCCTCCACTGCCACCAGTGGATTATGGAGTGTTCATGCAAGGTCTAGTCCAGGCTATGCAGACGCAGGCCCATACTCAGGCTGCACTCCAGGCTCAGCTGGAGGCTTAGGTTAGATCAATAAGATAGAGTAGTCTGTTTTATTTAAATTATATGTTTGCTATGTTGTTATATTGTATAAGTGTGTCTTATGTTGTTTCTTGTAGCGGGCTCAGGTGCCAGTTCCCCAGGCTCATGACTATGGTGGACCCTCCATCATGGAAATGTTCAAGGGGATGGCTCTACCCTCTTTTAAGGGGGAGAATGATCCGTTGCTTGCAGAGAGCTGGATGAGGGAGATTGAAAAGATCTTCCGAGCGGTTAGGTGTTCTAAGGATGACAAGGTCACTTTAGCCACCTATATGCTATAGGTATGTGTAAATTATTTATATATGTCTATTTCTTTAAGCCTAGATTGTCTGGATTGGTCCTTATGGAATGTTTTGACAGGAGCGAGCCGATGTATGGTGGTCCTCGTTGCTTCATACCCAGTTCGAGGACGGTGCTGTAGAGGTGGCTTGGGACGAGTTTGTAAGGCTCTTTGGCCAAATTCGTTCCGGAGCACATCCAGGACAAGATGGAGCAGGAGTTCCTCTCCTTGACTCAGGGCTCTATGACCGTACTGGAGTATGCGGCCAGGTTTGTCGAGCTATCCAAATATGCACCTCATATTGTGATAAATGAGCGCAGGAAGGGGAAGAAGTTCGTGATGGGTCTGAGGCCATCACTGAGGACGAGGTTGGTGGCATTTGACCATCGTACCCTCGATGAGGCTCTTAGCGTGGCTTGTCGGCAGAAAGGAGTGATGGAACATTATCTTGAGGAGAAGAAGGCTTCGCAGAAGAGGCCTGCAGCTCCATTCCAGGAGCAGGAGATAAGGAAGGCGGCGTATCAGTCACCGCCGCGTTCTGTAGTATCCTGCAGTCGTCAAGTATCTTCTCAGCATTCCCCCAGTGGTAAGAAGGAGTGTCCTTATTGCGGGAGAGCACATGGTGGTACGGAGTGTTGGAAGATGGCGGGGAAGTGCTCGAAGTGTTGGAGTATCGAGCATATGATAAAGGATTTCCTCGGACTTCAGCAGGGAATCCAGCGCAGACCAGCTCCAGCGACAGGAAGACCAGGAAGGCCTTGAGCGTCGGCTCGAGTGTTTGCGTTAGCTCGTGAGGACGCCGAGCAGGCGGAGCATGTTACTGAAGGTACGGTTCTTTTCATGGGTGTGCACGCTTGAGTTTTATTTGATACGGGTGCCACTTACTCGTTCATTTCCGAGAGTTTTGCTAGGCAGTTAGCTTTAGAGTCAGGATTAGAGTCTGAGGAGTTAGAAGCCCCTTTGTCTGTGCACACACCTGCAGGTACGGTATTGACTAGGAAGTGTATTCCATCTTCACCGGTGTGCATTGAGGATAGAGTCCTAGAAGGGTGTTTCTTCTTGCTAAAGATGAAGGACTATGATGCAATTCTTGGTCTGCATTGGCTAGAGGAGCACTATGTGTTGGTAGATTGTGGTGGAAAGAAGATTGTTTTCCACATTCCTGGTGAGGATGAGTTTTCACATCCTTTGCCAAGGAACTTAGCGGGAAAGTTTGTTATCTCTGCCATGAAGGCCATGAGAATGGTGAACAAGGGTTGTGACGCTTTTCTTGCCAGCGCGGTATTAGTACCCAAGGCTGATGAGTCACCTACTCTTGAGGAGATAGATGTAGTGCAGGATTTTCCAGATGTCTTTGCCAATGATTTATCTAGATTGCCACCGGCCAGAGAGATAGAGTTCACACTATAGTTGCTTCCAGGCACCTCTCCTATCTCAAAGGCCCCTTATCGGATAGCACCTGCGGAGTTAGCGGAGCTAAGGAAGCAATTGCAAGATTTGTTGGATAAGGGATTTATTCACCCTAGTGTTTCTCCTTGGGGAGCACTTGTATTGTTTGTAAAGAAGAAGGATGGGTCACTTAGGTTATGCATTGATCATAGGAAGCTAAACCAAGTGACTGTGAATAATAGGTATCCCTTACCTTGGATTGATGATTTGTTTGACCAGCTGTAGAATGCATCGGTCTTTTCTAAGATTGATTTGCGGTTTGGCTATCATCAGTTGAGGATTAGGAGTGAGGATGTGTCCAATACGGCTTTTAGAACCCATTATGGACATTATGAGTTTTTGGTTCTTCCGTTTGGTCTGACCAACGCCCCTGCAGTGTTCATGGATCTCATGAACAGGGTGTTTAGACCTTATCTAGATAGTTTCATTGTAGTTTTCATCGATGATGTGTTGGTCTATTCTCTGGATGAGGCCACACACCATCAGCATTTGAGAGTAGTGTTGGAAGTTCTCTGAGAGCACAAGCTATATGCAAAGTTCAGCAAGTGTGATTTTTGGATGCACGAGGTTCATTTCCTTGGGCATGTCATCTCCGCTGCTAGTGTAGCAATAGGTCTTGCGAAGGTCTACGCTGTATTGGATTGGGAGATTCTCAGGACCCCTTCGGAGATTCGGAGTTTCCTTGGTTTGGCGGGTTATTATCAGCGATTTATTGAGGGATTTTCATCTTTTGCCGCCCCATTGACCAAGTTAACAGGGAAGGGTGAAAAGTTTGTGTGGTCCGAGGAATGTGAGAGTAGCTTCCAATTATTGAAGGATAAGCTTACTTCTGCTCCAGTATTGCTATTACCTAGTGGTGATGAAGGTTTTTCCATTTATACGGATGCATCTCGGATTGGCCTTGGCTATGTATTGATGCAGCAACGAAGGGTAGTAGCATATGCTTCTCGACAATTGAAGGAGCATGAGCGTAACTATCCGACTCATGATTTGGAGCTAGCAGCAGTGGTGCATGCACTAAAGATCTGGGGACACTATCTTTATGGTGTCAGATTTAAGGTCTTCACTCACCATAAGAGCCTAAAGTATCTTTTCTCCCAAAAAGAATTAAACCTGAGGCAGAGAAGATGGATTGAATTCCTGAAGGACTATGACTTCGACCTCCAGTATCATCTTGGGAAGGCGAATGTTGTAGTGGATGCCCTTAGTAGGAAGAGGTCTTCCCTCCAACAAAATTGGAAGATGTTGGAGGATGCGGCATGTGCGATGACTGAGTTAGAACCATCATTGTGTTAGGCATTTGTAGCTTAGTTGTCGATTAGGTCTTCGATGTTGGATGAGGTGATTGAGCAATAGAGAGCCGACTCTAGACTCCAAGAGTAAGTGGGCAAGGCGGGCATTGCTCGTGATGAGGATGGTGTGATTAGATTCCATCACCGTGTTTGTGTTCCCGACATAGTAGATGTCCGTGAGCATATTTTAGCGGAGGCTCATAGGTCTAGATTCTCTATTCATCCAGGTAACACTAAGATGTACCAGGATTTGAAGAGATCTTTTTGGTGGTCTGGCATGAAGAAGGATGTAGCGAAGTATGTGTCTAGATGTTTAGTATGCCAGCAAGTGAAGGCCGAGCGGCAGCGACCATCTGGTCTTATGCAGAAGATGGAGATCCCAGTATGGAAGTGGGAAGCTGCCACTATGGATTTTGTTTCGGGTTTGCCTTGATCTAGACGGGGTAATGACTCGATTTGGGTAGTAATAGATAGATTCTCAAAGACTGCGCATTTCTTACCCATGAAGAAGAAGCAGTCAGTAGAGAGTTTAGCTAGATTGTATATTAGTAGTATTATTAGATTGCATGGTATGCTGAAGTCGATCATTTCGGATCTAGATCCAAGATTTACTTCGAGGTTGTGGAAGGGTCTTCAGGATGCGTTAGGTTCAGAGCAGAAGCTCAGTTCAACGTTCCATCCCAGACAGATAGACAGTCCAAGAGGACTATCTAGATGCTCAAGGATATGTTGAGGGCATCTATTCTGGATTAGAAGGAAGATTGGGTGCGCCATTTGCCTCTTGTGGAGTTCGCATACTACAACAGTTTCCATGCGGGCATTGGTATGGCTCCATTTGAGGCAATGCATGGTAGGCCTTGTAGATCTCCTTTATGTTGGGAGGAGATTGGCGATAGGCAGCTGATCGGCTCGGTGTTAGTTCAGGAGACTTCGGATAAGGTCCAGTTGATCAGGAAGAGGCTTGTTGCGGCACAGGATAGGCTGAAGAGATATGCCAACAACAGGAGGAAGGATTTGGAGTTCGAGGTAGGTGAGTATGTCTTCTTGAAGATTTCGCCTACTCGTGGTGTAGTTAGATTTGGCAGGCATGGTAAGTTAAGTCCTAGATTCATTGGCCTGTATGAGATTCTCAGACGATTGGGCAACGTGGCATATGAGCTAGCTTTACCCACAGCATTAGCTAGTGTTTATCCTGTTTTCCACGTGTCTATGCTTAGGAGGTATGTCAGGGATCCATCTCATGTTATTAGCCACGAGCCAGTGGATATCAAGCCAGATTTATCTTATGAGGAGCAACCAGTAGCTATTCTTGACTGGAAGGTTCAGCATCTCCAGAACAAGAGCATTGCGTCAGTGAAGGTGTTATGGCGCAACTTCTCACGAGAGGAGGTTACTTGGGAGCTTGCGGATGCAATAAAGAAGAAGTGTCCTCAGTTGTTTGAGTAGTGTCGGTCTAACTTCGAGGACGAAGTTTCTTTAAGTGAGAGAGGGTGTAAGGCCCTAGAATTTTTTTCTCTCTTATATAAGAGTTTGATTGTGTGAGAAATGGATGTTTGTATGTGTAGGCATATGCCTGTGTATAAAAATAAACTATTTGATGTATTGTTGTAAATATATAAATATGTATATCTATTGTATATATATTATTCATTTACATTGTATGAATGGTATTCATTTTCTAATGTGTACATTGTATATTACATGTATTTGCATTGTGTAAATATATAGTTTTATGCAGTTTTAAGTTCTGGCCGAAATGTCATTTGGCGTCAATATGAGTTGACATTCAGTAGAGGTCAGCGGCCATATCGATGGACGCCAACCTCATATAGGCGGCCATTGATGTTGACATCTAAAACTCATATCTTGTTGCACTTCAGATCCGAAGACACTTGCGATTTTATCGGCCCTTGTTTAGGAAACCGTCCCCAACGATCATCCTTCTCTGCCTACGCATACCCAAGACCCCGAGGTTCTATAAAAACCACCCTTTTGTTGTCGGATCAACCCTTTTAGCTTTTGTCAAAACGCTAGAATCCTTCTGTGCGAAACCCGATCTTTGAGCTCTCAGATCCGGCGATTGGTGAATCCTTCTGGCGATCTTTTGCGACTAGAAGGGAGTCTAAGGACATTGGGTGGCTGTCTGCATCAACACAGAACCCGAATTAGAGGAGATTTGAAGACTCTTTGGCTCAGGCTAAGGAGGGCTTCACCGGCTTGATTTGTCATTTGTGGATTTTTCTGAAGGCAAGTAAACCTCTACATTACCCATACATATGTCTAGTAGGCCCTAGGATATTTTATGGATTTTATTTGTGTCCTGAAACCCCTTTCTCTTCGATTTGTGTGAGTTCTATATGTTTATCTACAGATAGAAACTTAACGGCAAGCTTTGATGCCGTTAAGATCCGAAGTTGGCGGCGGCCTTTGTTGTCGTTAACTAGTAGGCGGCCATCTGTGTGCCGTTGAGTTCTTCACGTAGGGACAGTATGTTTGTTTTCCCTTTATAAATTATTTTCTAGATTTCTGTACATGAGGATATACTGTAAATTTTATATGTTACGTAATACATCTAGAGAATCATGCTGTAAAATTTTTGTGAAATTTCGTTGAATGTTTTATTTATTAAAATTCTACGAATTAACTGTCAGATAGGGTTTTAATATTGTAAATTTCTATTTATGTGATTCACGTGGAAACTGAGTGTTATAAAATTTCTATATGATGTGTATCGATGTCAGTTTATACCATGAGATTTAGGAATTTTTTTGATGTCCATGTAAATAATTATAATTTTTGAACTGTAAAACAGTAAGTATGCATGATTAGTTTTAAATCTTGCATAAATTGTATGATGCCAAATTAATTCTCAAGAATTGTATGTAGTATCATGACTATTGTATACAAGTTTTAGAATAGAGGAATGCGTATTTGGCACTGTGTACCATGCTTAATTGATGACTTCATAAATTAGGTAGAATGTATATTTTATTTATCATAAATTGTGTATTACTCCGAAAAATATGGAAATTTGTATACATGATGCTTTATCTATAAACGGTCTGTGGTTAAAATTTCATGTAAATTGGATAACAGTAGGTACTGAACTCAGTATTTCATGATAAAATGACTAGTTAAAGCATGCTTAAAGTAATTAGAAACTAATTACATGATTTCAGCATGAATTGGATTAAGTTGTAACTGTTTAACTCCGTAAATAGTTGTACCATATTAGGTAACCTGAATCTGTGCAAATAGGTGAATATAGAATTAATGTGTTAAATGGTATGCAAATAATGTGTGTTTAAGAATGGAAAATATGTAAATGTGCCATGGGTGACAATGCTACCTTAGAGGGCTGCCGTAGTAAAGTCCCTACGGGAAGGTTCATATGAGTAAGTGAAATCCCATGGGCATTGGGATAAAATCCTGGAGGCGGACAAGTACCGCTGGTTAGGGTGGAGAGTGCTTCTCCCGGTTTTACGCAGTAACTAAGATTTATCACTGTAATGCCTAGGTAATAGATATGTGTGTGATGTGATAAGTGTGTGTCCTTCTAGAGGTGGTTCGGACTATGTGTCACGACATATAATGATAACAATGTCAAATTGTGTTTATGTGATAAGTGAATGTATAAATTGTGTAAATGAGTAAGTAAGCATATGGATATGTGAATTAATGTGTTGACATGTGAAACTATAAATTTGTTTATAAACGTGCTAAAATTTTGTCAAAACAGCAAGCTTAATGTGTTTATAAAAGTGATATGCATGTGGAAAAGTACATAGAATCCATGTTAGGAACATTCTTCCTTTATGTGTAAAACTCCAAGTTTAATTGCCATTGTGATACAGCATGTGTAAGGCCGTCGAATTTCTGTCGCATTAATTGTATTTGTGTATGAATCTTTGTGCTTGTGTATGTATATACATATTTACATACGTATTAATTAGTACAATTACGTGTGCATGTGTTTATACTAGATGTAAATATTGCATGTATTGAATGGTGATAGTATGGATACACTACCATATACATATTGCATGTATATATGCATGGCACGCATAGTTTTCTGCATGTTTTAAACTTCTGGCCGAAGGCCCTAATGGCGTCAACCCCTAGCTGTTGAGGTGGTGTCAGCGTCCACCCATGGACGCTAACACTAACCCTGGCGTCTAACGATGTGGACGTCTATTTCTCTGACCTGCATGCGTTGCAGAGCCAGAAATTCCGGAAACAAGGAAGCTCACCCATTGGGGAGCTGTCCCCAACGGCTCTGAGAGCCATCTTGTCACCTTGTGAGTGGGAGAGAGGCCTCTCCCATATTTGAACCCGGATCTGCCTTCCCCAACCCTCTCTTCACCCTTTTGCAAGAGAGAACCAGAGGAGAAAACCCTAGTTCTGAACTGTGAGAAAACCCCCACTTTGCACCCAAAGATCTGACCCTCTGAAGCTGGATCCGGCCATCTTCCTCGACAAGAAGCTAGCTGGAGTGAAGGAGAAGACTTTCTCGACATTTCCTTGCTGTGGAGATCATCCAAGAGCCCGGAGGAAGGAGCTCTCGGAGGACAGTTTGCAACTTCTTGGGACTGCCCAAGGAGGGCTTCACCAGCACTTTTAATCTATTGAAGCAATTTCCTAGAGGCAAGTAACCAAACCATAACGTCCCCGTATGTGTCTAGGTCGATTCTACAATTTTTATGAATTTTTCCTCGTGTCCTAGACCCCCACTTTCACCCCATCTTTGGAGCTCGAGTCTGTGTTCTGCACAGACCCGACATTAACGGCAATGTCCCTAGATGCTGAGATCATGCTTGGCGTCCATCGACCATGCCGCTGACACTGAAGTAGCGGCCAGAGACCGCCGCCAAGTTCATCTGGATAGAACAGTGACCTGATCTGCTCTTCTATACACTATCTTCGATATGTTTCACGATGAGGATATACTATAAACCATTTATATTCTATATATATTGTTAATGTGATGAATGTGGTGTCTGGATGGATGAGTGTGCATGGTGGTGAATGATAGAAGTTATTCCATGAAATTACAAAGCATGATTAGTTGTTAATTTTGTCAATCTACTGGTGCATGATTTAGGACTAGCCTGTATGACCAAGTTTGTGAGGATCATACATGAATGGATCAGCCCTATTCTGAAATTGAGATTTTGCCATGCTTGTGTAAATTATTGAAAGAGTTATTTGGAAAATAGGAATTGTGCATAAGTTATGATAAATCCTCGGTAAACCGGGCATTGCCCCGTAAATGGAGGAATGAATTCTGTAGCTCTATACATGTAGGGTTCAGACAATAGCTTGCTAAAATTGTGACTTGTGTATAATTCCATATCGACTTGAATTACGAATGGCATGAAAAATGGATGTTTGATTTTCTGTAAATTCATTTTAACTTAGAAAAATCTGAAAAATTGAATGTATGACCTTGAATCCGAAATTAGTTTATGATCAAAATTTCAGGTCATTTGGACCAGAGCACAATGCCTTATGAAATTTTCATGAAAAATGTGATATTGATGCATATCATTGTAAAATGAGTTGATTATTGTTTAATCCAACTTGATTAATGGAATTACCTGCTTGTTAATGTCTGAAATCTGTAGTGTCATGATAGAAAAACAGAGAATGTGCATGTTAGTGAGAAAGTAAATGAATTGAGAGTGGCATGTGTCAAACTATGTGTAAAATCGGTAAAAATGTGTAAATGTGCCAAGTGTGACATTGCTTCCACAGAGGGCAGTGGAACCGTATTAGGGAAAAGTCCCCCTGAGAAGGTTCAATGTGTAAGTGACCCTAAGGGCATTAGGGGGAAATCCTGGAGGTGGACAAGTACCACTGGTTAGGGTGGAGACTTGTTCTCCCAGTCTGCGCAGTCCAAGAGTCGCCATTGGAATGCCTAGATGGCGTCTATATGTAATGTGATGTGTATATGTCCTTCTTTGGTGGTTTGGACTATGTGTCACGGCACCTAAAATGTGTAATGTGTAATGTGTAATATGTATGTGTTCATGTGTTAATGTGTAAGTGAACAATGTGAAATGTGTATGTGCAAAGTGCAACCATGTGAAATGGGAAACTTGTGTAAGGAAAATGTGAAACTAAAAATGTGAGAATATGACATTGAAATCCATGTGAGACAAATCTGAAACCACGTGAAATCAGTAATTTCATGTTGTTATAATCATGTTTATATGTGCAAAAATGTCTAGAATCCATGTTAGGGATAATTGACGAGCACGTGTACAAAATAGTATGATTAGTTGTTCACATAGTATGTTTTAAACAACATTGTAGCTCTCATGTGTAGGTTTACAGCCATTAAACCATGTCAAACCAGCAACTTAAAGCATGTGAAAATATCTATGTATGTGTTTAAAAACATGTAAGATCCATGCTAGTTGTGTTTTCCCTTCATATATGCACAGTGTTCATGTTGGTAGCTCTCATGTCTTGGTTCTTTAAAGGCAAAATTTCACAAGTAAATGGAATAGAGAGCATGTGATAGGTAAGTTTTATTCTTAGAAATCTGAAAACATGATCTATGTATTAATTGTAAAACTTTCATGATAGGTTGAAACTTTCAAATGACTAGCATGCCATATGTTGAAAATTGTGAATGTGCATGTAGAAACCGCTATGACTTATACGTGTATGTTATGAGTAGTGTTGCTTGCTGAGTCTTTAGACTCACTCCTTGCTTTGGCGTACAGGTGTAGTTGGTGACGTGGCACCGTTGGAGGAGACAATGGAGAAGGACTCCGAGCGCAGAGACTAGTCTTTGGAGTTCTTGTGACTTGTGCATTTCATAGTATGTAATTTGAACGTTCTACTAGAGTTATCATGAAATGAATGTATAAGTGTGGACATTATGTATTTAAATTTTAGCAATTTAAATTATGTGAACTTTTAGCTCTTATGTAAATTGCAAATTTCATGTATGTTAAATGTGGATGATGAATGAATGATGACATTTGTCTTTTACTTCCGCTACTCTGTTTGTATATTCGTGTGTATCTCAGCTGTTTGTATTGTTTGGGTAAATGTCCCACTATGAGGACTCTCGCTATACCGACGTGGGTTGGTATAACCGTACCGGTATAATGAGGGCCGTCATAGCATAAATGTGAATTTAGATAGCATGTTAAAAATTGTGTAGAAAGCATGTGTTAGGTTTATTACTGTGATATGAACATAAACCATGTACTATATGTCATGAAAATTGATAGAAGTATCATGTTAGTTTTTTTTTAGATTGTTTAAATCCATGTTCATGTACCTGTGAAATTGTTAAAGAGTAAAATGCCATGTGATGTATGTATGCTTAATGTATGGGAAATTACTTGCTAAGTCTTTGGAGTCATTCTTGCTTCGGCGTACAGGTGTAGGTGTCTCTACTTCATCCGAGGAGTTAGTTCGGAGTGACTCGGAGCGAGAGTAGGAGATTTCTTGCGGAGATTTACTTTGTTGTATTTCCTTTTCATAGTATGTAATAAATGAGGACTTGTACTACATTGAATTCATGTAATTTATTTAGCTGCAAGTCGTGGACAATGTATTTGACTTAAATTTCAGTTATGAGAACTTTAGTTCTTTTGTACTATATAGACTGTGTATAAATGTGGATGATGAAATAGGATATTTATTTCCAGTTCTTTCTATTCCGCTGTCAATTGTTTATATTTGTGTACATCTCGGCCAATTGAATATGTGTTGGGTAAATGTCCCACTGTAGCGATGCTCTCTATATTGATGTGGGATGGTATATCCGTACCGATATAAGGAGGGTCGTTACATAGAGATTCAGAAATAGAAGCAAATGAAAGTGGAGCTCAAGCTCTTTCTAAAACGAAGAGGTGGACTTAGGAGAATCTGAAATGTAGTAATCCACCAAGCAAAGAAGACTTCTAATCGTTAATGGAGAGCATGAAGTTGAAGACTAAGGAGTGGCTCTCACTTTCTCTTTGAGTGGCTCTTCTAGCTTTCAGGTGGGAGTGGAATGTAAGCTTCTATCTTCTTCTATGTATATGTATCTCTATGTCTCTTGTTTTTCATGTACTTAGGACTTCAAGCTTTAGCTTCATATATATGAGCTTCAAATTTGCCCATTTGAATTTTTGGTCATTACAAGCTAGCTATTGAAGGATGTCCGTTGAGAGGAGACTTTGATCTTCTTAGGTTTATTCATCAAATTTTTAGCTCCATGAGTCCCAACATCTTTAGGCTATATTTTATAGCTTATGCTTGAGAGACAGCTTCATTAATGCTTTTGTGAACTTCATGTGCAACACATGCTTCATAAATGTTCTGCAGGCTTCATGCGCAAGACTAGAGGCTAAAATGTCCGGCAAGCCTAAAAGGACAAGATAAAAGCATATGCCTTTATACATACCTTAGAAGGTAGGTGAGATAAAAGAATATAAAGTATGAAGAAGTTCAAACAGATGTTCAGATCATTTAAGAATGAGTAGATAGTTGCACACAATCTCTTTCTGACAGTCATGGGGTTTCTGACAATGTTACGTAGGTTCTGACAGAAAGCCCATACAGCTTATACTTATCAAGTATTTAATTCTTGACTATCTATCGACCAGAGATCAACTTTTCTTCCTGTCAATGGAAGAGATAACAAATATATCTCATACATTACAGATCCCAAAAAAGGATATTTCACAAATGAATACAATATCTTTCCCGCCAAAAATATAATTTAAATTTTTATATTAATTGAAAGAAACAAAATTTTAAGAAAACTATCTTTATGTAAAAGATATTTTAATTAAAACTCATGTAATGATGTACATTAAGTTGTGCGTACTGATAGAGACTTAAAAGATCATCTAAGTACAAATATACAGAAGTTGATATGAGAAACTTCAACTTTTAAGAAGTCGGAGAAAGGCTCAATAGATAACCAATCGGTACAAAGACTTCAACTTATCAGAAGTTAGGGTAGGAGCGACTTCGACTTTTCAGGAGTCAGAGTAGGTGACTTTGACTTTTCAGGGGTCGGAGTGCTACCAGTTGTTCATCAATCGAAGCATTACTTCGACTTTTCAAGAGTAGGAGCCTAGAGTCAGAGTTTGTATAATATACAGTGTACGCTGTGTACTTAGAATATTTCGTTCTGTTGATACTTGGTTTCTGTGTAAGCATAAAATTTAGCGGAAATATGTTTGTATAAATAAGAGCCTTTTAACTTATTGATTATCATAAATGGTAATGGTGAAGATATTAAAAGGTTTTGTCATAGCAAAAATATTATGATAAATGTTAGCAATTATATTAGCAAAATAGATATGAATAGTTGCTCAACGGTATATATTTGTTAATGATTTGTTAATCAATTTGGATTGCACCAATATCTTTATCATTTCATGTTTTACTAATATCAATGTTGTACTAATATTGAATGTTCTTTAATTTATCGATACATGTTAGAACCTCTTTATTTGGATATTCTTTAAATTAGATGTCATTTAATTCGTTCTATGCATGCAAATCAATGATATATTTTTTTAATTTGATTCGTTTAAGTACTTCGAGTGTTCCATGTGAGCTGAGCTGCGTGGGTGCAACCTAACACCGCACACACCTCATGAGAGCGTGTTAAGTCCATGTCAATCAACCTTCCCGTTCAAGACTTCGGGATTGATGTGCATGTTCTCATTTTGAATGATGAGAATGTGTATATCTAAGTCAAAGTCTTGAATTATCACGTTTGGATAGTCTTTGAATGTTTGATCGCGCTTAGGTAGTCATTTACTATATGTGTTTGTAATGTTTGATGAAAATTTCAATTGCGTCTACTCACTCCTCTCTAATATACCTTTATTGATTTTGAATATTCTCTTACCCACTTATTAATTCTATGACGAACAACAATATAAGTGTGAAGGGAAGTAAGTTCAATGAAAATGAATTAGAGTATTGTGGTATTCCTGAAGAAGTCTTAGAATTGCAGTACTTGGGACAAGACAAACATATAATTCTATTTAAGTGTCATTGGTTTGATCCTACTTTTGTTCGAAATGACACAACATATGGCATTCTCGATGTCAAACATATGTCTAAGTTTAATACATATGAGCCCTTCATTTTGGCCGCACAAGCCCAGCAAGTATATTATTCAAACTATTAGTTTGCAGAGTGAAAACAAGACTATTGTTCAACTATGAGTTTTATTCAACTGAAATTAATGTTGAAAATGTTAATGACATTTTTTACAACCAGACTGGAGTGACACAGTATAGTTGGATACTTCTACCCATTTTCATTTGGATGATACAAATGAGCCACTATCGTTATATAAGGACAATGATGTGGAAGAGGTTGACCTAACTGATCTAAATCAGAATGTTCTATGGGGGTGGAGTCTTCTATAGAGGAAGAGTATACCGCTGAGTTAGACATATCTTCAGCATCTGATGAGGAAACGGATAATGTTTGAAATTTTTATAAGAAATTTTAGTTGCCCTTGTAATTTATAATCATTATGGCATGCTATTTGTTTAGATAGCTAATTGATATTTGTGTACTAATGTCTTTTAGTTCTCAATATTGATATGGTTTGTGGAGCACGTAGTGGTGGCGGGAGGAGAGACAGTATTGGGAGAGGCTCTACTTCCTCCTCTGCGCTGTCTATTCCAATTATACATTGACTACAGTCTTTGCCCATATGTGTATATTAATTTTTTATCTGCTAATGTGATTTGTTTATTATAGGATCTGCTGGTGTGAGGGGAGACGGCACTCAGAGGGGCTTTATTTATACTTCTACACCTTCTTTTCTAGGTATACATTGACTACAATCTTTGTCTATATGTGTATATTAAATTTTTATCTTCTAATGTGATGTATGTTTTAAAGGATCTGCTAATGTGAGCGGAGAGGGCACTCAGAGGGGCTCTACTCCCTCCTCTACACCTTCCGTTCCAAGTATAAGTGTATATTAAGCATGTTATCTGTTAATGATGCTTGATTTTTATAGGCTTGAGTGCCCCTCTACCAGTTGTAAAGGGCACACCATTAGCACCACTACCCTCGACACCATTGATTGGTACATGCATGTTTTGATTATTTCTACATTTTTATCTTTAGATGTGGCAAGTTAGTTTATAAATTATGAAATGACTGATGATCTACTAGCATTTTAAGTGCAATAAATGTCGCTAGTCATCACGAGGGCGATGAGCGAGAGGTCGGTCTCGGATGCTTATCGTGCTAGATTTCTGGGTAAACATAATTATTCATTAATTAAATTTGTTATCACTCTAAAAAGTTTGCAATAAAAACTATTTTAACATGTGCATTTGCTGAGAAAAAATAGAGGGTGATGGGGCTTCCTATTTTATTACATCTCTCTTTCAGGCGCATGTTCCTAGGCCTGCATTCTCCACTTGACAATTTTCAATGGGCGTCTAGAGTTTATTGTTTGACATGTTCGCAATATAAAATTTAATCTTTTTAAGTCATGTCTTTCTCTTCTCTTTCATTAATTGTACTAACTTGGGCAATTTAATTTCCTTACAACGTCGGTATCAGTTCACGAGGGAAGCGGGTGTCCCAGGAGCATAGTGGTGGAGGCAGGGGGGCAACTGCCTCCCCTTACTTCCAGAAAGTACACCTATGGGAAGGGATATATGGTGGTAATTGGTAAATAAATTTTTTTAATTTTTTTAATTTACCCCCTCATCTTGCGTAATGATTAATGAGTGTAGTGATTGGGTGATTTAAAGGGCCAGATCTCATCTCATGGTGGAGATCTTTTAAAAGAAAATAAATCAAAATGTTCTGCTGTGGCTAGTGGGTGGGTTCTGAACAAACCCAAAAAAAAGGGTTCCACGGCGGCTGGGTGTCGAGTAGCGAGAGAATTCCGACAAAAAAAAAGAAGACTTTGTTGTGCTCTCGCAGTGAAGTGTCTGAGGCATCTGACAGTGGTTGTGTTTCTGCGGTAGGCTGATTTGTGGGGCATTGCCGCATTGGGGCGTGATATCTCGGTCTGGTATGAACAAAAAGTATTATTCTTTTTATCTTTTTTTTCTTCTTCTTCTTCTTCTTCATCTTCTTCCCACTGTTCCCACCGCTCCTTCACCCTGTTTAAAAATTTTTCTTCTTCCATTGCAAGACTGCGTATAGTCTGTTTCTGTGGTTCATTACCTCTGACATCACATGGTTTTTAGATATCATATACTGTTAAACATTTTAGTATAGCTTTCCTTTTGTTCTCTTTTTACAGACATTGTCTCTAAAGAAAAGACACCATCAAAGCAAAATAATTTTGACATGGGTAAGAAGTTAAGTTGAAATGTAGATGGAATATTTTGTTTTAAGTAGAGTGCTAAGTAATTATATCTTATTATTGATAAATTTTCGAAGAGAGAAGTAACTCTGAAAGAGAAACATGACAAAGTAAAAGATAATGAGATTATTGAGACATCAGGTTCATCAAAGAGACAACGTCAAGTTGTAGATATTGATAATCTTCTGTCAAATCTAGGATTGAGAAAATAGATTGTTGATTATCATCCAAATGATTGAGATCAAATTAAAAGAGCATATTTACAAAAAGGTCCTTTTCAGCCAAAGGATATTAAATTTCCACAGACTAAGTTTGGGGAAATAGAACAACAATTTAATCCTGCATGCTATGTTGAACACTAAAATTAGTTGGAGTATTGCAAAGAGAAAGATGTTGTTTTTTGCTTATATTGCTATTGTTTTAAACTTGAGAAACAAGAGGGTGGAGGGGATGCATTTGTTATCGACGGATTTAAAAATTGGAAGAAAAAGGAAAAAAATAGGATGCCATGTTGGAGGACATAATAGTGCACATAACGAGGCTAGAAGAAAGTGTGAGAGTTTATTCAAGCAAAATGAGAACATTCTGTCATTTATGATTAAGCAATCAGAGCAGGAAAAACATGCTTATCGAATTCGTTTAGAGGCATCAGTTGAATGTGTTCATTTTTTTCACGTCTCGAGAATCACGCAGCAGATATTAATAATAATACGGAATAATTCGAGTCGATATCCTGAGATGTGAACAGTCAGCAAATAAGCCTCTAGCTAGCACGCACTAAATGTATAACAACATACATCATCATAGGACCCAAATATTGAACTCAACTAATCTTATATTTAAATCTCAACTCATTGTATTCCAAATGGAAACTATTACAGGACTAAGACTCAATAAAAAGAAAAGTACATAACACCTCGCTTCCTACTATATGAATCTAACACTCAAAATAAACTAGCTATAACTAGACTCATAGTTGGAACACTCATCACTCGGACGCATTCCCATCCTCGACTTGCTCCTCCTCTTGAACTTCATAGTCACCTATATTGGGTAAAATTAGGGGATGAGCAAACTAGCCCAGTAGGATTTATATCTCAATGTGCGAGCAATTATATAAGTGATTAACAATTTAGAACTAGGTAAGCACGATGAATGTCATGATATGCATGTACGAAGAAAACTCGTTAAAACATGATACATGAACAAGCTAGATAGAGTGATCATGATAGAGGAAGATTTTGAACAAGATGACCAAAAAGAACTAGCAATAGATCACTTGGTACAAGCACGCAAGATTTCACTTGATGTCAATAACTTTCAAAAACGCAAGATATCACTATTTGCATTAAATGCAGGATGGCCATATCACGCAAGCAAGCAAGCACGCACGAGCACAATCATGAAACACTAATTAGGCATGTAGACACTAATGTACACTAAGAAAAGATCTATCAATAATGTACACTATGACACGTGTATGTGGTTATTGTATCTATCATTCAACATGCACGCACGACTCCCAGCAAAGATGCAACGCCAGTAATCATTATACCCCATGGTTAACAGTATATTTATGACTCTCCGTCATTGGGGCTAGACTGGAGCCCTTGGACGCTCGCCGTGCCCAGTCAGCATCTCAATTAAATTTTAAATGTAGATACCCACAGTCATTAATAATGGCCAATGAGAGTTTCAATAAGTAAGCAGGTGTAATGTCATGTTCATAATGATGATGAGAACAAGTAATAAATAAATTGAACATGATTTCATGATAAAAACAGTCAAGAGATAAATTTGGCAGCATAACAGTACAATTTATACTTTAATTCAATCTTTACATTAATGGTTTTAGTGTAGATTGTAAATCACTCTCACGAGAACAAGATGAGAGAGGAAGTGCACGCTATCTCCAGGGAACTTCAATGGTATAACCAACTCGTTGGCCATGTGGGAATCCATGGACAGAGGATATTTACGGAGGCCTTGGAGAAAAGGTCGCTAGTCTTATCGATTCGGAATGACCGATAGAGAGCTTCCAAATCCTCAAGAAAGGGCTGTCTAGTAGTGCAAGTGTGTAGTAATGTACGCGTCTCAATCCATAGTCCATCGGTCTCAAATTCGCAGAAAGCACTTAACATGATGGCATGTAATGACCAATGCATTTAACTACACATGGGTTGCAAGATTTTAAGATAATAATTATCATTTAAATAAGATAGAACAGTAATAAGAGTGAATCACATGTTACATGAATAGTCACGTCATTAAGAAAGTAGTTAGAATAATGTTTCCGTACTTAAAGCTTTTTTAAATGGGTTAAAAACATTTAAGCCATTAAACAGATGTCATGTAATGATCAAACCCAAGATATGCAAATGACATAGGGGATATCATGTTAAACAGACCTCGGGTAAGGCTAAAAATATGCGTTCAATACAGTAGACGCACTTTAAAATGCAATGCACAGCGAAAACCAACGAAAATAGTGAACTGTCAAAATTACGTCCACATGCATGGCTTCATTTATGATTGAATCACGGCGGGGACTAAGGGCGCATCTACAGAAAACATTAAAAAAAGGCTTGGGCGGGAAAACTTCTGAAACGCATCTGGGGATCCGGCCGTGATTCAGACTAGCACAGACTCCCAGCGAGCGCACAGACCCATGCGGGCCGTTGACGGGTCAACGCAAAATTGCGTCCGGGGTCATGGATGCTTTTCATGGGATCGTGTCGCCCCTGGGTGGCATGATACCAGGGCCTTGAATCGCGTCCACCTGCATGGACGTGATTCAGGGTCAGACCGAAAACCCAAAAAAACTGCACTAGGGGGGGTTTGATCATGCAATGCTTATATCTCTTAAACTAGGGCTCTTTGGACAAAAGTCTCAACATGAAAATTGTTGGGAACATGAAAAGGAGAGAACTATGATTTTTAAATAATTTTAAACGGCCTCAAGATGCGTGATAAATCGACTTAAATAGGAAAAGATCCTAACATGCGCGACTTTGGCAAAACGCCTATAATTCAAAATCTACTCGTTGGAATTCGATGAAACCAGTGGGAAACGAAAGTTAACGTGATGCTCTACACATTGGTATAGGATATTAAGGTTTCGCCCAAGAAAACCTAGCTTTTGTGTTAATGAAGTCTCATTCTTTAGGAATCCCATTTTCAGACCACTGTTTGAAGAACGTTTAATACTCCGTGTATACTGCATGGAATTTGGGCATTCCACTTGGGTTAGAAAGTAGACTTTATTTTCTTTCCAGGGGTATAAGCCTTGCACGATGGGATGTAGGTTTGACTCAGCTTTGGTCGACTCCAAGAGGTCGGTTTGCAGAGGTCGTAGCAGACCAAAAGGGGGAAGAAGATGAGCTTCTTGTGGTCGATCCATAGCTCCCCAGCCCCCAAGAGCTCCTCCACACGACCCCAGCATGTTCTAAAAGTCGTCCCTAGGGTTTGGTGAAGAGTATTTAGGCAACCATGGTGTTTAGGAGTCCTATTGTGACAAGGAAACTAGGGTTGCGGTTTTGGCTTATTGGTTTTCTATTTGGAGGATTTCTTCGTCCATTTGAGTGTGTGAGGCTTTAGGCAACCTCCCACCATAGTTAAGCACGAATTTGGGTTGCCAAGAGTGCCAGATCTCTTCCCAATTCAACTCTAATTGCCTCTTTCTAATTTCAGCTTATTTAAGCTACGAATTTCCATGCATTTTCTTGCTTTATTTGATTTTTGGGTCATATGTGGTCCATTGGCCCAATTAAGCTATTGGGTCATTAATATATAATGTTGGGAGTCTCTTCAACACTTTTATTTAATTTTTGGTTACGTCGTATTTTCGTATTAACGGTTTTCCAACTTGTTTCCTAATTTGGATAATCGATCACCATGTGATATACACTTGGTTAATCGGATTTTTCGTCACACGAATTTCTTCGTGGAACCCTTAGGAATAATGTGTGGGGTTGATTTATAATTTTTACGGGTTTTTTTGATGTGTTTTAGCACATACGATAATGATACGTATGCTTTAAATACTCTAATATTGTGGAATTATTTATTTCCATTTATTTGAATTTTTATGCAATTAAAATTTCCGGGGTGCTATAGTTTTCTCCAAAGACAAGGTTTATCTTTTAGAGGACATGATGAATCTAAAGACTCAAGAAACCAGGGTAATTTTCTTAAACTGCTACATTTTCTTACTAAGCATAATGAAAGGATTAGTCATGTTGTTTTAAACAATGCTCGAGGAAATCTGAAACTAGTTGCCCCTAAACTTCAGAACGAAATAGCTCATGCAGGAGCTGTGGAGACAACAATTGCTATCATTGCTCATCTTGGGGATGCATTTTTTTCTATTTTAGTAGGTGAATGTCGAGATATGTTAAATAAGGAACAGTTGGCAGTTGCTTTGCGATATGTGGACAAAAATGGACGTGGTAGAACGTTTTCTTGGCATTGTGGATCTTCTAAATACTATAGCTCATACACTCAAAGAAGGCATTGAGTCATTGCTATCCAAACATAGATTAACTATATCAAGATTACGTGGTCAAGGCTATGATGGAGCAAGTAATATGCGTGGTGAATTGAATGGACTTAAGACACTTATTATGAAAGAGAATGGATGTGCTTATTATATCCATTGTTTTGCTCATCAGCTTCAACTAGCCATAGTTGCAGTTGCCAAATCTCATGTGGAAATTGCTCATTTTTTCAATTTGGTTGCTTTGCTATTCAATGTTGTTGGAGTCTCATGCAAGCAACATGATCAACGTCGAGAAAACAAGCTATAGAAATTGCCAAAGCTATTGAAATTGGTGAAATTAAAAGTGAGAGAAGTTTGAATCAAGAAAAAAGTTTGAAAAGAGCAGGGGATACTCGTTGGGGTTCTCATTATAATGCATTGGTTAATTTGATATCTATGTTCGCATCTATACTTGATGTGGTTGAGACTGTGATGGAAGATGGTTCAAATTTAGAGCAAAGAGCTGAAGCATATATGTTATCAGAGTCAATTAGGACTTATGATTTTGTGTTTAATCTTCATTTAATGAAAAAGATCCTAGGAATAATGAATGAGTCATCAGAAGTGCTGCAACGAAAAGATCTAGACATTGGCAATGCTATGAAGTTAGTTGGCATCTCAAAGCAACGAATACAAATAATGAGTGGGATTCTTATCTATTAGAGGTTTCATCTTCTGTGTAAGGTATGAGATTATCATTCCTAATATGGATGACATGTTTATGCCTCGAGGATGTTCACGATGAAGAGGTCAACAAATTACAAATTTGCATCACTATTGTGTTGAGTTATTTTATTCAGTTTTAGATATGCAACTCCAAGAGTTTAATAGTCGATTCACAGAAGTAAACAATGAGTTATTACTCTACTTATCATGCTTGAATCCATAAAGATCATTTGAAGCCTATAAAAATAAAAGGCTAATCAAAATTTCTGAGTTCTACCCAAATAAGTTCTCTTCTGTGCAATTACAAATACTTGAGAATTAGCTGGAGACTTATATAATTCACATGCGATCCGAGGATAATTTTGCTCAACTGGTGGGAATTACATAACTTTTTGGAAAGATGGTTGAAAAGAGAAAATATATATCTATCCATTAGTTTATTTGTTGTTGAGATTGACATTGACTTTACCTGTTGCTACAGCCACTGTGGAGAGAGCATTTTCATTAATGAAAATTATGAAGAATTGATTGCGCAATAGAATGGGTGATCAATGGATGAATGATAACTTAGTGACATATATTGAAAAGGAGATGTTTGAGAGCATTGACAATGTGTCAATAATGCAACGTTTTCAACACATGAAGACCCGTCGTGGAGAACTCACATGTATAAAATCTTCTACTTGAATGAAAGTAAATATTTTTGTTACATTTATTTTGCCCCCCTTCCAAATATTCCTGGCTCCGCCACTACACGAGCATGACATGTATGGGAAGCTATTGACCCTACCATTATAGAAAGACAATGTGGGAGGCACAGGATAAGGTGACAAAACATTCTAGCAACCAGGATCAATATATGTGGAATGAGTATGGCCTAGGGTGGATGAGGAGGGAGTATTGGGAGCAACTCAGTGACAGATGGGGTGGTTCTCAATGGCAGATAACTCCCAAGGAACCAAAGCCAATCAGGCCATGCAACCAGAAAAAAAATTTACATATGAGTTCTACCCAAATGAGTTCTCTTATGTTCAATTACAAATACTTGATAATCCGTTGGAGACTTATATAATTGACATGCGATCCGAGGAGAATTTTGCGCAACAGGTTGGAATTACATAACTTTATGAAAAGATTGGTTGAAAAGAGAAAAGATATTATCTATCCATTAGTTTATTTGTTGTTGAGATTGACATTGACTTTACCTGTTGCTACAACCACTGTGGAGAGAGCATTTTCATTAATGAAAATTGTGAAGAATCGATTGCGCAATAGAATGGGTGATCAATGGATGAATGATAACTTAGTGACATATATTGAAAAGGAGATGTTTGAGAGAATTGACAATGTGACAATAATGCAACGTTTTCAGCACATGAAGACCTGTCGTGGAGAACTCACATGTATAAAATCTTCTACTTGAATGAAAGTAATATTTTTGTTACATTTATTTTGCCCCCCTTCCAAATATTCCTGGCTCCGCCACTACACGTGCATGACATGTATGGGAAGCTATTGACCCTACCAATTATAGAAAGACAATGTGGGAGGCACAGGATAAGGTGACAAAACATTCTAGCAACCAGGATCAATATATGTGGAATGAGTATGGCCCAGGGTGGATGAGGAGGGAGTATTGGGAGCAACTCAGTGACAGATGGGGTGGTTCTCAATGGCAAGATAACTCCCAAGGAACCAAAGCCAATCAGGCCATGCAACCAGAAAAAAAATTTACATATGAGTTCTACCCAAATGAGTTCTCTTATGTGCAATTACAAATACTTGATAATCCGCTGGAGACTTATATAATTGACATGCGATCCGAGGAGAATTTTGCTCAACAGGTTGGAATTACATAACTTTCTGAAAAGATTGGTTGAAAAGAGAAAAGATATTATCTATCCATTAGTTTATTTGTTGTTGAGATTGACATTGACTTTACCTGTTGCTACAACCACTGTGGAGAGAGCATTTTCATTAATGAAAATTGTGAAGAATCGATTGCGCAATAGAATGGGTGATCAATGGATGAATGATAACTTAGTGACATATATTGAAAAGGAGATGTTTGAGAGAATTGACAATGTGACAATAATGCAACGTTTTCAGCACATGAAGACCTGTCGTGGAGAACTCACATGTATAAAATCTTCTACTTGAATGAAAGTAAATATTTTTGTTACATTTATTTTGCCCCCTTCCAAATATTCTTGGCTCCGCCATTGCACGAGCATGACATGTATGGGAAGCTACTGACCCTACCAATTATAGAAATACAATGTGGGAGGCACAAGATAAGGTGACAAAACATTCTAGCAGCCAGGATCAATATATGTGGAAGGAGTATGGCCCAGGGTGGATGAGGAGGGAGTATTGGGAGCAACTCAGTGACAGATGGGGTGGTTGTCAATGGCAAGATAACTCCGAAGGAACCAAAGCCAATCAGGCCATGCAACCAGAAAAAAAATTTACATACGAGTGGGTCGTTGTCTTATGCAACCCATAGAGACAAAATGGTAAGAAACTTCTGATTGACTAAAATCTTATTAATATATATCCTATTTTTTATGAATATAAAATAGACTAAGAAGCTCCAGTGTCCCCCTTCATTTTGCGAGGTATTTGGAAAGACTCTTAAGAGGAGGGGGACTAATGTATTTGTCAGCTAGAGTGCTCGCTTGATTGCAGTAAGCGTACATACACAATTTTTATAATATTTTCAATTTATTTTGCTGGAGTAACATGACAGACAGATGACTGAGAGGTATGGAGATGACACTCCACATCTAGGGTTAGCTTCTAAAACATGGGTGGCAGCGGCGGACCAACCAAGAAAGAGTCGTTTGTATGGATTTGGAGATAGCTTGTACACTGCTCCAATGATATCATCATGTGTGAGTTCAGGAGCTCCTCCGACATGTACGAGTGCATTCACAATGGCCTCTAGTTGAGAGAGTGTGATTTTCCACATAGTCAGTTAGGAGATATCTCAATTTCCTACTAATGTTCAGCAGCAGATGATGAGCAGCAAGTTGAGAACCATGCATGCGATGGCCGCCCTCCTCTCTCCGGCTAGCATTTTGTCACAGTGAAGAGCATACACCTCAGCACCAGCCTGTCATGTGAGTTTTTGTTATTATTTTTAATTTTATGTAATTTATATTTATTAAAATTTAATTTCACATAAATGGCATGTCGATCGGTCCTATACAATCGGGTAGATGAAAGGGACATGTCAGAGCTGACAAAATCCAAATCGGATGTCTAGTTTGAACTCTGCGCTCGAAGAACCATCCTCTGAATTGACTTAGTGTAAAGAAGAGGAAATAAAACTAAGATTAGAGCCCAAAATGTGAAATATAGGTATGATCAACGTTCCGATCGATCCCACAAGTCTGAGGTGATGACAATGACATGTGAGAATTGAGGGAAATCAAATCAGATTCTCTGTATGAGCTCAACACTCAAAGAACTATTGTCTAAATTGACTTATATATTATAAAGAACGTAAAATACTAAGACGGGGTTCCAAAAGGTAAAATATCGATCCAATATGCATGCCGATAGGTCTTACACAACCGGGTTGATGAAAGAGACATGCAAGAGTTGACAGAATCCAAATTGGATGTCTGGCTTGAACTTGGCGGTTAAAGAACCATTGTCTGAATTGACTTAGTGTAAAGAAAGAGAAAAGATCAAGATTAAGGACCAAAACATGAAATATCGGTCCAATCAATGCTCCGATCGGTCCTACACGACCGAGGCATTGATAATGACATATGATATTTGATGAAATTCAAATTAGATTCTCGCTTTAAGCCTGATACTCAAAGAGCCGTTGTCTAAATTGACTTATTATAAAGAACGAAAAATACCAAGTCGGGGCTCCAAAATGTGAAACATCAATCTGATTGGCATGCTGATCGATCTTATATGACCGGGTTGAAAAAAGGGACATACGAGAGTTGCCAGAATCCAAATCATTTGTCCGGTTTGGACTGGGCACTTAAAGAATTATTATCAGAATTGACTTAGTGAATATTCATATATTATTTCTTTAAAAATTTTAAAATAAATAATTTTTTTATTTATACTTCTAATATTATTTTTTTATAATATAGGATCCTCCAACACATGACGAGCATGAGGCGACCAAAGAGGATGATGTGACAAATATATCTTGATTATTTTTATTTTTTATATTATTACTGTGAATGAGTTATGAATATTTATTGTTGTCGATGACTTTTTATAAATATTTATTATTATGGATAAATTTTATGGATATTTATTATTGTGGATGTATTTTATGGATATATTAGATTTTTTAATAGGTGTAAATTGAATGTTTGCTGCATTTAAGAATATCAAAAATTTTCAACGAAATTACCGATCGATACATTCCATTAGCAATTTCTATAGGAACAATTTCCAATGAAAAGTGTCCATCGACAATTATGACAGTTTTAGTCGTCGATGATTTTGTCGATCTATTTCTGACATCAATTACCAACGGAACATATCCGTCAGCGATTTTCGATGGAATGTCAATGAATTATTGTCGTTGGCATTCCTGATAGAATTTCTGCTGGATTATTTCCTTCGGATTTTTTCGACAGCATTTTCGACGAAATGCTTGTCCGTTGGCAATTATCAATCGTCACTTTCTGATAGGCTTTCACCGAAAAGACATCAGGAAGATGGAATTTCAACGGATTTTCGACGGAAAGTCTTCGTCGAAAATCCTGTCTTTTCTTGTGGTGTTTTCAGGCCCATTACATAGGGCTAAAAGCAGCCCAAGAACCCGTATAGAAGGCTCATCCTATATCGGGAACACCGCCCTGGGAGGAGCGAGCTAATTATAGGGTCACGCATATGGCATAGTATGCTAGAATTCGCTAGGGTGAGTGCCTAAGTTATCCCGAGAAGATCTATCACAAACCTTTACCCCTATATCTCGATTGGTCCTATCTCAGTGAATCTGAGAGCTAGGGGACTTGCATTCTAACATGATACAGAACTTTAACTCCCCATAAATGCAAATACCATGAGGAATATGGGCAGTTTAAGGATGCTCCCCACTATAGGAGCAATAACTCCCAAGAACGGACACCCCACCTTAACTCCCGCTTCATTGCTCAGAACTATACCTGTAACGGCTAACAATTACATTGAATCACAGGGTGAGAAGCCCATAAATGTCCATGAACCCTTCATGCACAGGTAAGCCACTATAAGGAAGAAAATTTTGACGAAGGGAAATATTTTTGTTGCTCTAACCCGTGTTAACTTAAGCATCAGAGGATTTTTCTTGAGAAGTCAGTCTCAGGGCCCCTAACTATTTGTCTATCTTGTGGGCCGCTACGCCGCTGGAGAAGATTCTTCGGGTAGGCAAAAAATTGCCCTCTTCACTTAAAAAGAAAATAGTTCAATAATACCGATCCTAGACATGCATATCTATTCCATGTTCAAAATACTAAGACATGATTTGATAATTGGATAGGATATTTTGAACAAGAAAATTGAGATTTTATGCTTTTCTTATTTGAATCTGCGGATAGAATAGTTTAAAATAACTACGCAATAGAATAAACTATATATTGAGGGTTTTTTTTTCAAATAAAAAACTTATTTACGAGATTTCTTCTCTGAATTACCAAACCTGTTTTAGGCTTATACAAACAAATATACTTGTATTTACGGTGATGTTCTATACGGTTGTCAGATCAGGCCTACAAAAATATTACATTTTCACTTTGAATCTGATGTGATTAAACATTTTAAATTTAACAAGGTATTCTTTTCATTTTTTTTCTTGCCTATATATATATATGCATTCCATTTAGAACTTGTGAAATTTTTTGCATACAAACTCGCGATGGGAATATAATTTTACATTAGCACCAAAAATCCTATTAGACTTTTTTCTTCAGTAGAAATCCTGCCGTCACTTGTTATTATAGAGATGTAGAAAATACTTAGAAATTGTTTTACCTCCTATTTTAATGGGTATTAAATATTATATGAATACCTTTAGCTCTAAAACAAGTAAATAAACTATTTTACTATGATGAAGGAGCATTTTAATTAACGATTTCTAACAATTTGGTCATGACAAGAGACGATAAGATTTTCTAGGGTAAAACTGGTTGTCTAACAAAATTTTTAATGTAAATACAAAACTAAAATAAATTATGGTCCAGTTATAATTTTAATATGTAAAAAAAAACCTAACAGGCGTTCGAGATGGAATTGGCAGAACTGTTCTTAAAAACGAGGTTGGACTAAGAAGGCAGATAGGCCATAGTGGGGCTGACAGATGTTTTGTCCTCGCCTCTGCTCAGGTGGTGTGCAACTTGTGTTGGAACCATACATGCGAAGATATCATCATACATATATACCTGCTTCCCCCCGAGAGGTATTAATGTAGTGAGCCGATCGATGACGTTGATAACCTAACATAAAATTAAATATTTGCGAGTTGCTACCCCACCATAAGACAAGGGGATGAGGACATCTGGAAGCGAAGGGGTTGTTGACGGATGTGGATGGGGAGGGTGAGCTCCAGGTTTGCGAATTCTCCCATTCCTCTATGATGGCTGAACAGCTAGATTCTGGAAAGGGATTGAGATCTCTGCCTCGCGGGGAGACCCTCCCAGAAGGAGGAAGCTTTGACCATCATCCGAGTAGATGATAAGTTTCCCTCGTAGGTGTGGAAGGATGCATGTGATTAATTCTCTCACCATGCATACATATATATGCATGTTAGGTAAAGTCGAACAGGTGTTAATGGTTTTTCCAACTCTGAACACAGATTTGGGGACGTCTTCTGCAGGTGTTTGTCAATGGAAGAAATCGTCGGACACATATATATGCTTCATTTCGGCATCAGCAGAAGCCTAATCTGTCTCACTTTCGGCTCCGTGTGGTAGCTGACCTTCATATAATTATGTCCGTATATGTGGAATATCGTCTGTCCTCGGTCGCTAATCAGATACCAACACAGACCAATAACTGGAATACCTTATGTGCGATATTTTGGATGCATGGTTGGAGCTAGCTTGAGCTACGTATGTTATCTAGGAGTTCATGTTTCTTTCTTGACCAAACAATCTCATCATATATATACAGAAGGATCTATATATGCTGCTTTTATTTTGTCTGGTGAAATTAATATTTCAAAACTAAGAAATCATACTACAAATTAAGACGACGACCCACATACATAGTTTCTACCTATATATCATGCTTTTTCTTCCCGAAGGAATATCTAATTTACCTTGAGGTATATGTCCTCCGTCACACCATGCAAGAGTCCTTTTGTCAATCCTGCCTAATCCAATAGTCCTCTATTATTAGTTTGTGAATAGGACATCCGCAGCTTATCACAATTTTACCACAAGACAAGATGGATCATGCTTAGAGAGTTATAGGGCCTTTTTGATAACAGAATAATTTATTTGTGTATAACTATTCACAAATAAGATATTTATGATTGCAATATTTTTAATTTGGCAAAGATCTAAGAGTGAGATAATATATCAGGACTATTTTGGGCCATACAAGAGGGTCTGGTAGCCCCTTGCCTACATAGATAACTAGAAAGTGATTTTCATTTTTCAGATAAACAAAACAATCTTTACATTGGACATAAAATCCTGTCAGCCCTAATATTCTCTAGATGTTTAAGCCCTGATTATTTATATTAGAGACTTTCACACAATTATAATGGCCTATATATCCATCTTATCAACTTTATCAAAAACAGATGTATGTTATCTGCTAATGACTCATATTGCCTTGCTGAAGTGAGATAGGCTAAAACTACGCGTAGCCATAGCCGATAAACTATTCACAAGATAAAGTAGTTCTCAATATTTAATAGCATTTGTTGAAGATAAAGTCTTCATTAGTTATGTCACCCCGTAATTTGAAAAGAGAGTTTTTTTTTTTTTTCCAAAGCAGAACGTGGCAGTGAAAATGGCCCATCGTAATCACACATAAGAGTGTAAATGCAATTTGATCACATGAACCCATTCATAATTATCCATTTAACGGATCTAATTTTTCCTCTAATACAATATCAACTATTAACTCCGAAAAGCACATACTCCTGAAATAGAACAGGACATACTAAGCGGATCTGAATAATATCCGAAACCTGTAACAAGTGCTCAAAGCCCCACCAGGTCCAACTGCTCCAGATCTGAGCCTCCTAATTTTCCTTTGAATTAAATCTCATAAAAATCATCAGTGTATTTGATAAGTCGACGACTCAATAAGAATTTTTTCTACTTCCTTTCACATGGTGGCCCCTAAAGCAACTTAACATTTAATTAAGATATGCAGTTAAAGGGAATGTTGTTATAATCACTACAAGAGGATGGTGATTTGTCAACATGTTTTTGTCAGCGGCTAAAAAATTTGTTGATATATCATATATACGTCAACGGCTCTTTCTGACTGTTGACATATGTCATAATATGTCAACGGCTATTGTAGGCCGTTGACATATGATGAACATATGTCAGCGGTCACTAAAAAATCGTTGATATAACATACATATGTCAACGACTATTTGAAGCCGTTGACATATGATGAACATATGTCAACGGCCAACGTGAGCTGGTTGACATATGTTGATGGAAATGGCGGGAAGTGTCCGTATATTTGTCAGCGGCTATAGAAGCCGTTGACAAATACCTCGAACTTTTCTTACACCCACCTGCCCCGCCCCCTCCCTATTTCTACTCTTTATCCGCCCAGCTCCACCCCCTCCCTGCTTCCCCTACCTCTTTTGGTCCCTTCAGTCTGCTATCATCAAGGGGGTCAAGCTCCTCGCCCTCCTCGCCGTCGTCGGCACCTCGAGCATCCCCGCCATGATCGCCACCTTGATCACTTCCAGAAGAACAACAGTGTCATCCCCACCACCGTGATCGCCGCCTTCAACAGCCAGGTGCTTAGGATGCAATCCATCGCCAGCACTGTTCGCCTCGTCCACTTCCAGATTGGCACTACTCAGATCCAGATCGCTTGCACTTGGAGATTTAAATCGGTATCCTCTAGCTCTGGGGGCGCGCCGCCCCCGACGGCCAGGAGTATATATATCACCCTATCCTCCGACGACAACGTGGAGGAGGAAGCGGATGGCGAGGGAGACCTCCAGTTTGCCGTCTGGCCGGCCGCAGGTGGAGGTCTGCATCCAATTTTTTACTACATACATGGATCCTGGTCATCGATCTGAAGGCAAATCCTCTGTATGTATCTCTTCTGGTTAGATCTTCCCAGACCAATTGATTGGATAGCAACCGGCCGATATATATAGATTGCTTTGGCGTTTTAATTATCTGAATAGTGCACGCCGCTGCCGTCCCACTCTGAGGAAGGACAAACCAGGCCTCATGGACCACTCAGCTTGCGTTCACTGCTTTCAGCAAGTTTTTCTCCCCAACATTTTTCTCCCGGTTTCTCTGGATCGATGAGGAGCTCGGAGCCTTCCTGGCACTTCAGCCGCAGAAATCGAAGAAGGGGAAGGATCCACCTCCTTCGTTATGCGAATCTGGTTTTTTCCGTTCTGCTATAAATTTGCGGTGGTGGCCGCTTACAACGTCAAAGCTTTATGCCTCTCTCATGTTTTACCTCCTCAATTTTCTTCAGCTACAGGGTACACAGAATATTATTTCAATGCTGATTCAGGAAAGGTTTCTAGGTATATAACCAGATCCTCACACAGTTCTTTTCTATAGTTAACTGGAGATCTCCCCATCCCTTCTGAGTTCTGATTGGGTTTGTTCACCCAGGCATGTTGAACACTGGTATTTCCCAAAGATGGCTCTACTGAAGCAGATCTTCAAGCCTACTCGTTGGGTGTGGAGTAACAGAGCAGCTTCCAGAAACTTGCAGGTGAGCACTCTTTATTAACATTTTTTTGTGATTATTGCCATACTAAATGATTCAACTAGGAGAGATTACTTCTCGATGGACAAGGAGCATAACTGAAACCATACCAATGTCTTGTTATCAAACTTCACATCGTCCACAGGGGTATCCAAGAATCGGACTTGGAGAATTGAATGCAATACTGTTGTTTTCATAAAGCTGTGAGATGTAACCTAGAAATGGCGCCGGCTCCACATGGTTTCAATTTCTGGAGGTCAGAATGTTTGCCACTCAAAACAATTCTTCTCCCTGTACATAACAGTCCAGAATTACCAGGTAAATTATGCATTTTAGAAGGGGAGGGCGATCAGGGGACGAGAGGGCCCTGTCACGACGAAGACGGCGGCACCCTCATGCACGCCCTAAAGAAGTTGCACCCATGCGTCGATTTCTTCCGGCCACCTGCTGGCAGAGCGGCGGGATCCGTATTGAGTGATGGCAGCGCGATCGCATCGTCGGCAGATGGGTGCTGCGGCGGCTGTGGCAGTTGATGGTGAGGGACGGAGGAAGGGGTGGAGAGGATGCCGCTGTGCCCCATTGAGCTTCCAGGCGGGGAGGGGGTCGCCCCAGATCCGCCCCCACATCAACGAGGTGCTAATCAAGAACCGGAGGAAGGAGAAGGGCGGGGCGATGGCGGAGCTGCTGGAAGTGCATGTTGACGGAATTTTTATTTTTTTTTTTAAATTACATCTTTCTCAGCGGCTGCAAAAATGGCTGACATATGTTGAAATGTCAGCGGCTGCTTTAGACCGCTGACATATGTACAATATGTCAACGGCTTTTTATGGTGGCTGATAAATATTAGTCGACGACCCATTTGTCAACGACTTTGTCAACGATTCTGAAGCCGCTGACATACGTCTATGTCAACGGTTTTTTATCTTTTGTCAACGGTTTATAGCCGCTGGCATATGTACTATTTCTTGTAGTGAATAGGAAATTCTGAACTGCATGCACGTATAAGAACCAACTACAACCACATCATGCATTTAATCAATATAAAGCTACATAGTTGGTTAGATTAATTTTAGCACACCCAGTACCTAAAGCAACCAAATAGCTTGTCATACTACTCGAAACTTAGTCAAAATCCCAAAACTTAATTCAACAAAGTGGGTTGTATCGATTAATCTACCATGTGGGACTTAATGATCACAAACTAGCTAGAACTTCACCAACATAACAAGATAAAACAATTATTCTGACAACTTAATCGATTATTCCACACTGTGTGGGACTTAGGCACATATCATATGCTTGTACATATATCTAGCATCTTGCCATGTGGTGTGTTGGCCTTGGCAGTCCGCGTATTGTCGGGATCTTATGTCCATCTTTTATTGGACCTTAGGATATCCGAACAAGATTTTAACCAACAAACTCAGCATTTGACTCTATCATGGATACTTGTATAGGTAGCCTATCTCTCCTCTGATGGCATTGTCCATGTTTTTTAGATATGTATCATTAGCCCTATCAATGGATCGGATTTGAGTCGGATCCTTTGAGATCCGAATCCGGATCCGAAAGAACATGATCCTTATCTGATCCGAATCTAAAATTTGGGCAAATTTCAGATCTAGATTTTGATCTGATCCAGCTCCGGCATCGACTATAACTGGTCGGAGCCGTTGGACCCTAGAAACTTCATCCCCAGAGGGTACCTCGTCCCCGAGGGCTCCTTGTATGGCGGCCTCAATGACTGGTTCGGCTTCGGCGACCAGAGGGCCTCCCAGGTCGTGCTCTCCCACTTCTCGCGGATCCCCTCCCTCAACGCCGCCGGCTACCGGGCGCTCACCTGTAAGTCCGCCTTCAGGGCCCAGATGGATGCATCCGGCGTTCGAGTCACTGCCTGCCATCTCCCCTTCTGCGTGCTCCCCTCCCTCCTCGTCGGGACCCCTCCTCCGGCGCCGGTGGAATCCTTCCCGTTCCCCATTGGAACCGAATCCCTCCCCCCTCTGCGGAATCACCCCTTTCCCCACACACCAAAATTCCTCACCCCATTTGAGGAACAGCCACCGCAACCTCATTCGCTCCGGTCGTGGAGTGGCGCCTCCGCACACAAGTCCGGGAGGGCGGCACCGAGCTCGGTCTGCTGGGATCCCCTCTCGCTTGTCCGACTGTGCGGACGACATTCCAGCATCGCCTGACAGGTTTTCAATACTGTGAGAATTACTGTCTTCCTCCAAATTCTTTTTGGCCAAGAAGGTTGAAAGGAAGAGGAAGGAGGGGGCGTGGAGCTCGGGCTGGTACTGCCGAGGGAGTAGATGGCAAAGTTTAGAGTTAGAGGAGCGGATGGAGGGAGAGTTGAGGCCGACAGCGGTGCTGGCAGCGGCGGAGGCAGTGCTCGTTGAGGATGTGCTTCAGGTTGAGCAAGATCTGGAGTTGCTTGTTGAGGAGACCGCCCCGCTCCACAAACTCTGCCTCCTTGGTCTTTGGGGACACCACCACTCAGTCTGCAGAACAACTTCAGAAAGCTAGGTCTCGTCTGGTGGTCTGGGACTCAGAACGGGGGTGGGGTGAAGGGAAGCCGAGAAGGGGCTTTTCGGATCAGTGTAAGTTTGCCCCGGAATATGAGAGTTTCGAATCAGAGGTGTTTGCCCCGAACGATGCATTTCGGATCAGAATATGTGATCCGAATCCGATCTAAATTTTGGATTTGGATCAGATTTTTGCATCCTCATGATCCATTGATAGGCCTATGTATCATAGTAATACATGATACAAAACCATAGCTTCATACTTTTTATCCCTTAGAACACATTTCATATCTTCACATAAAGCTTTATTCATATAAACAAAATCAAAGCAACAAAACAAAATCAAAGCAACAAGTCTTAAAGCATGACATAACCAATTTCTTGCATTGTTACTATTCGATCTTGATCGGGGTGTGTAACTTGTCATAGTGGAAACTCGTAGTATCGAGAAGAAGGCTACAAGAGTCTTCTTCATTGTTTCCTCGCTCCAAACGCCTTCGGGATCTGGTGGTGATGTCCCATATGAGAAGTCTAAAAACTCTCTTGTTGCATGCACATGGGAGAGGAGAATCGGGAACCAACCCACGCATGGATCTCTCCCGAAGAGTCATAGATTCAATAGGACTCTAGAGAGACAACCGTGTCTCCTTCCCAAAGGTTGCCAAAGCAACCTTTGGTGCTCACGCAGGGCAACCAACCGATGGCAGTTGCCATCGGTTAACATCTCCCACTTGCCCACAGAGGGCACAATAAAATGTTAGTTGCTCACTAAGAGCAATTCATCTCTCGACATTTACTTCTGGTTCTTACATACGGCGAATGGAGTGAGCGACCATACGAGGGTCGGTACAACAAATGAGTAGTGACCTATTAAGTTATCACCAAAACTAATAGATCACAATACTCTACAGGAATCTCGTAGTACCCTAGATACCTTCAACATTCACCAGTTTTGACATCCTGGATCTCTCAAAACTAGTGATGTCAAAACTTGAATGTTTTGTACTCATGACTTTATCACGATTAAGTCGACATAGTCCCTCGAGGTATGAGCCACAAACACATGGTGCAATATTTAGATTTCTTTCTTGAGTTCTTATGTCAATTAAATTAGTCTTGACCGCTTTCCTAGTCATGTCCCGCTGAACTGTATCAGTCATAGCTCTAAGGAGCATGCTAAAGTAACGACATCAAGCTTTCTTTTGATGACATAGATCTCAAGTTCTAAGGGTACAGATGGATCAACAAATTATGATCCAAGAGCTCACACAATGATGAAACAGAGATCCCATTCATCATTTTCTTCAACGGTCGTTTTACGCAGATGTGATATGGGACACATGCTAAGGTATTCTGCCATTATTATGTGTGTGTCACACATAACAGAATAAAAACACCATACGGATCTTAGTCTAGCCACTCTCACTACGGCTAACCCGAGTGTCATGACGTCTTCTCATAAAACTCACAACCAGCTTAGTAAAAGCTTCACGAGTTTGATTCTCATATCATGTGATCGATCTAGAGGGATCTCATCTTAATTCAGTTTAAGGTGACAATAAAAAGAAAAATATCTTTCTCGCTCTCTCATAGTGCCATAGATATAAATTGTCTCTCATCTTGCTCGCTTTCTTAGCGCCACGGCAAATGACCCATGTGAGGGGGTCCATTCAGAGGCTAGTGACACTTTTCTTGATGTGTAAAGTATTCCAACAATAGACACATTGTCACGTCTCGAGAATTTACGCAGCGGATATTATTAATTCGAGTCGATATTTCGAGACGTGGACAGTCGGCAAATAAGCCTCTAGCTAGCACGCACAAATGTGTATCAACACAACATCATAATAGGGCCCACATGTTGAACTCATATAAATTGTATTCAAATCTCAATTCTTTGTATTCAAACGGAAACTAGTACAGGACTAAGACTCAATAAAAGGAAAGTACATTCTATTCCTCACTTCCTACTACATGAATCTAACACTCAAAATAAACTAACTATAGATAGACTCATAGTTGGAACGCTCATCACTCGGACGTATTCCCATCCTCGACTTGCTCTTCCTCTTGAACTTCATAGTCACCTAGATGGGGTAAAAGTAGGGAATGAGCAAACTAGCCCAGTAGGATTTATATCTCAATGTGCGGGCAATGATATAAGTGATTAACATTTTAGGACTAGGCAAGTACGATGAATGATATGCAAGTACGAATAAAACTCGTTAAAACATGATATAAAAACAAGCTAGAGAGAGAGATCATGATAGAATAAGATTGATGAACAAGATGACAAGAGAGAACTAGAAATAGATCACTTTGTACAAGCACGTAAGATTTCACTGATGTTAATAGCTTTCAAGAACGCAAGATATCACTAATTGCATTAATGCAGGATGGCCATATCACGCAAGCAAGCAAGCAAGCACGCACGAGCACGATCAAGTAACACTAATCAGACACGTAGACACCAATGTACACCAAGAAAGATCCATCAAGAATGTACACCAGGACACGTGTATGTGGTTATGTATCTATTATTCAACACGCACGCACGATTTTCCCAGTGCAGATGCAACGCCAGTAATCATTATACCCCATGGTTAACAGTATATCTATGACTCGCCGTCATTGGGGCTAGATTGGAGCCCTTGGACACACGCCGTGCCCTGTCAGCATCTCACTTAAATTTTCAAATGTAGATACCCACAGTCATTATAATGGCCAATGAGAGTTTCAATAAGTAAGCATGTGTAATGTCATGTTCATGATGATGAGGAGAAGAAGTAATAATTAAATTGAACATGATTTCATGATAACAATGATCAAGAGATAAATTTGGCAGCATAACAGTACGATTTGTACTTTGGTTAAATCTTTACATTAATGGCTTTAGTCTAGATTGTCAATCACACTCATGAGAACAAGAAGAGAAAGGAAGTGCACGCTATCTCCAGGGAACTTCAATGGTACAACCAACTCATCGGCCATGTGGGAATCCATGGTCAGAGGAGATTTACGGAGGCCTTGGTGAAAAGGTCGCTAGTCTACCGTTCGGAATGACCGGTAGAGAGTTTCCAATTTCCCAAGAAGGCTACCTAACAGTGCTAGTGTGTAGTGCGGTACGCGTGTCTCAATTCTCAAACCATCGGTCTCAAACTCGCAGGAAGCACTTGACAATATAACATGGAATAAAACTATGCACTTTAACTCATCATGGTTTGCAAGATTTTATGATAACCTTATCATTTAAGCGTGGAAGAACAGTAGGAAGATTAAATCACAAGTAGCACGAATGGATCATAATATTTAAGGAGCACTTAGAATAGCATTCCTGTAATTAAAGCTTTTAAATGGGTTAATCAATTTTAAGCCATTAAATAACAATCATGTAATGATCAGACCCAAGATAGGTAACTTACACAGTAATTATCATATTTAAACAGACCTTGGTATATGCGGAAAACTTTGTAAGAAAACAGTGGCTTCAAGTAAAAATTCTGAGAAGGCGACAGGGCTATATAAAGAAGGCGACATGGTGTCAGATTGCGACAGGACAAGGGCCGCGAAGAGATGGCTAGAAGGCGACGGAGGGTTGTGAAGAACGCGACTGGGGCGGTCCGATTCAGGCAGCATGATCGCGACAACGGTCTTGTCGCAATCAGGTAGCGACATGTCGGGCTGTCGCGACGAGACCTCGAAAGGCGACACATCAAGCCGTCGCATTCACAGGATCTGTGCCTGAGTCCGACTGGGATATGACATGCTCTTGGTTCAGACTTACCATGTTTTGACACAGGAGCGATATTCATGAATGCCTATATCTCTCTATATGCTGACCTTTAGACAAAACTTTCAACATAGAAAATGTTGAGGACATCTATTGGAAGAACTTGATGTTGGGGGTTTTACCTAATTCGGTCTTTGCCCTTGTGAAAAACATGAAGAACTTAAAGTTAAATGCAACCAGAAAACGCAGTATCATGCATGACTCTATTACGAAGTTTATAACTCTCAAACTAATGACATTTACAAAAACCTTTAACATGAAAGATAACCCTAACGACTAATGAAAGAACTTTTATGTTGGAGTCATGACCTACTTCGTCGGTCTTAATCTCAAGAAAAACAGGAATAACCTAAGGCTAACTGCAACCCGAAAACACAGTATTATGCATGACTCTCTTACGGGCTTCATAACTCTCTAACTAATGAGATTTAGACAAAACGTCCAACATGAAAGATGATCGTGATATCAAGTAGAATAACTGCAATGTAATATTTTACTCTAATTCGGTCTTGAATCACGTGAAACATATTAAGAACGGGAAAAGCCCTGACAGGGCGCGACTTTTGCAAAACGCTTATAAATCAAGATCTACTAAATGAAATTCGATGAAACCAGTGGGAATGAAAGCTAACTTGATGCTCTACACATTGGTATAGGATATGTTAAGATTTTGCCCGAGAAAACCTACCTTTGGTCGACTTCAAGAGAGTGGTTTGTGCAGGTCGCAGCAGATGAGAAGGGGAAGAACGGCTTCTTGTGGTCGTTCCACAGCTCCTCAGCCACCAAGAGCTCCTCCACACGACCCTAGCAAGTTCTAAATTCATTCCTAGGGTTTGGGTGAAGAGTATTTAAGTAACCATGGTGTTTAGGAGTCCTATTATAACTAGGAAAGAGGATTTCGGGATTGGCATGTTTGGTTTCCTATTTTTGATGATTCCTCCTCTCTTTGAGTGTGTGAGACATTAGGAAACCTCCCTTCATAGTTAGGCACGAATTTGGGTTGCCATGAATGCATGATTGCATCCCAATTCAACTCTAATTGCTCTTTTTAATTTCAGCTTATTTATGGTTACGATTTCTATGTATTTTCTAGCTTTATTTGATTTTTGGGCCAAATGTTGCCCATTGGCCCAATTATGATAATGGGTCATCAATATATAATGTTGGAAGTCTCCCCACACTTTTATTAATTTTTGATTGCGTCGTATTTCCGTGTTAAAGTTTTCCGACTTGTTTCCTTATTTAGATAATCGGTCGCAAACTCTTAAACCTAGCCCAAATGATTTTTATTGAACCAAATTTCTTGATGGGTCATTAGAGGATATTATTTGAAGTCCATATATGATTTTTATTTAATTTTCTAACTCATTTCAGTACGTGTGATAATGATTTTCCGACTTATTCATGAATTATGGTAATAAGTCGCGAAACACTTTAAACTTGGATAATCTGATTTTTCATGGCAAAATTTCTTTGTGAAACATTTAATAATAATATTTAGGTTTGATTTATAATTTTTACGGAATTTTCCGATGTGTTTTAGCACATACGATAATGATACGTATGTTTTAAATACTTCTGATATTATGGAAATTATTTATTTCCATTTACTTTGAATTAAAATTTCCGGGGTGCTACACCCTCCCCCACTTAAGGGAATTTGGTCCCCAAATTCATGTATAGAAAATTATCGTACAAGTGAGGCATACTTACTTGTGAATAACTCCGGGTATCTTTTGCGCATTGCTTCCTCGGTTTCCCACGTGTCGTCCTCATCCATGCGTGTGATTCCATCGAACCTTACTAGTGGAATAACTTTGTTCCTTAGTTGGCGCAGTTCCCGATCCACGATCTTAATCGGCTTCTCTTGATATGTTCCATCTTTGTTAAATTCCAGAAGCTCATATTCTATGACATGCCATGGATCTCGTACATACTTTTTCAACATGGATATGTGGAACACATTGTGTATTCCATCCATTTGTGGTGGTAAAGCGAGACGATATGCCACCTCGCCGACTCTTTCGAGGATTTCGAAAGGCCCGACAAACCTTGGTGACAACTTGCCTTTAATGCCAAATCGCCTTATCCCACGGCCTGGAGATACTTTCAAGAATACATGTTCACCAACCTGAAACTCCAGGTCTCTTCTTCTATTATCTGCATATGCCTTTTGTCTTTGCTGCGCCACTGCCATTCTTTCTTTAATAAGCTTTACCTTCTCTGTGGTTTCCTTATCATCTCGGGTCATAGCATTTGTTTTTCGCCACTTCATACCAGCATATTGGGGATCGGCAACTCCTGCCGTAGAGTGCTTCAAATGGTGCCATTTGAATGCTAGCTTGATAGCTATTATTGTAGGCGAACTCCACAAGAGATAAGTGTTCATGCCAGCTACCTCCAAAATCTAGGACACATGCTCTAAGCATATCTTCAATGACCTGGTTGGTTCTCTCCGTCTGACCATCTGTCTGTGGATGGAAAGCCGTGCTAAAGTTTAGTTTAGATCCCAAGGAGTAATGCAGTCCTTTCCAAAGTGGGATGTGAACCTAGGGTCTCTATCAGACACGATAGACACCGGTACTCCATGTAATCTGACTATTTCCTTTACATACAATGCAGCTAGCACATCTACTGACCACTTATTCTTCACTGGCAAGAAGTGAGCCGACTTAGTTAAGCGGTCGACAATAACCCAGATTCCATCGAATCCACCTCTAGATTAGGTAGTCCAAAAATAAAGTCCATTCCTATACCTTCCCATTCCATGCCGGAATTTCTAGGGGTTTGAGTTTACCTGCGGGTCGCAAGTGTTCTGCCTTGACTTTTTGACATGTCAAGCATCGGGCGACATATTCCGCCACTCTCTCTTCATATTAGGCCACCAAAAGCTTCTTTTCAAATCCTGATACATCTTGGTAGTTCCAGGATGGATGGTATACCTGGTCTTGTGAGCCTCGTCCATAATCATTTTCTTTGTCTCTGCATGGTCGGGTACACAGACTCGATCTCGGAACAATAGTCTTCCATCTTCAGTTAATGAGAAATCCGGCCTCTGGTCTAGATTAGCCTTAATCTCTACAAGTACAGGATCATTATCTTGGAGTGTTGTGATGTCCTCCAGTAGTGTAGGTTGTGCCCTAGTACTAGCAACAAGACATCCCTTCTCTTTGATGTCAGCATCAATATTTAACTTGGCGAAGTCTTCTAACAACTTCCATTCGTTCACCATTAACTTGATAGTGTGATCATTGGCATTCTACTTAGAGCATCTGCCACCGCATTTGCTTTCCGGGATGATATTGAATCGTGAAGTCGAAGTCTTTGAGATACTCCAACCACCTCCGCTGTCTCATATTCAAGTCCTGCTGAGAAAACAGATACTTCAAGCTTTTATGGTCAGAAAAACAATGAATTTCTCACCATATAGATAATGACGCCATATTTTCAAGGCGAAGACTACAGCCGCTAGCTCCAGATCATGTACAGGGTAATTGTCCTCATGCTTCTTCAATTGTCTGCGCGTAGCATATAACTTGCCCATTCTGCATCAGCACACAGCCAAGGCCGATCCGGATGCATCGGTGTATACTTCAAAACTACCCCCAGCGACTGGCAGTGTTAGTACGGGTGCTGAGGTAAGGTGCTCTTCAATGCCTTGAAACTTCCTTCACATTCCTCAGTCCATGTAAATGGATTCTCCTTCCTGGTAAGCCGGGTTAATGGTACAGCTATTTTCGAGAAATCCTTAATGAAGCGACGATAATAGCCGGCTAAACCCAGAAAGCTTCTAATCTCCGACACAGTTGTCGGCCTTGTCCAGTTCTTTACGCCTCCACCTTAGACGGATCTACAGAGATTCCCTCCTTGGATATGATGTGGCCAAGGAAAGACACCTCTTCCATCCAGAACTCACACTTACTAAGTTTGGCATAGAGTTGATTGTCTCTAAGCACTTGTAGAGCCATCTTCAAGTGTTCTTCGTGTTCTTCTTTGGATTTGGAGTAAATAAGGATGTCATCAATGAACACCACTATAAACTGGTCCAAGTATGGCCTATAAATATTATTCATAAGTTGCATGAAAGCCGCTGGAGCATTTGTTAAGCCAAACGGCATAACTACGAACTCATAGTGACCATATCTACTTCGGAATGCAGACTTATGAATATCCTCCTCCTTTATTCTTAGTTGATGGTAGCCTGACCTTAGATCTATCTTGGAGAAATATTGTGCGCCAGAGATCTGATCAAACAGTTCATCAATGCGGGGTAGTGGATACTTGTTCTTTATTGTCAACTGGTTCAACTGACGGTAATCAATGCATAGCCTCATTGTCCCGTCCTTCTTTCTGACAAATAGCACTGGCGCTCCCCACGGGGATGTGCTAGGCCTGATAAAACCTTGATCTAGTAATTCTTGGATTTGTCTCTTTAACTCCTGCAATTCAACTGGGGACATGCGGTACGGGGCTTTTGAAACAGGGGCTGCCCCAGGGAGTAACTCAATGGAGAAGTTTACCTCCCGCTCAGGTGGTATACCAGGTAATTCCTCTGGAAATACATCAGGATAGTCCCTGGCTATTGGAATGTCTTCTAGGGTCGGTTTCTTCTTTTCAGTTGCCAAGACAGAAACTAGGAAAGCATCACAACCCTGGTTGATCAGCTTAGAAGCCTTTAAGGAGGAGATCAAGATAGGGTGTTTGTGATAGCGGGTGCCAAGTAGTGACAAAGTTGGAAGGTTTGGTCTTTTAAAAGTGACCCTCCTATGGCGGCAGTTTACATCGGCATCATATTCAATTAGCCAATCGACACCCAGAATGGCATCATAACCCTTCATGTCTAAACAGATAAGGTTGGCAGGGAGATTGTGTCCCCCATTATAGTTTCGCATTTCGGCAAGTAGTGAGTGAGTTCAGATTCTGAGCCTAGTGGAGAGGCTACAGTGATCTTGGATTTCAAGGGTACAGGTTTGACAGGTAGAGTTGCAGCAAATGTGGTGGAAATGAAAGAATATGCAGCTCCAGTATCAATAAGCACAAAAGCAGGTTGAGAGTGTATGGAAATGGTACCTTCCACCATACCCCCTTCCTCGGGTAGGTCAGCTTCTATGACAGCATTAAGGCGTCCCTGACGCCGTGGTACATTCTAGACTCTGCCTGGCTGGTCCTTCAGCATAGGACAATCAGGAATACGGTGGTCACGACCTCCGCATTTTAAGCACGCCCCGAGCTTCTTCCAGCATTCTTCAGCTCGGTGTCCTGGTTTATCACAGAATTTGCAGTTTTCCGCCAACTGCCTACCTTCCACCTTAGCTCTCTTATCTCCAGGAATATCCCTTCCGATATTCGGCCTCTTGTTGTTGTTGTTGACGTTGTTGTTACGAAAGGTTGGAGCAATATTAGGTGCTCCCTTCCTGACGAAGACCGGCTTGGAGTTGTCCTTGCCCCTCATGCCATCCACCTTGGCCATGGTGTCTTCTACTAGCTGAGCTCTCTGGACCATTTCAGTGTAAGTTTGAATATATGTGGTCCGAGTCTTTCAATGAACATGGGCCTGAGCCCATCCATGAATCGGTTTGCCTTAAGTCTTTCCGTTCCCACCAGATGTGGGGCATACACAGCAAGACGCGCGAACTGAGCCTCATACTCAGCCACAGACAATCCCTTCTGCTTCAGTGCGGCAAATTCCGTCGCTTTCTTCTCCTTCACTCTCTCAGAGAAATATTTTCCCCGGAATATCTCCAGGAATTCAGCCCATTCCAGTTCAGCTATATTAGTAGGTGGGCCGATGTGGCCTTCCACCATGCTCGGGCATCCTTGGTAAATTGAAAAGTGGCCAGTACCACTTTCTCTATTAGTGCATTGCATCACCTGGAAAATCCTTTCTATCTCCTCTTGCCAATTTTCTGCCTCGTCCGGATCAGGGGATCCTGAGAAACGAGGAGGGTTTAAACTCCTAAAATTCCGGTGCAGATCACCGGCTCCATTCCTTGCAGCTCCAGCCTGATTGCCAGCCTGAACTACATTTTGTAATGCCTGGGTCAGTCCAGCCACGGTTTCTTGCATAACTTGCCACTGATTACGAGCCATTGCAGTTGAGGGTAAGAGTTATGAGGGTTCCTGAGAAAAGGATGGAAACCAATTAATCTCTCTAGATACATTATAAGAGTCAATGGGTAGGAGTGTAATTCTTTCTAACATATTCCCAGTCTCTACCCATTCTCACCAGGAATGTATTTAATTTCCATGACCTAGGTTCCATAGGTATCTCCTATTCCTGAGACATATCCTATTTGGTATTCCTAGGCTCTGATACCACTAAACTGTCACGTCCCGAGAATTACGCAGCGGATATATTAATTAATTCGAGTCGATATTTCGAGACGTGGACAGTCGGCAATAAGCCTCTAGCTAGCACGCACTAAATGTGTATCAACACAACATCATAATAGGGCCCATATGTTGAACTCAATATAAATTGTATTCAAATCTCAATCTTTGTATTCAAATGGAAACTATTACAGGACTAAGACTCAATAAAAGGAAAAGTACATTTATTCCTCACTTCCTACTACATGATCTAACACTCAAAAAAACTAACTATAGATAGACTCATAGTTGGAACGCTCATCACTCGGACGCATCCCATCCTCGACTTGCTCTTCCTCTTGAACTTCATAGTCACCTAGATGGGGTAAAAGTAGGGAATGAGCAAACTAGCCCAGTAGGATTTATATCTCAATGTGCGGGCAATGATATAAGTGATTAACATTTTAGACTAGGCAAGTACGATGAATGATATGCAAGTACGAATAAAACTCGTTAAAACATGATATAAAAACAAGCTAGAGAGAGTGATCATGATAGAATAAGATTGATGAACAAGATGACAAGAGAGAACTAGAAATAGATCACTTTATACAAGCACGCAAGATTTCACTTGATGTTAATAGCTTTCAAGAACGCAAGATATCACTAATTGCATTAAATGCAGGATGGCCATATCACGCAAGCAAGCAAGCAAGCACGCACGAGCACGATCAAGTAACACTAATCAGGCACGTAGACACCAATGTACACCAAGAAAAGATCCATCAAGAATGTACACCAGGACACGTGTATGTGGTTATGTATCTATCATTCAACACACGCACGCACGATTTTCCCAGCGCAGATGCAACGCCAGTAATCATTATACCCCATGGTTAACAGTATATCTATGACTCGCCGTCATTGGGGCTAGATTGGAGCCCTTGGACACACGCCGTGCCCTGTCAGCATCTCACTTAAATTTTTAAATGTAGATACCCACAGTCATTTATAATGGCCAATGAGAGTTTCAATAAGTAAGCATGTGTAATGTCATGTTCATGATGATGATGAGAAGAAGTAATAATTAAATTGAACATGATTTCATGATAACAATGTCAAGAGATAAATTTGCAGCATAACGGTACGATTTATACTTTCGTTCAATCTTTACATTAATGGCTTTAGTCTAGATTGTAAGTCACACTCACGAGAACAAGAAGAGAAAGGAAGTGCACGCTATCTCCAGGGAACTTCAATGGTACAACCAACTCGTCGGCCATGTGGGAATCCATGGTCAGAGGAGATTTACGGAGGCCTTGGTGAAAAGGTCGCTAGTCTACCGATTCGGAATGACCGGTAGAGAGTTTCCAATTTCCCAAGAAGGGCTACCTAACAGTGCTAGTGTGTAGTGCGGTACGCGTGTCTCAATTCTCAAACCATCGGTCTCAAACTCGCAGGAAGCACTTGACAATATAACATGGAATAAAACTATGCACTTTAACTCATCATGGTTTGCAAGATTTTATGATAACTCTTATCATTTAAACGTGGAAGAACAGTAGGAAGATTAAATCACAAGTAGCACGAATGGATCATAATATTTAAGGAGCACTTAGAATAGCATTCATGTAATTAAAGCTTTTAAATGGGTTAATCAATTTTAAGCCATTAAATAACAATCATGTAATGATCAGACCCAAGACATGCAACTTACACAGTAATTATCATATTTAAACAGACCTTGGGTATATGCGGAAAACTTGTAAGAAAACAGTGGTTTCAAGTAAAAATTCTGAGATCGCGACAGGGCTATATAAGGAAGGCGACAGGGTGTCAGATTGCGACAGGACAAGGGCCGCGAAGAGATGGCTAGAAGGCGACGGAGGGTGTGAAGAACGCGACTGGGGCGGTCCGATTCAGGCAGCGATCGCGACAAGTCTTGTCGCAATCAGGTCGCGACATGTCGGGCTGTCGCGACGAGACCTCGGAAGGCGACACATCGAGCCGTCGCATTCACAGGATCTGCGCCTGAGTCCGACTGGGATCTGACATGCTCTTGGTTCAGACTTACCATGTTTTGACACAGGAGCGATATTCATGAAACGCCTATATCTCTATATGCTGACCTTTAGACAAAACTTTCAACATAGAAAATGTCGAGGACATCTATTGGAAGAACTTTGATGTTGGGGTTTTACCTAATTCGGTCTTTGCCTTGTGAAAAACATGAAGAACTTAAAGTTAAATGCAACCAGAAAAACGCAGTATCATGCATGACTCTATTACGAAGTTTATAACTCTCAAACTAATGACATTTACACAAAACCTTTAACATGAAAGATGACCCTAACGACTAATAAAAGAACTTTCATGTTGGAGTCTTGACCTACTTCGGTCTTAAATCTCAAGAAAAACAGGAATAACCTAAGGCTAACTGCAAACCCGAAAACACAGTATTATGCATGACTCTCTTACGGGCTTCATAACTCTCTAACTAATGAGATTTAGACAAAACGTTCACATGAAAGATGATCGTGACATCAAGTAGAATAACTTCCATGTTAAGATTTTACTCTAATTTGGTCTTGAATCACGTGAAACATATTAAGAACGGGAAAAGCCCTGACAGTGCGCGACTTTTGCAAAACGCTTATAAATCAAGATCTACTAAATGAAATTCGATGAAACCAGTGGGAAATGAAAGCTAACTTGATGCTCTACACATTGGTATAGGATATGTTAAGATTTGGCCCGAGAAAACCTACCTTTGGTCGACTTCAAGAGAGTGGTTTGTGCAGGTCGCAGCAGATGAGAAGGGGAAGAAGAACGGCTTCTTGTGGTCGTTCCACAGCTCCTCAGCCACCAAGAGCTCCTCCACACGACCCTAGCAAGTTCTAAATTCGTTCCTAGGGTTTGGGTGAAGAGTATTTAAGTAACCATGGTGTTTAGGAGTCCTATTATAACTAGGAAAAGAGGATTTCGGGATTGGCATGTTTGGTTTCCTATTTTTGATGATTCCTCCTCCCTTTGAGTGTGTGAGGCATTAGGAAACCTCCCTCATAGTTAGGCACGAATTTGGGTTGCCATGAATGCATGATTGCATCCCAATTCAACTCTAATTGCCTCTTTTTATTTCAGCTTATTTATGGTTACGAATTTCTATGTATTTTCTAGCTTTATTTGATTTTTGGGCCAAATGTTGCCCATTGGCCAATTATGATAATGGGTCATCAATATATAATGTTGGAAGTCTCCCCAACACTTTTATTTAATTTTTGATTGCGTCGTATTTCCGTGTTAACGGTTTTCCGATTGTTGTTTCTTATTTAGATAATCGGTCGCAATAACTCTTAAACCTAGCCCAATGATTTTTATTGAACCAAATTTCTTGATGGGTCATTAGAGGATATTATTTGAAGTCCATATATGATTTTATTAATTTTCTAACTCATTCCAGTACGTGTGATAATGATTTCCGACTTATTCATGAATTACGGTAATAAGTCGCGAAACACTTTAAACTTGGATAATCTGATTTTTCTTGGCACAAATTTCTTTGTGAAACATTTAATAATAATATTTAGGGTTGATTTATAATTTTTACGGAATTTTCCGATGTGTTTTAGCACATACGATAATGATACGCATGTTTTAAATACTTTCGATATTATGGAAATTATTTATTTCCATTTACTTGAATTAAATTTCCGGGGTGCTACAACACCTAAGGAAGAAAACATAATATATTAATTGTCAATAAATATTGGCACATTACAATTACACAATCCATATGTCTAAGATTGGTTACAAATGCCTCTTCGAGATTTGTTTAGTTAGTGGATCTGCCAACATATGACTGTTGAAATGTGTAGGAGAACAACCAAATCATTGCAAGTAATCTCGAGTGTAGTGAAAATGAATGTCAATGTATTTGGTTCGTCCATGGTTTTGGGTCTTAGCATAGCCAAGTCCAATGTGCTATCAACATACAGCAGCACCGCCTCCTTTAATAAATTTGTCATGGCCAATCGTTGTAAGAAACTTTGCAACCAAACAACCTCTTGGCATGTAGTAGAAAACAAGCCACATATTCTGATTCCATGGTGGATAAAGCGATGCACGTTTGTTTCTTGCTACATCAAGAAATGGCCCCTCCACCTAACATAAACACATAGCCTGAGGTGGATTTGCGCTCATCCTTATCACTGGTCCAATCAGCATCATTGTAACCTCTCAATCTTAAGTCACCTCCTTTTTAACATAAGACAAGGTCCAAAGTGCCATGGAGATATCAAAAAATTGTCTTGACTGCTTTCTAGTGAAGGAGACCAGAATTACTTTGATAACAACTAAGAAGATTTACTTCAAAGCTAATGTCTGGCTGTGTACATAACATGGCATATGTTAGGCTCCCTATTGCAGTGGCATATGGCACTTTAGACATTTCATTGTTTTCCTTATCAGTTTGTGGACATTGATTGATACTTAAAACACAACTCTTATCAACCGGAGTATCGATGGGTTTGGAATAATGCATTCAAAATCGCTCAAGAATTTTATTTATTTAAGTCTCCTGTGACAAACACTGAAGTTTATTCGAGCGATCTCTCGTGATTTTTATTCCTAGCACATAATTTGTATAACGACCTGAGAACCCGACCGTCGGCCCACGCCGAGGACCCGATTTTCACGATCGCCGCCCACGGATCCGGGGGACCCGGAAGGGCTATAACACGCGTCTGACAGGATATGTAATGGAGGTAAACGTCAACTGCTAAGCTAGAAGCGTACAAGTGGAAACAGGAAAGTAAAGCGAGACCGCTGCGTACCGCTCTAAGTACAGTCCCAACGCACGCACACTAGTACAAGTAAGGAAAAAGGGGAGAGACAAGTCCCTTAGGGGCATACCCCGAGGGTGACGTACACTGAGAGGGGGAACCACTGCTAGCTAGGGGGACCTCGACTACCGCCCCGTCTCCTCCGCCCGACACGCGCCCTGCCGCTGCTGAGAAGTCTCACCTGGAAAACAGAGGGATGAGCTTCACAACAGAAGCTCAGTAGGGACTACCAATCTCCTACTGGCTCTAAACAGGCAGAGGACATATACAACTATTAATAAGGAAAGACGGCAGTTATATCTTTCTCCTACAAAAGGAAGTGCGGAAGCGAAGCTAACGCTAACACGGTACGGAAAGTACTCTCGGTCGGAAACTCCGTACGACTGCTCGTCGTGACCACCACACGGCTAGTAAAACACAGACAGAGGGAACTCCGCCTGGACAAGGATCACTAGCTACGGGAACAACACCACTAGTCAGACGGTCAGGTGCGTCCACAGACGTCTTATCCTCGACCTAGGTCCTGGCCCTCGCGTCGTCAGAGTGAGGTAGGACACAAGTACAACAACAGTAACCGCCGTAGTCTGGCCGGACTACGGTCCCACGCCTGACCTCTCCAAGCGGTTCCGGGGCCGTAGGGAGCAGGCAGTGAGAAGAAGGACTGGCTGGACTGCGCCGGGTAGAACTCCAAATGTCCTCGGCGTCCCAGACCAACCATGAGAGCTCTGCAAGCGACTCACACGCCACTGTCCTAACCACCGTTTTCCCCTCAGCTCCAGAGTCCGCCTAGGTGGCTGCCAACTCGAGCACACTCGTAACCCGGAGTACTCCCTCAACAGGCTCCCGAGGACGGGGGTCCCAGGTAACGGTAACAACCTCTCGTACGGGACAAGCCCTCAAGTGCCGCGCACCGGGCGAAACGACTGTGTGAGACCGTACTAAGGAACTAGCATAGGTGCCACGAGTACAGTAAAGTGGAAAACGGAAGCGGCAGAAGCACAACCTGCCTCTGGACTGATAAGGCGACATAGGCCCTGTCGCCTTCAAGAAGGCGACATATGCCCTGTCGCTTTACCAGTCAGAAGCCGACACATGGTGCGTCGCCTTACCCACAGGTTGTGTCGCCTTCAAGCCAGTCGGGGGTTCCGGACATTCTTCTTCCGGGAACCTCCCCGAAACGGGGAAACACTGCACACGGGGGAGGGGAGCATGCTTATCATGCTAGAAAGCCATTAACATACAAACCACCCTCGAATACCCAAGAACATGGATTCTACGCTCGGAGGAAACCACACTCACACGAGCATGGAGTTCTCACACTCCCAACCCCGAACCACAAGAAAACTACGTCACGAAGAGGAAGGGGAGCATGCCTAGGGCGAGAGAAGATAGGGCGTCCCTACCTCCACGCGAAGAAGAACGCACCGATGGGGCCTTTTCGTAGGTTTGGCCATCTCCTCCTCACGCCGCACGGCACGAACAAGACCCCTGCACGAACAGAGCGACACCCTCCTCAGCACGGCCGCCTCAACGCGGGGGAGGCACCCCAAAACCGCCGGAAGCTCCGAGAGGGCGAGAGAAAAAGAGGGGGAAAAGAGAGGCGCGAGAGAGGGGGAAGGGCTCGGGCGCCCGGGCTTTAGGCCCAGATCCTGTTAAGGCGACATACCACCCTGTCGCCACAGGAACGAGAAGGCGACAATGGGTGTGTCGCCTTCAAGAAGGTGACATACCCCCCTGTCGCAAATCCACTGACAACGGTCAAATCTCGGAATTCGAAAAAGTGAAGGCGACAGCCATCCTGTCGCGTTCACCCGACACCGCCAGAGCCGTACTGACACAAAGGACGTCTGTCACGTCTGTCAGACTGCGTCTGGGGCGACGCAATGGGAAGGCGACACAGACCATGTCGCCTTCCAGAAGGCGACATACCCAATGTCGCAATCCCAAACAGAACCAGACACCGACGCGGTCGGAACCACGTCGCGACAGTCGCCCTTCCGCGACCCAGAGGAGGGGCAAGGGCCCAAGGGGGCCGGGGTTACAACCCTCCCTCCATAAGACATTTCATCCTCGAAATGAAAACAACTCGGTCTTAACCCGGAAGACGACACAAAAGGGAGATCACCACATACCGATCAATCAAACAAGTAAGGAAACTGCTCCAGCATCTCATCCTCGCGCCCAGGTGGCCTCGCCACCGACGCGGTTCTGCCAAATGACCTAACCAGCGGAATTTGCTTCCTGCGCAACTGCTGAACTCTGCGGTCGATCACTCTAACTGGGTACTCTGGCACTGACAAGTCTGGCGCTACCTCAAGCTGCGAGTAGTCCAACACGTGCGAAGAGTCTGCAACGTACCTCCTAAGCTGCAAAACGTGGAAAACACTGTGCACACCTGCTAGCTCTGCCGGAAGACTCAGCCTATAAGCTACCTCGCCGACCCTCTCGGTAATAGGGAAAGGCCTGATGTACCTCAGACTGAGCTTTCCTTTCTTACCAAACCTCATGACCCCTTTGGTCGGCGTGACCCGCAGGAAGACTAGGTCACCAACGCTGAACTCTAGCGGTCTCCTGCGGATATCCGCATAACTCTTCTGCCTGCTCTGTGCTGCCGAAGCCTCTGCCTGACCGAACTGACTGTCTCTGCACACTTCTGCACTAACTCTAGCCCCAACAGCTGCCTCTCACCAACCTCGAACCAGTGAAGCGGAGTCCTGCACGGGAGACCATACAAAGCCTTGTATGGTGCCATCCCGATGCTCGAGTGATAACTGTTGTTATACGCGAACTCTACCATCGGAAGGTGAGACTCCCAAGTGTCGCTCCAGTCTAAACAGCACGCTCTCAGCATATCCTCTAGTGTCCGAATGGTCGCTCTGACTGACCGTCTATCTGCGGGTGGTACGCTGTGCTGAACATCAACTCTGTACCCAGTGCTCTCTGAAGACTGCGCCAAAACCCTGACGTGAACCTCGGATCTCTGTCTGAAACGACTGAAACTGGGATCCCGTGCAACGAAAAAAACTCTGTCCACGTACAGCCTGGCTAACCTGTCCACTGACCACGACATCTTGATCGGAAGGAAGTGCGCTGCCTTGGTCAAACGATCCACGATCACCCAAATACCATCATGCCTCTGCGGGGTATGGGGCAAACCAACCACAAAGTCCATGGTGATGTCGTCCCACTTCCACACAGGAATGGGCAACGGCTGCAACTCACCACCAGGACGCTGGTGCTCAGCCTTCACCTGTTGACAGGTAAGGCACCGAGCAACAAACTCTGCCACGCCCCTCTTCATCCCTGGCCACCAGAATGACCTCCTCAAACAATGGTACATCTTGGTGGAGCCGGGATGAACGACATACCTCGACCTGTGAGCCTCTGACATCACTGCCTCACGAACCTCCCGGAACGTACAAGCGGCCTCTGAATCTGACCTCGCTGTCTTCGCTGAGCTCAACGTCCGGCATCCGCAAAATGTCTGCTAACTCTGCATCTGCTCGCTGCGCCTGCAACACCTGCCTGAACAGTGATGGCCGAACTGACAAACTGGAAGCCACTGCACGGTCTCTGGTCCTCGACGGAACGAACACTCCCTGGGACAGCTCCTCGAACAGCCTCCACTCTCTGACCATCAGCGAACTCAAGCGCACGCGCCTACTCAACGCATCGGCTACAACGTTAGCCTTTCCTGGATGATAGGAAAGGGTTAGGTCATAGTCCTTCAAATACTCCATCCATCGGCGCTGCCTCAAGTTCAAATCCCTCTGGGTGAAGATGTATTGCAAACTCTGGTGATCGGTGAAGATCTGAAAAGCCTCACCATACAGGTAGTGGCTCCAAACTGAGAGCGTGCACCACTGCTGCCAGCTCCAAGTCATGGGTGGGATAGTTCTCTCATGCTTCTTGAGCTGCGAGAAGCATAGGCAACGACCCCACCATGCTGCATCAGCACGGCACCCAAACCTGTCCTCGACGCATCGGTGTAAAACACGAACCCACCGGTGCCCGACGGCAAGACCAACACTGGCGCCGAAGTCAACCTCGTCTTCAGCTCCAAGAAACTTGCTCACAGTCCTCTGACCAAACAAACCTGGTGTCCTGCCTCGTCAACCGAGTCAACGGTGCTGCAATCTTGGCGAAATCCTGAATGAACCTCCGGTAGTAACCTACCAGACCCAGAAAACTGCGGACCTCTGCAACTGATGTGGGCTGCTCCCCCGACAACACTGCCTCAACCTTGGCCGGATCCACCGCCACACCAGAACCCGAGATCACGTGCCCGAGGAAGTGCACCTCGCTAAGCCAATTCGCACTTGTCGAACTTGGCGTAAAGACGGTGACTCCGCAGGGTCTCTAGCACGATCCTCAGGTGCTCCTCGTGCTCCTCTTCAGAAGACGAGTAGACCAGAATATCATCAACAAAAACAACAACAAAGCGGTCTAGGTACTCACTGAACACCCTATGCATCAGATCCATGAATGCTGCAGGTGCGTTCGTCAGCCCAAACGGCATCACGAAGAACTCAAAGTGACCGTACCTGGAACGAAAGCCGTCAAACCAACATCTAACTCTCTGATCCGCAGCTGGTAGTAGCCGGATCTCAAGTCGATCTTCGAGAAAACTCGGCCGATTGCAACTGATCAAACAAATCATCAATTCTCGGCAACGGGTACCTGTTCTTCACAGTGACCTGGTTCAACTGCCAATAATCGATGCACAAACGAAGACTACCATCCTTTTCCTCACGAACAAAACAGGGCACCCCACGGCGAACGGCTCGGACGAATGAAGCCCAACTCAAGCAACTCTTGCAGCTGGCGCCTCAACTCACGCAGCTCCGCCGGGGCCATCCGGTAAGGTGCCTTAGACAAGGGCATCGTACCAGGCAAAAGCTCGATGGAGAACTCTACCTCTCGCTCAGGCGGCAACCCAGGTAGATCCTCCGAAAACACATCAGAAAACTCAGAAACAACTGGCACATCAAAAACTGAAGGCCCGCTAGGCTCAAGGAACAAACCGAAGCAAGGTAAGCAATGCAGCCATCACGGATCAAACGACGAGCCTTACAGAAAGAAATGAACTGCCGACGAGTAGACCGGATACCTCGAAAGCAGAGAACAGGTGCTCCAGGTATCTCGAACTGAACGGTCTTCTTCCTTTGACAATCAACCACGGCTGAGTGAGCCTCTAACCAGTCCATGCCCAGGATGACGTCGAAGTCGCAAAGCTGCAGCACGTACAACCTGGCCGGCAACTAGTGACCCTCAACCTCGACTGTCACACCCTCTAGGTAACCAAAGGAACGCATGTAGTCACCGGACGGGAGCTCGACCATCACATCACACTGCCTCTCGGGTGTGTGACAAGCAAGAGACCTCGAAAAACTTTTCGGAAGCAAAACACAAGGAAGCACCGGTATCAATCAAAACACGAGCAGCTCTGCCGAGGATAGGTAGAGTACCTATCACCAGGTTCGATGCCTCTGCCCTGCTCCGGGTGAGTGCCACACACGCGACCACGACCACGTCCACGCTGGCGCGCCTGCTGGGGCTGCTGCTGTGGTGACTGCTGCTGAGGAAACTGCTGCTGGTACGGCTGGTACTGCTGCGGCTGCAGGAACTGCTGACCTGCTGCTGGTACTGCCCTCTCTCTCTGCTGCTGACGCGGTGCCTGCTGCTGGGGAGGGTACTGGTACTGAGGTGGCTACTGCACATACTGTACTGGCTGCTGCTGCTGCGGAGCTTGCCCCCTAGGGCAGTCCCTCCTAAAGTGGCCTGCCAAGCCACAAGTGTAGCACACTGGCTCCTGACTGCCCTGCTCAGCACCCTACTGCACTGATTGCTCTGCAAACCTGGACTGACGCCTCTGCTGACGGCTCCGTCCACCCCCGCGAGTAGACAACTTCCTGAACTGCGAGCGAATTCCAGAGCTACCGGAACTGCCCGAGCCTGAGGAGAGGAAGTCGCACTACCGCGGCTGCCTGCTGGATGCTGGTACGGCGAGGACCTAGAAGAAGCTCCTCCCTGCTGCTGCTGCTGAGGCTACCAAGCCTCCCTATCCAAGGCGGTGGCCTTCGCCACGGCCTCTCCCAAGGTGGTACACATGTGTGCCGTCACACCCCACCTCAGGTCTGGTCTCAGCCCCGCTATAAACCTTTCTGCACACCTGGTCACTGCCTGCTACATGAGGCACATGCCTCAACAACCGGACAAACCTCTGGTGGTAGTGAGAAATTGTGAGGTCGCCCTGCACCAACTCGTGGACTGGTCCCGTCTCTCACGTCGAGCGTAGTCGGGGAAGTAATCGCCGTGGAAGACCTCCGAAAACTGCTGCCAAGAGATCTGGTCCAACCCTGCCCCTGGAAGTGAGTCTGCCTCTGAACTCTCCACCACTCATGGGCTGCTCCCTTGAGCTGGTATACTGCCAAACGAACCTGATCCTCCTCAGCGCAATCCATAGTCTCGAAGATGCGCTCCAACTCATGGGTCTAGCTCTCTGCCTTATCTGGATCATACTCACTGTGAACATCGGTGGCGAAGACGCAGGAACCTCTCAAGGAGAGCGGTCCTCGCCTCCGACACTGCTGCCCTCCGCTGACCGGACCGGGTACTCCCAGTACCCGACCGCTGCTGGCGGACTGGCTATTCCACCTCTGCCTCCACCTCCTGCTGCTCTGGTACGGCCGGGGAGGTACTGGAAACTGACCACCTGCTGTTGCCTGCCCGGGCTGCCACGCTCCCTGGTACATAGCTCGAAGAACTGCTCAGCCATGGGACCAGTCTGCATACTGCTGAGGCTGAGGTGGTACTCCTGCTGCTGCTGCCCACCTACTGCCGCTGCCTCTGCTGCTGCTGCCTGTGCACCCTGAGGTTGTGCCACTAACTCCTCCACGGACACCTCCTCCTGAAACTCTGCCCCTGAGCGGGCATGTCGGACTCATCCTGCTGCTCCACCAGCTGCCTAGCCTGACTGCACCTACGCGGAGCCATGACCTACACGCAACACAACTGACAAAGGTTACAAATACCTCTCGGGCGGCTAGCAGTGTACTTGTACTATTGTGGGACTTACTGTTGCAGTTTAGATCCACTACAAGTCCTGTCAGACCAAGCTCTGATACCAACTGTAACGACCCGAGAACCTGACCCTCGACCCACGCCGAGGACCCGATTTTTGCGATCGCCGCCCACGGATCCGGGGGACCCGGAAGGGCTATAACACGCGTTTGACAGGATATGTAATGGAGGCAAACGTCAACTGCTAAGCTAGAAGCGTACAAGCGGAAACAGGAAAGTAAAGCGAGACCGCTGTGTGTCGCTCTAAGTACAGTCCCAACGCACGCACACTAGTACAAGTAAGGAAAAAGGGAGAGACAAGTCCCTTAGGGGCATACCCCGAGGGTGACGTACACTGAGAGGGGGAACCACTGCTAGCTACATGGACCTTGACTACCGCCCCGTCTCCTCCGCCCGACACGCGCCCTGCCGCTGCTGAGAAGTCTCACCTGGAAAACAGAGGGATGAGCTTCACAACAGAAGCTCAGTAGGGACTACCAATCTTCTACTGGCTCTAAACAGGCAGAGGACATATACAACTATTAATAAAGGAAAGATGGCAGTTATATCTTTCTACGTACAAAAGGAAGTGCGGAAGCGAAGCTAAACCTAACACGGTACGGAAAGTACTCTCGGTCGGAAACTCCGTACGACTTCGTCGTGACCACCACACGGCTAGTAAAACATAGACAGAGGGAACTCCGCCTGGACAAGGAACACTAGCTACGGGAACAACACCACTAGTCAGACGGTCAGGTGCGTCCACACGTCTTATCCTCGACCTAGGTCCTGGCCCTCGCATCTCGTCAGAGTGAGGTAGGACACAAGTACAAAAACAGTAACCGCCGTAGTCTGGCCGGACTACGGTCCCACACCTGACCTCTCCAAATGGTTTCTGGGCCGTAGGGAGCGAGGCAGTGAGAAGAAGGATTGGCTGGCCTGCGCCGGGTAGAACTCCAAACTGTCCTCGGCGTCCCAGACCAACCACGAGAGCTCTGCAAGCGACTCACACACCACTGTCCTAACCACCGTTTTCCCCTCAGCTCCAGAGTCCGCCTAGGTGGCTGCCAACTCGAGCACACTCGTAGCCCGGAGTACTCCCTCAACAGGCTCCCGAGGACGGGGGTCCCAGGTAACGGTAACAACCTCTCGTACGGGACAAGCCCTCAAGTGCCGCGCACCGGGCGAACGACTAGTGTGAGACCGTACTAGGGAACTAGAACAGGTGCCACGGGTACAGTAAAGCGGAAAACGGAAGTGGCGGAAGCACAACTTGCCTCTGGACTGATAAGGCGACATCGGCCCGTCGCCTTCAAGAAGGCGACATATGCCCTGTCGCTTTACCAGTCAGAAGGCGACACATGGTGCGTCGCCTTACCACACAGGTGGCGACACAGGGTGTGTCGCCTTCAAGCCAGTCGGGGGTTCCGGACATTCTTCTTCCGGGAACCTCCCCGAAACGGGGAAAACACTACACACGGGGGAGGGAGCATGCTTATCATGCTAGAAAGCCATTAGACATACAAACCACCCTTGAATACCCCAAGAACATGGATTCTACGCTCGGAGGAAACCTCACTCACACGAGCATGGAGTTCTCACACTCCCAACCCCGAACCACAAGAAACTACATCACGAAGGGGAAGGGGAGCATGCCTAGGCGAGAAGATCGGCGTCCCTACCTCCTCCCGCGAAGAACGCACCCGATGGGGCCTTCTCGTAGGTTTGGCCGTCTCCTCCTCGCGCCGCACGGCACGAACAAGACCTCTGCACGAACAGAGCGACACCCTCCTCAGCACGGCCGCCTCAACGCGGGAGGCACCCCAAAACCGCCGGAAGCTCCGAGAGGGCGAGAGAAAGAGAGGGGGAAAAGAGAGGCGCGAGAGAGGGGGAAGGGCTCGGGCTTCCGCGCTTTAGCCTGGATCCTGTGAAGACGACATACCACCCTGTCGCCACAGGAACGAGAAGGCGACAGTGGGTGTGTCGCCTTCAAGAAGGCGACATACCCCCCCGTAGCAAATCCACTGACAATGGTCAAATCTCAGAATTTGAAAAAGTGAAGGCGACAGCCATCCTGTCGCGTTCACCTGACACCGCCAGAGCCGTACTGACACAAAGGACGTCTGTCACGTCTGTCAGACTGCGTCTGGGGCGACGCAATGTGAAGGCGACACAGACCATGTCGCCTTCCAGAAGGCGACATACCCAATGTCGCAATCCGAAATAGAACCAGACACCGACGCGGTCGGAACCACGTCGCGACAGTCGCCCTGCCGCGACCCAGAGGACGGGGCCAAGGGCCCAAGGGGGCCGGGGTGTTACAATTTGCTTCACCCATATCTTTTTTCTCAAATAAAGAAGACAACCACTCTCGAGTGGCTTCGATAGATTCCATGTCATTTCCACCCAAGAAAATGTCATCAACATATAATGACAAAATAAGAATCTTTTTCTCCGTACGTTTAACATACACACAGTGGTCTTCTTCAATCATCTCAAAACTAAATGAGATAATAGTTTTATAAAATCAAAAATACCACTGTCTAGACGATTGTTTGAGGCCATAAATGGAACGTTTGAGATGTCAAACTTTGCGCTCTTGTCCCTTTGCCTCAAAACCTTCTGGTTGAACCATATAAATTTCTTCATCTAGTTCTCCATTGAGAAATGTTGTTTTAACGTCGATCTGAAAAAATTCCAAGCCTAAATTTGAAAGGTTGCGGAATTCCCAATATGGTAATCTAGAAGGGGGGTTGAATAGATTACTGTCTATTAAAATTTAATACAACCTTTTTTAATCACAACACAGACTTTATGGATTTGCAAGACTTAGATGTGTGTTGGTGATGTGTAGATGAAAGAGAAATCTATCTAACGTGTATAGAGACAACGTACCTATCAACCATCTAACATAGAAACGTTCAAAACACAAGACATGATGATTTATGTGGTCCGGAGTACACAACTTGTGTATCCTACGTCCACGGTCCACACACACATGCAGAGCAAACTGCTTATGAGCTAGTTCGGTGACTACAACTCACACACATGTGTTATCTGATGTGCACGCATGATTAGAACAACACACACACGTGAATCAAGCACAAGGGCTGCTTGAGACACAACAACACACACTCGTTTGAATAAAAACGAAAGTAGAGAGAGTTCTAAATTGTAAGACAAATCCTGATGGAAGAACTCTTCTGGTGAATGTCTGGCTGGACTTCAAGCTTCGTCTTGATGATCACAACTTGATGAAGATGCTTGAATCCACGATGTTCAAGCTTCACCTCCGCTAGGAAGACGTGTCTTCTTGGTTCTGGGCGGTAGGTTGAAGCAGAGTAGCATCAATACCTCATGGTCTTGGACTTGCTTTAGGGTTTTGGTGGTGGCTGCTTCTATTCGGGATTTGCTTCAAAATAGTTGCTTATATAGTGGTGTTTACATATGGAGAGACGTGGGAGTTGGAACCACTATCTTTGGTAACTTGGAAAGTTTCCGTATCTGAAGATCCTCTACGTCTATCGACAGGCCTTGATCATCTGTCGACAGATAGCAACAGGTTTGCACAAGCACAGAAGTCTAGGATTTCAGTTGGCAGTTCTCTGAGTGCATCTGTCGACAGCCGACTGGGCATCTGTCGACAGATGGCTGTTTCTTGAACTTGGTGTTTTCTGCCTGTTCACATCTGTCGACAGGCACCTTGGAGTCTATCGATGGGTGACAGATTTCAGTGCTTTTGTGATCTGTTTCTCTTGTTTTGTGATAGCTTGGTTGTATGCCTTCATACCTACATGATCAAACATGTATAGTGAGATATTATGAATACATGAAAGACCAAATATTGCATCAAGTTATTTGTCATGTATCAAACCTCAATTATGATTGTTCATCATCAAAAACATGTTATTATAAGCATTAGAATGAAAACCAAACATTCTCCCCCTTTTTGATGATGACAAAAAGATTCAATTAGTGCACAATTGAGGTTCTCCCCCTTTGACAACATCGAAAAGTACGCACAATAGTCACACATGTAGATAGCAAAGAACTGTGAATTCATTAATATGTTATGAAGCATACACAGGACAAAGAGTGTTGACTGAAGAGACATAAAAGGAAAGAAATGACATGACACAACATGACACAGATAAGACAAGACTCATATGGAAATAAGATAACAGGACTTGACCCACTCCTAGACACATAAACTAACTAAGCAGCATCATCGGCAGACGGTGCAGGAGCCCGACGGTTGTCATGAAGCTCAGTAGAGATGTCCTCCAGGCGAGTGTCAAGTGTTGTAATGCTCGTATCCATTGTGTCCATACGTGCATTGAGCGTGTTGAATCCAGTTGCCATCTGATGTTGGAGCTGAGCAATGAGATCACGTAGTGAGGGCTCAGCAGCAGCATCACTATCAACATCTTCCGACACATGAAGAGGTGCAGACTGGGAGTCTTCATCAGCATCGTCGTCATCACCAGGAGCTACATCTCCTTCAGTGTCTTCATCCATGGCAGCAGCTGGTGCCTTACCCTTTAGTTCCCTGGTGACCACTCCATCAAACATCTTATACCCCATGCGATGTGCAGTAGTGAGATCGAAGCTATTGCGGAGGTTAGCGAGACACACTCACTGTCTGGAATAGGAATGCCAATGAACTGCATGAGGGACGTGAGTGGGCAAGCAAATGGCATGGATCTCCTGGGATTATAGTAGCATTTTCTGATTAGGCCAAGCATCAAGGCAGATAAGTTTATGGGTTCACAGTTTAGGAAAAAGGTGAACAGTGATTTGTGAACATCAGTGACTAGTTCATGACTGTCGTGCTTAGGTGCAATGAGGGTGGTGAAAATATGATGGATCATGCGGTTCAGAGGAGGGAATGAATTGGCATTCAGTTTAGCAATCTTCTTTGTGTCATCATAGGGTTGGAGAGTGATTAAAGGATAGTAGATAGAAGCATCTGGGTGATGTGCTAGAATTTCAGCCCCAGTGTTAGGAATTTGAAGGGCAGTGCAGAACAGATTGGTGGTGAGTTTGAAGGTAGTGCCCTTTACAGAGGTGTAGAAGTCCCCTTTGTCGGAGAGGCTGAGATTGTTGAAGAACTCAGTAACGGCAGTGGGAGAGTAGGCCGTATGAGCATATAGAAGAATCGTCCAGTCCTGGATGTTGAACAGGGGTTGGAGGTTCAGGAAGAGGACGGCTAGTGAAGGGAAATCCACATACTGAGGTGGGACGAACTTTGTGAAAGTGCCCTTCACCCTTGTGAGTTTCAGGCGGGGTGGGATGACGATCTCGGGGAGACGATCATCCCGATGCTTCGTCCGGCACTCATCAGAAGCCCGGGAGTCTTCACCAGCATGAGAGGAAGCAGGACGACGACAAGACATCATCTTCTTAACCCTGGAGGCCATGAGGACGATAGGAACAAGGTTTATGAAGGGGATGATGAATGTAGATGGTAGAACAGGAGAGTAAGAGCAAGAGAGGAAGGGGCTAGGGTTTCTCGTCTAGAGAAGGGAGGGAGGACGTTTGAGGAGGAAAAGAGGGGGATTTGGTGGTGGAGGAGGAGAAGGAACTGGGGTTGCCTTTAGAAGAGAGGGGAAGGAAGTTTAAAAGGCAAGGGTCCCACCAAATCAGCCCCAAACGACGTGCCCGTTGGACTTCCCAAAGTCGGGCTGGCGCCGGCTGTCGACAAACACTCTGGTGGTTGTCGACAGGCGCCTTCAGAAAATGTGCCAGACTGTTGTTTGTTGAATTTTGAAGAGAAGTTCTGAGCAGTGTATACACGATGTAAACATAAGGTGTTAAATGGGTGAACACACATTGAACCTATCATATGCACGGATATGAAAGCCAACCCATTTATCTAAATGGTTTAAACATAATACCCAAAGAGTTTCAAGTTAGAGCATTAAGAGAACATCTTACTGACTTGAGAAAGGATGCCAATACCCTTGCTTGATTAAAAACATTGTAGAACAACATTGTCCCTAGTTTATGATGATCAAATGATGATTGAAATGAATGTCTAAATTTTTGATAACCATAAACACCAATGACCGTGTGATGTGAGACACAATGGAGGCTTCACTCTATTTCAATTTTTCTTTGTTTGTAGTGACTGAATAAAATGGGAAAAGTAGTAATTAAGAGAACTTCAGACCTTTTGATGTGAGGATAGACATGACAAGTGTCCGTACCCCCAGTTACTCAGTGGAAGTGTCCATCATACCGTTGTATAGAGATGATGAGATAGCATTTTGACGCGAGGGCAGACATTTCTGATGCCCATCTCCCCGGTTACTCAGCAAGACACATCATTGCTCTACCTTATCCCAATTGGAGATTGACTTTAGTCTAATTTTGTAGTTTTTCAGAAATAGGTAGCTTTTCTCCATTTTAGATTTAAAATGTCAGATCAAGAATGTATATGATTAGCAGTCGAGAGTAGACATAAAGTTCAATGACCATAAGACTTTTCAAGTTACATGAGAATAGTGTTTGCCTAGAAGGAGATTATTCAAGAGGGTCAGGTGTTTATTCTCCAAGATAGTTCTATGTTTTCAGAATGATATAGCCTAGACTCATGCATGAGTAGTATGTCAAAATCATGGTGGTTTAGGGAAGAACGTTAATATTATGTGAATATGATGGAGTCAAACATGCATAATCACCCAATAGACACCTTAGTTGAAAGAAGGACCCTGCTCAAGAAGTATGTTATGCAACAAGAATGATTTTCCTTGATTGAGGGTCTCTGTCGACAGCTGGAATAAGCCTGTCGACAGCTACACACAGACAGAGTGTTGTCGGGTCAGGGATGACAGATACTGTGGTGGTCTGTCGACAGAAGAAATTTCGTCTATCGACAGATGCACACAGACAGAAGATTGGCCAGTCGGGGATGACAGAACCTGTGCATACCTGTCACAGATGGATTTTCTTCTGTCGACAGATGCACACAGTACAGAATCTGTGTTCTGTGGAGCCTGAGCTGTCGACAGAGTGAATGAGGGTTGTCGACAGATTCCTGTGCAAAGCCAATTTAAGGTTAGAATGAAGAGTGAAATGACCATTGCATGTGAGGGAATTGAAGGTACACAAAGGATGAGTGATTTCCTTCACAATGACAACCATCTAACGTGAACTAGCTCGCCCATAGTGTGTGCTCATGTGTACACAAACACTTACGTAAATCAAGACACACTTGCACAACTTGACCAATCAAATAAACACACCCAAGTATGTAGGAAGACAGACCATGAAAATATTCAATCTTTAAAAAAAAATAGAGAATGGGCAAAATGTAAAGAAACTAATTCCTTATAGAAAGTACATGACCCTTTCATGCAACATAACTATGGATACATGGCGGAGAATCTTTTCTCACGCATAATGAAAGTTTCCAAACAAGCAGGACTTGCTCTTCCACAATCACCATTTGATATACCTCATAGTTGGTGCACACAAGGGACATATGCTTAGTATATGGATGAGTTTCATTGCAGTTTGCACAAGCCCAATTCTCTTCTCAGTGTGGTGAATCTATCTTCAGCTAGAGGTTGGGTAAAGATGTCAGCCAATTGTTTTTCAGTGGGTATGAAGCTTATTTCTAAGGTTCTGTTGGCTACCTCATCTCTCAAGAAATGATGACGAATTTCTAAGTGTTTTGTCCAAGAGTGTGGATGGGATTCTTTGATAGATTGATTGCACTAGTGTTGTCACATAGGGTAGGTGTGCATCCAATGTCGATGTTATAGTCACACAATTGACTTTTTATTCACAACACTTGTGCAACACAACTTCCTGCAGCAACATATTCTGCCTCTGCAGTGCAGAGTGCAATCGAGTGTTGCTTCTTGGATGCCCACGTAACCATGCAACCACCAAGAATTTGGTAATAGCCACTAGTGCTTTTCCTGTCAATTTTACAGTCAGCATCAGAATATGAAACCAAATCAAAGCTACTACCTGCTAGGTACCAAAGACCCATGTCATACGTACCTGAGAGATATCTGAATATTCTCTTACTGCAATTAAATGGCTTTCCTTTGGACTGGATTGGTATCTAGCACAAAGGCAAACACTAAATTGAATGTCCGGTCTACTTGCAGTAAGATAGAGGAGTGAGCCAATCATACCTCAGAATTGTTTGGCATCTACCGGTTTACCTTTCTTATCATTTTCCAGTTTTATACTTGTGCTCATGGGTGTTGAGGCAGGCTTAGTTTGTTCAAATTGAAACCTTTTCAGTAGCTCTTTGACATATTTTTCTTGGTTTATGAAGAAGCCATCCTCCAATTGCTTAACCTGTAACCAAGAAAGAATTGAAGCTCCCCCATTAGACTCATCTCAAATTCACTGTGCATGTGTTTGGAAAATTCCTCACACAGTGAAGGGTAGTAGATCCAAATATGATGTCGTCCACATAAACTTAAACAACAATGATATGATTGCGAACTTTCTTAGTGAAGAGAGTTTTGGTCTACATTACCTCGTGAGTAGTTTTTGCTTACCAGAAATGTGCTTAGCCTGTCGTACCAAGCTCGGGGTGCCTGTTTCAAGCCTTAAAGAGCTTTGTGTAATTTAAACACATGGTTAGGTTTATCATGATCCTCAAAGCTAGGTGGTTGAGAGACATAGACTTCCTCTTTGATGTAGTCATTCAAGAATGCAGTTTTAACATCCATTTGAAACAATTTAAACTTGTTTGAGCATGCATATGCTAACAAGATTCTAACTGCTTCTAGCCTAGCTACAGGTGGAAAGGATTCTTCAAAGTCCACACCAAATTCCTAATTATATCCCTTTGCAACCAGTCTAGCCTTATTTCTCACCACTTTTCCCTCTTCATTTAGTTTGTTTCTAAAGACCCATCTTGTACCTATGACAGACATTTCAGTGGTTTTAGGAACTAAACTCCAGACGTTATTTCTCTGAAATTTCCCAAGCTCTTCATGCATAGCATCAATACAAGAATTTTCTTTTAAGGCTTCTTCAACATTTTTTGGTTCCACTTGAGAGACAAAAGCTAAATGGTCCTGTTCAACTATTTGATTAACCTGAGATCTAGTTTGAATCGAATCATTTATATCTCCTATGACATTCTCAAGGGGGTGATCTTTTAGAGTACCTCACATTAGTGACTGTTGAAGGCCCGGGTGGATCTTGCATTTGAGGAGGTTGTTCTTGAGGAGGAAGTGCTTGAGGAGATTCAAGTGTGGTTCTTCCTCTTGTGGATCTTGATCAGGTACATCTTCTTGATCTTTGTTTAGTATTCCATCATCCTCATCATCATGCCTACAAAGAAATCCACTTTTAGTTTTAGAAACAACTTTAGAGCTTGCTTTTGTTTTTCTTTTTAGTTCTCCATGTTGTTCCTTCAGTTTCATCTTCAAACCTGTGATCATTAGAAATGTTAGGCTTGGTTGGAGATTCATCAAAACAACATGTGGAGTTTCTTCCACTTTGCGAGTTTTAAAATTAAACACCCTATATGCTCAGAGTGTTCTGAATATCCAAAAAGAATACCTTGATCACTTTTGGCATCAAACTTATCCAAATCAATTTTATCATTGTTATGTATGAATACTTTTGAGCCAAAAACTCTGAAATACCCAATACTGGGTTTCTTACCTTTCAGGAGTTCATAGGGGGTTTTTCTTATAACAGGTCTTACCATGGCTCTATTGAGTATGTACCAAGATGTGTTCACCGCTTCTGCCCAAAACATCCTTGCAAGTTGATTTTCAACCAGAAGGGTGCGAGCCATCTCCACCAAGTTCTGTTCTTTTCTCCACCGCCCCATTTTGCTCTGGAGTTCTTGGAGGAGAACAAGTGTTCTATCCCTTGATTCCTGCAGAATTCAGAAAAGGAGTTGTTGTCAAACTCTCCCCCATGATCAATGCGGATGGAGCATATTTTGTTGACATTTCCATGCCCAATCTTATTGAAAAATTCATCAAATACTTCCATTGCTTCATTCTCGTGAGCCAGAAATTTCACCAAAGTGAACCTAGAAAAATCATCTACAATGACAAAACCATATCGTTTGCCATTGAGACGCAATGTTCTCGTAGGTCCAAATAGGTCCATGTGCAACAGTTCATAGGATTTAGAAGTACTCACCGGTGCTTTTGATTTGAAGGATTTTCGGGTTTGTTTTCCCTGTGCACATGCATCACAGAAATTTTCATTCTTGTTAAAAGGAATTTCAAGAAGTCCACTTACCAATTTGAGCCTCATGATCTTATGCAACACATTATAACTTGCATGACCAAGCCTACGATGCCACAAAGTAAGCTTATCCTGTTTGTTTGCTACAAGACACAAATTATCATTTTCTGGATCATCTAAATCAACCATATAGATGTTGTTTATTTTTTTTCAGAAAATTTCAGACTTCTTGTTTCCTTATCAAGAATTTGACATGAGTTAGATTCAAAGACAATTTTATGACCCTTATCACACAATTGACTTATGCTAAGCAAATTATGGTGAAGGCCATCAACAAGAAATACATTGTCTATTGAGCTAGAGGCATACTTACCAACATTACCTGAGCCGATAATCTGGCCTTTATTGTTGCCTCCGAAAATTACTTGACCTCCATCTTTTTCCACGAGCATACAGAATTTTCCTTTGTCACCCATCATGTGCCTCGAGCAGCCGCTACCCAAGTACCATTTGTTTTGATTATGGGCTGCTAGACATTCCTACACATGTGGATTAGACAAGAGGTTTTGGTACCCAAATTACTTTGGGTGCCAATGTATCATTCATGCCAAACAGTAAATGCTTCAGAATCCAAACTTGTTTGAATTTTTGTTTATTTGGATTGTGCCAACTTTGTTTTTCAACAACTCGAGTTTTGGCGTAACGGCAATGCCTGAGATCCTATATACCTGGTATCAAAGCAGGTCGCGGGTTCGATTCCCAGGGGTGCCGCTGGGGGGGAGATTGTTGGGCGGCATGCTGCGAGGCAGGTGCGCGTGCCAGCGTCTCACCTTGGGGCGACCTGAGAATGAGGGTGTGGCGGAGGCCAGGTTCGCCAAGTCATGCCTAGGTCCGGGTGTGGACCTGCCTGTGGGTGTTGCTGAGTTGTCCGACAGGGGGACTGTACCCTGTGGTGGGTTATAAGGAAGGATGGTATCCTTACACAACAACTAACTCAATTGTGCACTAATTGAATCTTTTTGTCATCATCAAAAAAGGGGAGAATGTTGGGTTTTCATTGTGCCCAATCTTTTTACAGATATTGCATGATGATGGTTTATTGACAACAACGGGCTTGATGTTCTTTGGAGCATGCATAGACATTTTTCCATTTTGTTGCCTTGTGAGTCTAGCTTGAAGTTTGTCCTGTCGACAGCCCTGTATGGGGCCTGTGGCAAATTCTTTACTATGACTTGTAACAAACTTAGTGACTTCAGGTTCTTGTTTCTTACCCTTTGTTTGATTTTTCCTGTTCTTCGAAGGGTTTTGTTTGCTTGAGCATGGGCTAGGATCAATGAAAGAGGTTACCAGATTTTTGCTAATTTCTTTTTGTTTTACTGGTTGATACCCTATCCCATGCCTTGCAACAAAAACTTGGATCCTAAAATTGCATCTAAATTATGTTTTCCCTTACCATGGTAGTAAGGGCTTCATATTTTTCCTTTTATCTCTTTTTCAGCTCTTTCCAATTTTTCTTTTAGCTTTTCATGCTCTCTTTGAAGAGACTCAAGGGAGTTCATTAGATCATATTTTTCCTTTTGAACTTCTTGGAGTTTAAGTTTTATGCTATCCATTTCCTCATCATTTGTTCATCAATTTTCATCATTTCAATTTCCTTATTCAAGATTGAATCTGTTCATTATTGTTAGTTTCATGAACAAGGGAATTGTTTTTCTCTTGAGTGCTTTATTTTCAAACTTAAATTCACAGAATTTTTCAAATAAGACAGTGTAAGCTTCTTCCCATTCATTAACAGAATAAGTATTAAAGGAAGAATTTACCTCGTTGGAGTCATCACTTCGTGCCATGAGACACTTAACTTCATCATCTCCCGAGGTAGCTTGACTGTTTTCATCTTCGTCTTCATCGCTCCAAGTGGCCATCATTGCCTTGGCTTTCTTGAAGGTGAATTTGACTTTCTTCAGTTTTTTCTTGAGCTCGGGGCACTCTCCTCTCATGTGCCCTTGCTTCTTGCACTCATAACAAACAACATCAGATTTTTTGTTAGTGGAATCAAATCTATTTGAAAAATCTTTCTTTTGGAAAGTTTTAGAGTTACTGAACCTCTCCTTTTGAATTTTAGAAATTTTTTGAAGTGTCTAGTGAGCATGGCCATCTCATCATTCTCATTATCACTAGAGGTTTCAGACTCATTACTTTCCTGTTGAGCATCTCTTTTGGAACCTGAAGAATTTTTCTTGGATGCTTTTAAGGCAATATACTTTCTTGGGTTCTCTTCAGTTTCCTTTCTTTTAACATTGAGTTCATAGGCCATTAGAGAACCAATCAATTCATCCACTTTCATTATTGAGAGATCTTTAGAATCCTCAATGACAGTGGCTTTGGTGTTCCATGAGGATGGAAGAGATCGAAGTATCTTCCTCACCAAGTCACTTTCTGAGTATTCTTTCTTAAGACCCTTTAGACCATTTATGATAAGCATGAATCTTGCAAACATGTCAGAGATTGTTTCATCATTATTCATTTTAAACATTTCATGTTCTGAAACCAACATGCTTACCTTGGATTCCCTTACCTAAGACGTACCTTCGTAAATCAACTCAAGTTTGTCCCACATCTCTTTTGCTGAGGTGCACGTGGAGACTCTTGAGTATTCCTTGGGGTGGACCGCGCACTGCATCATGTTGAGGGCGCTCCAATTGAGTTTCCCCTTTGCGATCTGGTCCTTGGTCCAAGTATCTTCGTCCTGAGGTAGGGAGTATGCTCCTTTGCTGACTATTTTCCACAATTTATAGTTTTGTGCTCTCAAAAACACCTGCATATGATTTTTCCAATATGGATAGTCAGTGCCATCAAAGAAGGGTGGCCTGGTCATTGAGTGTCCCTCGGCCATGTACCCCTTGTTAGATTCCATTAGACCGTGAATCTCCTGATCGTAAGATCAAACAAGTAAGACAGTAAATCGGAGAAACTCAGCTCTGATACAAATTAAAAGGTTGCGGAATTCCCTATATGGTAATCTATAAGGGGGGTTGAAAAGATTACTATCTATTAAAATTTAATTCAACCTTTTTTAATCAACACAACACAACTATGATTGGCAATAGAATCAAAGTAAAACTTAGATGTGTGTTGGTGATGTGTAGATGAAAGAGCAATCTATCTAACGTGTGTAGAGACAACGTGCCTATCAACCATCTAACGTAGAACGTTCAAACCACAAGACACGAAGATTTACGTGGCTTGGAGTACACAACTTATGTATCCTACGTCACGGTCCACACACACACGCAGAGCAAACTACTTATGAGCTAGTTTGGTGACTACAACTCACACACACGTGTTATCTGATGTGCACCCACGATCAGAACAACACACACACGTGAATCAAGCACAAGGGCTGCTTGAGACACAACAACACACACTCGTTTGAATAAAAACGAAAGCAGAGAGAGTTCTGAATTGTAAGACAAATCCTGATGGAAGAACTCTTCTCGTGAACGTCTGGCTGGACTTCAAGCTTCGTCTTGATGATCACAACGTGATGAAGATGCTTGAATCCATGACGTTCAAGCTTCACCTCTGCTAGGAAGACGTGTCTTCTTGGTTCTGGGTGGTAGGTAGAAGCAGAGCAGCAGCAATACCTATTGGTCTTGGACTTGCTTTAGGGTTTTGGTGGTGGCTGCTTCTATTCGGGATTTGCTTCAAAATAGTTGCTTATATAGTGGTGTTTACATATGGAGAGACGTGGAAGTTAGAACCACTATCTTTGGTAACTTGGAAAGTTTCCGTATCTGAAGATCCTCTACTTCTGTCGACAGGCCTTGATCATCTGTCTACAGATAACAACAGGTTTGCACAAGCATAGAAGTCTGGGATTTCGGTTGGCAGTTCTCTGAGTGCATCTGTCGACAGCCGACTGGGCATCTGTCGACAGATGGCTGTTTCCTGAACTTGGTGTTTTCTGCCTGTTCACATCTGTCGACAGGCACCTTGGAGTCTATCGACAGGTGACAGATTTTAGTGCTTTTGTGATCTGTTTCTCTTGTTTTGTGATAGCTTGGTTGTATGCCTTCATACCTACATGATCAAACATGTATAGTGAGATATTATGAATACATGAAAGACCAAATATTGCATCAAGTTATTTGTCATGTATCAAACCTCAATTAAGATTGGTCATCATCAAAAATATGTTATTATAAAAATTAGAATGAAAACCCAACAAAATGTGCAACAATGGCTAGAATAAGGCGAACCGATGTGAATCTCACCACTGGGAAGAATGTCTCATTGAAATCTATACCCTCCTTTTGAGTATATCCATTTGCCACAAGTCATGCTTTATATTTCTCGATTGATCAATCTACCTTCCATTTGACTTTGAAAATCCATTTGTTTCCAATAGCCTTAGTCCCTAGAGGGAGTTCGACAAGTTCCCAAACCTGATTCTTACTCATGGAGTCCATCTCATCTTACATTGCATCCTTGCACTCTTTACTAGCAGATGAAGTTAATACTTCTTTGACAGAAGTAGGCTCATCTTCATCAACAAGCTGGCACACAAGAGCTTCCTCTTCGATCACAAATTGATGACGAGGCATGTGTCTATGTTTGCTACGACGTATCTGATCGTCTTGTTCTTCCATAAGTGTGCTCCCACTATCATCATGTTCATCTCTACTATCTTCGATAGCTTCTTGGTTAGGAACTAATTCCCTCCCTTTGCTGGAAGATGGTAGAACATCATTAGGGTCATCCAACTCATGGAGATCAAGACTCTTTCCAATGTCACCGATACTAGGAAATTTTGATTCAAAGAAAACAACATCTCGAACGTCCTTTCTGTCATTCCTCCATTCGGATGTTGTCCGTACATGACATAACCCTTAGAGCCTTCAGGATATCTTATGAAGATAAACTTTCTAGCTTTAGAGCCAAGTTTTCCAAACTTGTGAGAAATGTCATGGACATATCTTGCTGAACCCCATGGGCGTATATTATCTAAATTTGGTTTTTCACCATGCCATAACTCATAAAGGGTGGAAGTAACTAACTGTGAAGGTACGCGGTTAAGGATGTAGGCCGCAGTCATTATAGCATCCCCCCAAAAAGATATTGGAAGGTTGGCATGCGCCATCATCAACCTAACCATATCTAACAGTGTTCTATTCCGTCTCTCAACAACACCATTTTGTTGCGATGTATAAGAAATAGTTAATTGTATCCGTATTCCTTTTTCTACACATAAAGTTTGAAACTCATCTGAAAATATTCACGTCCTCGATATGTCCGAAGAACTTTTATGGTTTTGCCTAATTGATTCTCAACCTCTGCTAAGAAGTGTTTGAAACAATCTAACGCTTCATAACGGTGAGCGATGAGATAGACATATCCATATCGTGAATAATCTTCTATAAATGTGAGAAAATAGGAAGCCCCTTCATGGGTCCTCACACTCATGGGTCTGCAAATGTCGGAGTGGATCAAATTGTAAGAGTTGAATGGCTCTTTTAGCCATTCCGAAAGGCTTACGACATGCCTTACAGGCCAAGCATGATTCACACATAGGAAGACTGATTTTAGCAAGTGAGCCTAGTAAGCCTTCTTGAGCTAACCTTGTCATTCTATCTTGTCCTATGTGTCCCAGCCGAACATGCAAAATTTTCAAATCAAGGTTATTATCAGTATTTACCACAAATGACACAAGAAAATCATGATTATCCAAATCTAATTTAAACAAACCATCCATGAATAAAGCATGACCATATATAACATTGTTCAAACAAATGTCAACTTGGTTGATAGCAAAAGAAAAAATAGAAGCCAAATGCTAATAATGACGAGATCGATTGTAGATTATGCTTAACTCTAGGCGGATAGAGCACTTTATGGAGAGTTAAGACTCGTCCGGTCTTTAACTTGAGTTCATACACACCAACTCCAAGGACTTCCTCGCAGGAACCATTTCCTATATATACACTTTGTGATCCCGCTGAGATTCGGCGATAATCCACGAACCCTGCTCGATCCCTTGTTATGTGCTTGGTCGCTCCTGAATCAACTATCCATTCAGGATTTGTTCGAGCAAATAGAATATACGAACAAACATGCACAGTTGGAGAGCGAAGAAATTGGAATAACTTTTTTGGCTCAGTGCATTCACGAGCGAAATGTCCTAGTTGTCCACAATATAGCATTTGGCCTTCGACTTATCTCTCTTTCCACCGCGCTTGCCTCTTTGGCACTTCGGTGTTTGCCCCACCTTTGAAGTGGATGCAACATTCTGCCTCTTCCTCTTGAAGTTCTTCTTTGGACCCTTCTTGCCCTGTTGTCTGCTTCTCTAGGCGACAAGGGCAGTAGCGTGCATAGCTTCCTCGCACTCAACCTCTAACTCCACATGGTGAGAGATGTCAGAAAATTTTTTAATACTCTCATTGTGAGTGAGGATTTGTTTCATATGAGTCCATGAGTCTGGCAAAGTTCTTATTACTACTTGCACTTGCTGCTCATCAGTGAGATCATGACCTATAGACTTCAAGTCGTGGATCATGCTTGACATCACCCTTACATGCTCAATCATATTCTGACGGGGATCCTTTCGGAGGGTCTCAATTTTTAAAACAAGAGCCCTTAACCTCGTGTTAGAGGTACTTCCAAAACTAAACTTCAACTGATCTGACATTTCATTGGGAGTCTTACACTTATTAAACTCACCAATCAGATCATCTTCCATGCTGCTTAACAGAGTAAAGCGGGTGCTGCGATCTTTGTTGAACCATGACTTGTAGGCCTCTTGATCTCTGCGGTGTTGAGCAGTGTTGCCTTCTTCGGGCGGGGTCAAAGAGTTAGTAAAGTGATTAACTTTTACTCATTCAAGAGATACTGGATCTTTCGATGCCAAATGCCATAGTTAATGCTATCTAATTTATCCCTTTCATTAAGTCAACAATAACATTCTTGGTGGCCATCGTTGAATCACTACATTAAAATAATAATGAGAAGGCTAAGTTGACAATTCTACACATCAGCCTATTTGATCCAGAAATCTACAATATAATATTTTACATTCTCCATATAATAAGATCAAAAGTAGACTTAGAGTCCTACAGTCATCTCGCATTTATATAAGAATATTCAATATTATTAGAATAATTTTGATCAAATATTTTAAAGGGAGAGGAACTAACATCTCTCAATTAATAAGCATGTATATACTAAACATGAATATTCAAATAAAGAATTAACAACAACTAATCATGCATGTTCAAGACTCCCTTTTAATAAAGGATTCAACACATGATTTTAAACGACCGGATCATACATAGATTTCTTGAATATAAAGTGCATGAATAAACTTATAAGATCAAACTAACTAATACAATTTATTGCATGGACTTAAATAAGTCAGTCTTATAATTATGAAACTCATAATCATCCGAAGGAACAATGAAATCATGTTTAAAATGGAGATAACACCATAATAGCTAAAGCTATCGTCTGGAGGTGGGCCGAAGTTATAGCACGACGCTGGGGAACATGCCACATGTGACGTCGGTCTCGTCGTACTACCAAATAGCCATTATTGTGGCAACGAGAGACTGGGATACAATTCCCTGCCGGTCCACATCCAATAAGGCGGCTAAGTCGGGCTTGACCACGGGGTCTGCTAGGCAACACCACATTAGTGCGACGTCTTGCAAGGCGGTCAAGATCACGACGCCGGCAGGCCGACGTTCGCATGCAGGCCTGTTCCACGAGAAAGGTGCGTGTGGGTACACTATGTCGGACACCACGAAGTTGGACGGCAAGAATGACGTGCATGGGTGGACCAGTACCCATGCGCCCTTGTCCGCCACTACCCCTGCGTTCAGCCAAGCAAGCATGCCCATGAAGTGCCACACCTTCATTCTGGAACCGTCATGCCTACATGCGTGAGATCACCTCTGTACACATCTGCGTGGCTTGCATGGCTGTGAGGACCACCGCACCCAATTGTGCAGCCTGCAGGGCCACGAGAACCCCCGCACCCTCGTGCGGGGCCGGCATAGCCGTAGACAGCTCCATGTGCGCCGCTGAACCCATCACGCCCGCGTGCGCGGTGTGCATTGCCGCGGTCGCAGATGCCTCCGTGAGTGCCTGCGTAGCCGCGGTCCACGCAGCCTACATGCCACAGGCCGCGTAGTCGCGAGCCGCGCACCGTCAGACATGGCCGCGGGCTGCGTGGCTGTAATGCCTGCCTCCACGCCAGCCCACCTGGCTGTGCGGACAACGGCCTGTCGCTAGGCCGTAGACGCTGGGTTGCGGTTCGCGCCAGGGAGGCCAGGGATCACGTAGCCTGCAGATGCGCGAACCGCACCTCCTCGTTGTCCATGTGCAACACCTCCGCCACGCCCGCGAACTGCCTGCGTGTGATAGAGTGGCGATGAAACGCCATCCCAACGTAGGAGAGGCATTCAGTGCTATCACATAGTCCCTTGCAGTTGTTGGATCTCTTGTTTTGATGTTGCTTAACTATAATTCATAGAAATTTAAATACCTTCTAATAGTCATATCTAACACCATATTTCATGTTTGGTTAAGAGATAAAGTTGTTATGATGACAGTGGTGTCGACACATCACTAGTATAGTGTCGACACATAACTCAATTGCAGTGAAGATTGACAAGAAGAAAATTGATTATGCTTGAGTGAATACAAAATTGTATGAAAATTGATTGTGTATCATCTTCATATCACTTATTCCACTCATGCACATTTTGAGGGGGAGCATAAATCTTGAGAAGAGTAATTGTTTTGGAAAGGAGACAGGAGTGTTTGTACACAAATTGGCTGAGAATAAATTGTAGATTTGAGCAGTTTTGTTGAGCAGTGTCAGTGGAAGTTTTCATTGGGAATCAGTCGACAAACAATTAGTGTTATAGTGACACTAGTCTATTGTTATCCAACTGAAAGTGATCATTTCTCAAGTTCATGTGTCAACACATATCATTCTATGTGTCGACACATTCCTTCATTGTTAGTCCTTAAATTCTTCAAACTGTCTCAAGTCATTCTTATTCAATTTTCTGTCATGATGAAGATGGACAATCTTCATTTTTTAAGAATATTGATCAAGTCAATGATTCAAGGGGAGCTAAAGACTTCACTAACTTTTCTTACAACAAACCCAAACTAATTTAGTGTTTTGATGGGTAGGTAATTCATAACATGACCATTACATTTTCTAAAAATAACCAGGAATGCATTTTTAATAGTTTTAACATATTCTTTAAGTCAATATTCTTTTATCCTCTGAAATTCAAAACTAATTAGATTTCCTTGGTATTGTCCAATTCTGTATTGTCTTTACACATTTCTTTTGGGTTTGATAAAGGCTAAGGTTGTGTCCAATTCTTGGTTTTCATTAAGTTTAAATTCTCTTTTAGCAGAGCAATGACATGCATACTAAGAAACTACACACCTTTACAAAAGTGACGAGCTATGTATGTCATGAAGTGTCTTGCTATCTCTATTCTAAGGGGTTCAATTAAAATATTCAAAATCTATGTTGACTAAGTAATTGTGAATATTGGCATTTGAGAAACGTATATTTCATGTCAAAAGGTCTTCATTGATGATCAGTCCATCTCCATATAATTTTATTTATTATATGCAATTGTCTTTCTATCTTCATTGTTAATCACCAAAAATTGATTAACAAAATCTCAATAAATATTTCCTAACAAATTCCTTTTAAGTTTATCCACAGGAAATAATTCAAGAAAAATCTGTAAGTTACTCTCACACTATCATTCAAAGTTTAGAACATGCATTTCTTCTAAGTACACATCGACTCCCTTTATAATACAACGATTTTATAAGTAAAACAACGATTTCCATCGCTACAACGATTTCATATGTAAAACAACGATTTCCATCGCTACAACGATTTCATGTGTGAAACAACGATTTCCATCGCTACAACGATTTCATAAGAAAAACAACGATTTCCATCACTACAATGATTTCATAAGTAAAACAATGATTTCATAAGTGAAACAACGATTTCCATCGCTACAACGATTTCATAAGTAAAATAATGATTTCCATCGCTACAATGGTTCACTTTAACTAAAACAACAATTTACTCTAAAACAATGATTTGATTGAAAACAACGATTCACTAGTACTTAAACAACGATTTGACGGAAAACAACAATTCACTTTAACTTTAACAACGATTTGATCGAAAACAACGATTCGTTTGTACTTAAACAACAATTTGATCGAAAACAACGATTTGCTTATACCTAAACAATGATTTGACTGAAAACATTGATTTGCCTTCAGTTAAACAATGATTTGATCACAAACAACGATTTGGTCGTAAACAACAATTTCCCTTCACTTGAATAACGATTTCGGCCTCACAACAATTTCAGCTGCTCATCGATTTCTGTTTAGTAATAACGTTGTATAGAACATCGATTTCATTATATAATACATGTACTATATTCACTTCGACTTGGTTTCAACATGGACTACATTTTCACATGATTATATCATCAATTGGTATTAATATCATCTTTATACAAAATGCTCTTATATAGCTCTTGTATAGTCTTGCTTTATCTTCTTATTTTCATGTAACATTTTAATATGCATATTCTCAAGATTCTGTGGACTTCAAAAACCTTCCCGCGCATCCTAAGATCTTGATCATTCCACACGAAATATTCTTGCTTACTTGATGTATCGCATAGAGTATTGATTTGTGTGAATAACCTTTCCTGTTCAAACATATCTTCATACTGCACGACTACCAAGGTTGACTGACAATGTAGACAAAAAGGAGTTGTTTAGGTATCCGTGTTTATTGCATGCAGGGTTTTTGTAGTAAAGCACTTCAAAGATGGATCTGTCAACTTGTCAAAAGGATAAAAGATTCAGAAAATATTTTCCTGAAGGTGTAAGGATCAATCCAAGTGCTTATAGCTGCAGGCTCACCTCTCCATGCCTAGGACCAGTCTCTCTAACATGCATGAAGCTGTGAGACAACAAACATCTGAATGGCAACTACAACGGTGAAAATAATTCGCAGAAGATAGATAGAAGACTAGTGACTCCATGGAAGATATCCAAATCATTTTGAATTCTTCAATCTTCAAAAAGCTTGAAGCTCCAGTCATCTGAAGAAAAAGAAGAGCCAGTTCATCCAATCCAATCTTTCTGTAGCTCTTAGCTCTCTATGAGAATAGTGTATTACTTTTGAGAGCTTGCGTAGATCTGGGAGAAAATTCCTTGTAATCATCTTGTGCCTCTCAGACCTCGCCTCAGATCAAGCAAGTACTAATAAGCTTCATCTTGGGGCCTCCTTCCTTCAACTCACTCTTGTGGTGGATTGTAGCAACCTGAATTTTTACGAAAAATAAAAATTTAAATAAAGAATTTAAAACCTAGCTAAATGGATATTAAATAGAGCATTAAATAAAACTCATTAGATGGAAAAGAGTAATGGGATTTGCTTAATGGATCTTCTAGAATTTATTGGGTCAAAAATATGAATTTACAAAGGGAGAGTAATAGGAAAATATCTTAAATTCATAACTAAATTATTACCTAAATAGAAAAGGGGTATTTAATGCATTAATAGCTAGTTTGAGTTATAATGGGATTCCTAAACCTACCCCATATGGGTTAGCACGAATTTGGATCTCTTCCTAGTCTAAATAGAGATTGGAAAGCAAGGAAGGAAGGAGGAAGTAAGGAAATTTCGGAATTTAAGAGGAATTAGAGTCCTATTAGGAAATAGAAAGAGGAGAAGCTTAAATACTCTCCTAAAACCCTCATGGCCGACCCAAGCTCGTGCCAAAGGATTCCTGGACCAGAAGGAGAGGCCAAGGAGGAGGAGATTTCGTGGGGAGAAGAACCTTTCAAGCTCTCAACCCCGTTCTTCAAGTTCTAGCCCTAGAAGAGGAAATCGAGTCAAGGTAGGCATTCTCACAAGCATAAACTGTGAAACTTTTTCTGTAGGATCTTCTACCCTCTGGAACAAAACCCTCAAATTTCATAATTTTCCAGCGATCAAATCTTTTCTTATGAATTTTCAAGTTCTGCAGTTCTTATGACCCCGAACCTTCATGCTTAATTCATATCTCCTTGAATACTCTATCTCATGCCTCCAAATTTTTATGGGAGATACTGATGCCTGATAGGCATATTTTGCCCCTAAAAGCCCTAATTTCTATTGAACATGTTACTCGAATTAAATCGATCTTGCTCCCTGTATCATGTTCTAAGTTACTTGTTCTTGTTCGTTCTCAAACCATGTTCAAACCATGCTCTCTCTCTAATTCCGATTTATTGGAAGTACCCTTACATGTGTAGTTTAATTTGCAACTGGTTTCATGATTGTTCGTTCACTATATAATTAGTTATGATTACCTGAACGACCCTGTATCGAAATTTCAATGTTCTGGCCCGCATTCCAATGCCTGTCTGACTCCTGTCGGAGTCAGGCGCAGACAACCAGAAGGCGACACCTCGATATGTTGTTTTCTGGGGCCTGATTGCGACAGCCACCCTGTCGCGACCAAGAAGGCGACAGGTGAGCTGTCGCGTTCTCAGTACCCGATTTGCATGCCCTGTCGCGACCCTTTTTAGGCCTTGTCGCGTTCTGTCCTGACCCTGTCGCGACCAGTACAGGGGTACGTCGCCTTCACAAGTTTTTGATGAAAAACCCATAAAAAAAATAAAATAAAATATTTCTGTCTGTTATACATGTTCTTACTGTTATACCCCCAGTAAAAACCCTACTTAAAAATGGTGCTATGTTGAATGATTTAAAATACATGTTCACGACTTACTTCTATCTATGATTCATCTTGGACTTGCACACACTTGAACCATCCATTTATGGCTGAATCTTACAGAAAATATCTCATAATGTATTGCAATAAAGCATACTAATTGCCCTATTTTAAAGGACTTGCATTCGTTTTCTTGCGTTGTTTATATACCAATATTGACGCTCCACTGTCCTAGAATTCCTCTAGAACGTCGAGCACCTGTTTTATATACACACTTTTCTTGGCTTGTGGTGAACTCTCCGTCGGATATTCCTTTCGCCGGACTAGTGAACTCTTGCACAAGGCCTCCGTAAGTCTCCTCTGATCATGGATTCTCACATGTTCGACGAGCCGGTTGTACCCTAACCCATTACACCTTAGGGATCTATATGATCCAAATAGCTATTAGAGATTCACTCTCGTCTTAAATCACGCCGGACCTCTGGATCTGTGCATAACAAGGCCAGTGGTAGGGTCGTGAGTTCCACCTGACTGCCAATACGACGTGCGCGTGTTGTGCAACTGTTACTATCGCCTGTTTACTCGACGTGTTACGTGCAATGTCCACTAGCTCTCATCTATACTCTACTCGCTCACCTAATCACGTTCACTCTACTAGCTCATCTATTCATCTAGTGCTCTTATCTACTTCTTGTACTCTATATTGGCCATTGACTGATTGTCTAAAGATAAACAATATAACCAATGCCTGGCAATATATAAAGGGCCCGATCTGGTCCTGGGATGTGCGCCCGAAAGTGCTAGTGCCCATGGGAGTTAAATGATCAGAGTGTTTGGCATTACACTCAAGTGCTATCTATCTCGACTATCTATATGACAATCAAAACACAAAACGTGCTATACTCTCTCGATGTCTAGAATGACAAACAAGTGCTATACTCGTCGTGCTATTACTATACTTGTGCTAGTTGTGCTATGGCCATCCTGCTATTTGTGCTATACTTGATACTTGTGCTCTTTTTGGAAACTATACTCGCTCTCGTGCTATTTTCTATCTCTTGCTATATTTTGACTCTCTTACCTGCTATCTTTAGATACTCTGCCATTTAATGCATTAATTATTTAAAGCTTGCTTGAGCCTGAGATTTAAGTCCTACTGGGCGTTATCGCTCACCCTACGTTATTTAATGTTGTGTTCTCAGGTGAGACCGAGGATGACACATACACTCACGAGGAAGGGAATGACCAAGAGTGAAGCCAGGAGTACCTTCGAGTCGTTATGATCTTAGAGTTGTAGTTAGTTATTTCCTTCTAATGCATGTAATTGGGCCCTATAGAATGGCTCTGATATTAGTGGTTGTAACTAGACATTTGGAAAATTAATAATGAGAAAGATTTGCTTTAGTATTATTCAGTGTGCAATGGTTTGATGTCTAGTATACGCTATACCTTTTCTTGCAACTGCTTCGCGCTCCGATATTCCGTGTTGGGGCGTGACATGGATCCTCTTCAGTTGTGAAGAGAAGACCTGTTCTTGAACCGGTGGTTGTTTCCCTTTGGTAAGAAGGAAGACCTCTAGGTATAGGTGTCGTTCTTCCTCTTCTGGTTGAGAAGAGAAGGGAAGCTGCGGCTGGATGTGTAAGTGTCCTTAAGGGGGACTGTACCCTTGTATAGTGAAATCTCAAGTGATTGCTTAGGGATTGGACGTAGGACTCTTTAGGATAGGATATCCGAACTAGGATAATTCCCTGTGTCTATGTGTGATTGCTTGTCTTTCTTTATTCCGCACTAACTTTCCAACGTAGTGGTTGTTGTCAAGTATTTTTATTTACAGGTATTTTTCGAAGAAGAATTTTTAGCAATCCATCCCCCCCCCCTCTGGGCTTGCTATCTGGGAAACAAGTGGTATCAGAGCCAAGTCTCATCAAGAAGAAGATCTCACGATCTTAAGAACAAAGATAAATGGCAGCTCAAGGATATGCTGAAGGACAGTCCATCAACAGACCTCCTCTATTCGACGGTGAAGACTACAACTACTAGAAGACTCGAATGGAGTACTTCCTTCAAGGTCTCGATTCCAACTATGGTCTATCATTATAGAAAGAGATCTCTTGTTAACCAATGAAAAAGACAAATGGACAGATGAAGATAAGAAGAAAATATCTCTTAACAACAAAGCGAAGAGTGTATTGTGTTGTGCTCTTAGTATGAAAGAGTTCATCAGGATTTCCGCCTGCAAATCTGCTATGGAAATATGGGAAAAGCTTAGGCTCACATACGAAGGAACAGACAAGGTAAAGGAGACAAGAATAGACATTCTAGTTACACAATATGAAAGATTTCAAATGCAAGCAGGAGAGTCCATCACTCAAATGTACAGTAAATTCACAGATATCACCGGTTTGGCAGGGCTTGGAAAAACATATGAGATAGGAGACATGGTGAGAAAGATATTAAGATCCTTGTCAGCCTCATAGACTGCAAAAGTGACAGCCTTAGAAGAAGCCAACGACCTTAGAAGAATGCCACTTGAGAAACTAATTAGGTCTTTAATGGCTCATGAAATAAATATGGAAAGGCTGGGAGAATCCTCCAGCAAGAAGAAGCACAACAATGCTCTCAAAGCCACATAAGACACATCTGATGGTGAATCAAACATGGAGAAAAGCAATGGGAGCAGTGAAGATGAAGAGGCCTTTCTCTCTAGAAGACTACAAAGAATACTAGCTAAGAAGAAGTACCATTCTGGAAGAAGATACTTCAAGAAAGATAAAGATTTCAAAAGACCAGAAGGGAAAGAAGTTAAGAAAGCTGAACCCATATGCTACGAATGCAAGAAACCAGGACACATCGAAGCTGAGTGTCCAAAGTTAAAGAAAACTGAATTCTAGAAGAAGGACAACGTGAAGAAGTTCAAAATATACAAGAAGAAAGTTGTAACACCCCGAATATTTTTATTTGTTGAAAAACATGAATAATAAAGTTATTGGACTAAAGCATTAGTCTTAAATTGTAATAATTGGTATTTGGGAATGATTAGTATTAACTAACGTTACCCCAGTGTCGTACTCGGACGTACGCGCTCCCACAGGGCGACAAAAAAAAAGGTAATGAAAATGAAATCCGAGAATACCATAATTTCCAAAAAAAATGAGAAGATATTGGAAATGTAATTATCCAAATTTTTTGACGTATGGATTTCGAGATTAAGATGACGTAACTATTTTCCGGGTGATTTTTCACCCAGTGGAAAATAAATTCTAAAAATTAAACTAAAATTTCCATAATCTTAAAACCATCACATTAACCTATGGTTGAAATTTTAATACCAACGGACCTCGTTTGAACATGTTTACATCAAGACTATTGGGCCAGCCGAATTATGGTCCAATTACAGTTGGGTTTTTTTCTGGAATTTCTGGGTGCTTACGTTGGAGGCCGTGGGAAGGCCAGCGCACATGGAGGTGGGATTAACACGTTAACCTTTAGGTGTAAGCCATGGGAGCTATGCATGGCAATCATGTCTAGGTATGGTTTAAGGGGTTTAAAACCTTGACACCTGATGGCCGACGTGCCATCGTGCATGAGATGTTTGGAGGGTTTTAAAAACTCCCAACACCTAGCGTGCAAGACCTTCCACTTCTTGCCCCTCTCTCCTGCCCTTGCTGCACCTACTGCTGCGCTGGCTATATTTTTGGGCTGCTGCTGCTGCTGCACCTGATGACCACCCTGCCGTGAGTGTTGTTTTAGTTTGGTGGAAGTTGCTGCTGCATGAACTGTTGCTTCTACATCCTTTGTTTATGGTGCAACTGCCATAGTTGTTGTTGTTGCTATTGAGTTGCTACCCCATCTCCTTCCTCCTTCTAGTCCGGGATCTCTTTGTTAAGGGGAAGTGAAGGTCTTCACCTTCTCAAGAACAGGTAGGATTCTCTTCCTTTCTCTCCTCTTCTCTAAATCCTTGACTCCTACCTTTGCTAAAGAGGTCATGAACACCTACTTACTTGTTTTAAACTTGTGAATTCTCTTTTGAACTGTGTATCCATCCTTATAATCATGTTCTAGTTGTGTGTCTGTAGGATTTGAACCTCTTTCCTTCTTCTTAACTCATGTTATTGAACATGCTTAGAACTACTGTTGGATGTCCAAACTTATGCTCTAGTGTCATGAACACCTGTGCACTAATGTATGTTTTGAGTTGCTATAGAAGCTACTCTTTGAGTTCACATAATCCCTGTTTGGGAAGGATTTCCTTCCAGTATCATGTTGTAGTAGGTTCCTAGCTATTCATGTGTAGGATTCATCCTTCTAATTCTGTTCTATCTTTCGTTCATGGCAAGGAGGTCTTGATAAAGGAACAAGTTGTATACTAGTAATTCCCCTGTTCCTACCTCAGTTGTGATAAACACCTTCATATTAGAAATGAGAAGATCCTTGTCCCACTCCCACAGAGAGATCAAGATTTTTCTTCCACCTTTGATACTTGTTCATGTTATGGAGTTGTGTAGAAGTCTTAATATCTTTAGAACTATGTAGGGACTTCTATTTAGTTTTTAGATACTTCTAGTCTTGATTTAGAACTATGAAAAACAATGGAATTTAGTGTTCATATTGTAGGATTTTCCAATAAACCATCGTTATTAAGACTATGCGTTCATCACTACACTATGTTAGTTTCTAGCTAGCCAAGTTTGAATTTAAGTCTCTTGTTTCATCTCGATTGTTTAGCTTATAAACGACTGTGAGAACTCCAATTAGACTCTTCATTTTTGATATAAACCATGCCTGGTTTATATGTTCTATAATTAGGGTGTTTAGAATGGATTAAACATAAATTCTGAAGTTCTACTGCTACCTGTCGACAGCCAGCCCAAAGCTGTCGACAGGCGCATGCCTTCTAGAACTCCAGATTTCTAGACTGTGTGTATCTTCGACAGCCCTCTTGTTGCTGTCGACAGATACCACAGAGCCAGAAAACCTGAGCTCTGTCTGTTGCCATCTATCGACAGCCCTTCCTGGCTGTCGACAGCATCTGTCCTGCCTTGTATTCCAGCAACTTTTCATGATAGAACTCTTGCTTAAACATCATCCTAATAGCCTACCAAGTTACCCCCTTAATTACTTGGTATCTACTGTCATTCTACTATAATGATTACCCACTTAGTGTACCTTACTCACCATTGAATTATCCTTGAAGTTGTCAACTATGAATGGTACATCGTTGAGTCCATTCTCCTCTGTTCGGTAACCGAGTTCATATAACTTGATATCTTGAGAGTTCAAATGCTTGAACACCATGTGAGATGTGATAATTGATGATGATGACATGTTATTGGGTCCTTGGACCCCACATGATTATTATGCCTATGCAAATAGGCTGGTCCAGTCCTTGGAGGAGCACCCGAATTCATTTACGGGCCGCGCGGAATGAAAAGGATGCCAGGATGTTTGGCATTGCATCAATACCTGTTTGATTATGGTCATCATGTTACCTGTTCTGTGAGAATTTATATATGGACCAGACTTTGAGATTTACTGTGAATTCCTGAGCACATTTTGTATTTCAATACTACTGTTCAATTTCACTATCATGTTAAGATACTTGTTCGTTCATCTTTGATATTAGCCAAGTCTTTTCCTTGATCATCATACAATTAATCCTTTAATTTGAGGATTTGAATCCTTCTGGCTAGTTAGCTCACCAAATCCCACTTTTCAAGTATCTACAGTTCTAGAAGGCGGGACATCGGGATATGTGTGTGGAGAGAGATCAACCTCGACGGCATTTTACTTTTGAGATTGTAAATTTGAAATCTTGTAATTATTCATAGAATGACAGTTATGAAATTTTTATTTAGTAGAATTACGAGCAATTGTTGCTGAACTAATTCAAATTTTACTCTTGATTCCTCATACGTTCACGTTCCGACATTTATAGTTATATTAAATGACGGGATGTGACAGATTGGTATCAGAGCATTGGTTGAGGATTCATATAGTTATGGTCCTCAACATCTGTAGTGACCTATGAGGATGGGTAGAAAGCCTGAGGTTAAGCTAGATAGGTAAAAGTCAGATATAGATTGTATAGATTATGAACGGAATATCTAGAGGTAGTTCCTTCCTATAATTCTTCTCCACTTTCATAACCTCATTCTTATAGTCTCTTCATCTGTATAAACCCATATTTCCTTTTGTTCCATGTTCTATAGGATTCCTCCTTCCTTCTTTCCTAGCTGTCGACGACACCAGTTTGTGATGAACTGGTCCTTCTTCGTCAGAAAGTGTCAGCAAGTTCAGTCAGAAGAGTCAGCAGGCACCTGTAACTGGAACTTATGCCTTATTTACATGTAATAAAATTTATTTAAATGATATTACATGTAAATAAGGAAGTACCCCCCATTTGAATTCAATAAAAATATCAGAAAAATCATATCTCTTACTAATAAAAAGTCAACTCTCCCACCGAAGAAGAAAAACGTGATTTTGTGATTCCATCAAATAGCGTCTTCTAATTTCTTACAATTTGACCTACCTGAAAATCTCATAATTCAAATAAACCTATTAGAATGCTAAGAATCCAAGGTCCGGTGAAAAATGATAAACACACATATGACTTCTCCAAGGGAGCCCTCTTCTACTGAAGGAAAAGTCAAACATGCTCATTCCTTATTTTACCTTATATGACTTTTACCTAGATATGTAATTATCTCCAACTCTAAATAAGAATTAATAAATGAATGGTTCAATCGATATATGGATTTCATGACTATCCTCGTGATGTATTCTTCCGTTGACTTCTTATTTTCTTGAATTCTAAATTATTATACTACTGAGATGAATCATTTAATCCTCATTCACATCCATCCTCACTAAAAACCAGTAAGACTCTTTAATAGCTCAAATGTGTGGAACACACACACAATTGATGACTCAAAATTTTAAGATGTGTTTTAAATCTTACAAACCTTATACACATAGTGTAGGATCAAATGTCTCCTAGTTGAATTAAATCCTAAAGTTTTGCTTCAATTAATCAACAACATGGCATGTCAATGCACAAACAATTAGACTGGCATCAGTAGGAAAATTATCAGTGGAGTCACCTAATCTCTATTTGAAGTTAACCTCAAGCCATACTTTTCTCTAAGCATAATTAGAAACATGATTAGTGTCAACCTGATCTCCATGTAGTGTCAATCTAAGGCGATACTTTGAACTTCTGCACTTTAGAAAACCCATCAAGCATCGACTTATCATTTGAATATAGTTGACTCATAGGCATCACCAACGTCACTAGCTCACTTAGTATACTTGTATACTTGTAAATCTACCTATGAAGTAACTAGAGTTAATACAATAAAAAGATCTTTGATCATATGGATTAGTCTTATATAAAAAAGACTTGTGCCAGGTTTTATTACATCTTAATTGATATATCAAAACCAGAGACATAACATAAATCGTCTATTATATAAGAAAAAGAAATCACTTAATCGTGGAGGTTAACGTATCAAATAATAGACATATATAGTAACAGTTGTATTGATAGTATGAATTAGAAAAACTAAGTTTTAAATTACATGATTGATTAACTAAACTTAAATTTGTTTGCTCAGCTAGCGTGATGGGAGAAGAAAAACCATTGGAGAGTGGTTCAACATGTGATGGACAAGCTTGCTCAGTCTTTAGAGGGGGGTAGTTCCAGTCGACAATCAAAGAAAAGTGGAACTGCATAAGAACATTAGTAGTACAAACTCCTAAAAAATAGTGAGTATTACCGTGTCTATACGGAAGAAGGCAGTTCTCCCCAATAACAGAGGAACAACTGGTAGAAAAGGATGAAATAGAGTAAAAAGAACAAAAAGACCAAGAAGGCTAACAAGCAAGCGAACCTTAAGTCACAACCTAAGGAAGTTTGTACGTGTTGTCACACGCCAGGCCATGTCAAAGAGAACTGTTGGTGGAGAATAGGAGCATGTTTGAGGAGTGGCAGTTTACAACATCGAATCACCAATTGTCCAAATCACCCTAGGACAAAGACAAGAGTCCAGGAAGACCTTAAGCCATAAGGAGAATGGACTGGAGTTATTAGAAGTAATCTTTATGTATAAGTTAATAGGAATAGAGTTTAGTAAGAAGTTCTTGAATCTAGTTGCTATAGCATGACAAAACTTGGTAAGTTTTGCTGATCAATGTAATTTTGCAAGGCTGATTATGGAGTTCTGCAATGAAAACCTTATGTGAGAAATAAAATCATTGTTGTCTATGTTCATATTTTTCACACTTATCAACTTCGTCATACATTATTACCCTTTTCAAGGGAAAATGTATTCATATAACTCTCTGAGGGTTAAGTTATTCTTGATAAAGAGAGATCTTAAGAATAATATACTACTGTCAGAAAGAAGAAAAAAAAAACATAGTAGCAAATACATCTGATTGAACCCATGATCACACCATGGTTCATAGATTCTATAAAATGATGACTAATATTCAGACTTCCATCAACAAACATGGTCATGATAACAGGATATATAAAGAATGTATACATTGTATGATATGATAATCATGGCAAGATTGGTGAGACTAATTCGATTAGATAAAATTTAAAAGGTTAAAAAATTTAAGTCCTTGCGATCCATCCAAACTAGTCAAGAAGTTTGGAGGACCAAACTCTTTTTAGTGGGGGAGAGTTGTAATACCCCGAATATTTTTATTTGTTGAAAAATATGAATAATAAAGTTATTGGACTCAAGCATTAGTCTTAAATTGTAATAATGATATTTGGGAATGATTAATATTAACTAACGTTACCCCAGTGTCGTACTCAGATGTGCGTGCTCCCACAGGGCGACACTGAAAAAATGGTAACGAAAATGAAATCTGAGAACACCATAATTTCCAGAAAAATTAGGAGATATCAGAAATGTAATTATCTAAATTTTCGATGTACGGATTTTGAGATTAAACCGACGCAACTCTTTTCCGGGTGATTTTTAACCCAGTGGAAAATAAATTCTAAAAATTAAACTAAAATTTCCATAATCTGTAAAACCATCACATTAACCTATGGTTGAAATTTTAATACCAACGGACCTCGTTTGAACATGTTTACATCAAGACTATTGGGCCAGCCGAATTATGGTCCAATTACAGTTGGGTTTTTTTCTGGAATTTCTGGGTGCTTACGTTGGAGGCCGTGGGAAGGCCAGCGCACATGGAGGTGGGATTAACACGTTAACCCTTTAGGTGTAAGCCATGGGAGCTATGCATGGCAATCATGTCTAGGTATGGTTTAAGGGGTTTAAAACCTTGACACCTTGATGGCCGACGTGCCATCGTGCATGAGATGTTTGGAGGGTTTTAAAAACCTCCCAACACCTAGCGTGCAAGACCTTCCACTTCTTGCCCCTGTCTCTCTCCTGCCCTTGCTGCACCTACTGCTGCGCTGGGCTATATTGCTTTGGGCTGCTGCTGCTGCTGCACCTGATGACCACCCTGCCGTGAGTGTTGTTTTAGTTTGGTGGAAGTTGCTGCTGCATGAACTGTTGCTTCTACATCCTTTGTTTATGGTGCAACTGCCATAGTTGTTGTTGTTGCTATTGAAGTTGCTACCCCATCTCCTTCCTCCTTCTAGTCAGGGATCTCTTTGTTAAGGGGAAGTGAAGGTCTTCACCTTCTCAAGAACAGGTAGGATTCTCTTCCTTTCTCTCCTCTTCTCTAAATCCTTGACTCCTACCTTTGCTAAAGAGGTCATGAACACCTACTTACTTGTTTTAAACTTGTGAATTCTCTTTTGAACTGTGTATCCATCCCTTATAATCATGTTCTAGTTGTGTGTCTGTAGGATTTGAACCTCTTTCCTTCTTCTCTAACTCATGTTATTGAACATGCTTTAGAACCTACTGTTTGGATGTCCAAACTTATGCTCTAGTGTCATGAACACCTGTTGCACTATATGTATGTTTTGAGTTGCTATAGAAGCTACTCTTTGAGTTCACATAATCCCTGTTTGGGAAGGATTTCCTTCCAGTATCATGTTGTAGTAGGTTCCTAGCTATTCATGTGTAGGATTCATCTCCTTCTAATTCTGTTCTATCTTTCGTTCATGGCAAGGAGGTCTTGATAAAGGAACAAGTTGTATACTAGTAATTCCCCTGTTCCTACCTCAGTTGTGATAAACACCTTCATATTAGAAATGAGAAGATCCTTGTCCCACTCCCACAGAGAGATCAAGATTTTTCTTCCACCTTTGATACTTGTTCATGTTATGGAGTTGTGTAGAAGTCTTAATATCTTTAGAACTATGTAGGGACTTCTATTTAGTTTTTAGATACTTCTAGTCTTGATTTAGAACTATGAAAAACAATGTAATTTAGTGTTCATATTGTAGGATTTTCCAATAAACCATCGTTATTAAGACTATGCGTCATCACTACACTATGTTAGTTTCTAGCTAGCCAAGTTTGAATTATAAGTCTCTTGTTTCATCTCGACTGTGAGAACTCCAATTAGACTCTTCATTTTTGATATAAACCATGCCTTGGTTTATATGTTCTATAATTAGGGTGTTTAGAATGGATTTAAACATAAATTCTGGAAGTTCTACTGCTACCTGTCGACAGCCAGCCCAAAGCTGTCGACAGGCGCATGCCTTCTAGAACTCCAGATTTCTAGACTGTGTGTATCTGTCGACAGCCCTCTTGTTGCTGTCGACAGATACCCACAGAGCCAGAAAACCTGAGCTCTGTCTGTTGCCATCTATCGACAGCCCCTTCCTGGCTGTCGACAGCATCTGTCCTGCCTTGTATTCCAGCAACTTTTCATGATAGAACTCTTGCTTAAACATCATCCTAATAGCCTACCAAGTTACCCCCTTAATTACTTTGGTATCTACTGTCATTCTACTATAATGATTACCCACTTAGTGTACCTTACTCACCATTGAATTATCCTTGAAGTTGTCAACTATGAATGGTACATCGTTGAGTCCATTCTCCTCTGTTCGGTAACCGAGTTCATATAACTTGATATCTTGAGAGTTCAAATGCTTGAACACCATGTGAGATGTGATAATTGATGATGATGACATGTTATTGGGTCCTTGGACCCCACATGATTATTATGCCTATGCAAATAGGGTGGTCCAGTCCTTGGAGGAGCACCCGAATTCATTTACGGGCCGCGCGGAATGATAAAGGATGCCAGGATGTTGGCATTGCATCAATACCTGTTTGATTATGGTCATCATGTTACCTGTCTGTGAGAATTTATATATGGACCAGACTTTGAGATTTACTGTGAATTCCTGAGCACATTTTGTATTTCAATACTACTGTTCCAATTTCACTATCATTAAGATACTTGTTCGTTCATCTTTGATATTAGCCAAGTCTTTTCCTTGATCATCATACAATTAATCCTTTAATTTGAGGATTTGAATCCTTCTGGGCTAGTTAGCTCACCAAATCCCACTTTTTCAAGTATCTACAGTTCTAGAAGGCGGGACATCGGGATATGTGTGTGGAGAGATCAACCTCGACGGCATTTTACTTTTGAGATTGTAAATTTGAAATCTTGTAATTATTCATAGAATGACAGTTATGAAATTTTTATTTAGTAGAACTTCCGAGCAATTTGTTGCTGAACTAATTCAAATTTTACTCTTGATTCCTCATACGTTCACGTTCCGACATTTATAGTTATATTAAATGACGGGATGTGACAGATTGGTATCAGAGCATTGGTTGAGGATTCATATAGTTATGGTCCTCAACATCCTGTAGTGACCTATGAGGATGGGTAGAAAGCCTGAGGTTAAGCTAGATAGGTAAAAGTCAGATATAGATTGTATAGATTATGAACGGAATATCTAGAGGTAGTTTCCTTCCTATAATTCTTCTCCACTTTCATAACCTCATTCTTATAGTCTCTTCATCTGTATAAACCCATATTCCTTTTGTTCCATGTCTATAGGATTCCTCCTTCCTTCTTTCCTAGCTGTCGACCGACACCAGTTTGTGATGAACTGGTCCTTCTTCAGTCAGAAGTGTCAGCAAGTTCAGTCAGAAGAGTCAGCAGGCACCCTGTAACTGGAACTTATGCCTTATTTACATGTAATAAAATTTATTTAAATGATATTACATGTAAATAAGGAAGTACCCCCCATTTGAATTCAATAAAAATATCAGAAAAATCATATCTCTTACTAATAAAAAGTCAACTCTCCCACCGAAGAAGAAAAACGTGATTTTGTGATTCCATCAAATAGCGTCTTTCTAATTTCTTACAATTTGACCTACCTGAAAATCTCATAATTCAAATAAACCTATTAGAATGCTAAGAATCCAAGGTCCGGTGAAAAATGATAAACACACATATGACTTCTCCAAGGGAGCCCTCTTCTACTGAAGGAAAAGTCAAACATGCTCATTCCTTATTTTACCTTAATATGACTTTTACCTAGATATGTAATTATCTCCAACTCTAAATAAGAATTAATAAATGAATGGTTCAATCGATATATGGATTTCATGACTATCCTCGTGATGTATTCTTCCGTTGACTTTTTATTTCTTGAATTCTAAATTATTATACTACTGAGATGAATCATTTAATCCTCATTCACATCCATCCCTCACTAAACCAAGTAAGACTCTTTAATAGCTCAAATGTGTGGAACACACACACAATGATGACTCAAAATTTTAAGATTGTTTTAAATCTTACAAACCTTATACACATAGTGTAGGATCAAATGTCTCCTAGTTGAATTAAATCCTAAGTTTTGCTTCAATTAATCAACAACATGGCATGTCAATGCACAAACAATTAGACTTGGCATCAGTAGGAAATTATCAGTGGAGTCAACCTAATCTCCTTTGAAGTTAACCTCAAGCCATACTTTTCTCTAAGCATAATTAGAAACATGATTAGTGTCAACCTGATCTCCATGTAGTGTCAATCTAAGGCGATACTTTGAACTTCTGCACTTTAGAAAACCCATCAAGCATCGACTTATCATTTGAATATAGTTGACTCATAGGCATCACCAAACGTCACTAGCTCACTTAGTATTACTTGTATACTTGTAAATCTACCTATGAAGTAACTAGAGTTAATACAATAAAAAGAGTCTTTGATCATATGGATTAGTCTTATGATAAAAAGACTTGTGCCAGGTTTTATTACATCTTAATTGATATATCAAAACCAGAGACATAACATAAATCGTCTATTATATAAGAAAAAGAAATCACTTAATCGTGGAGGTTAACGTATCAAATAATTAGACATATATAGTAACAGTTGTATTGATAGTATGAATTAGAAAAACTAAGTTTTAAATTACATGATTGATTAACTAAACTTAAATTTGTTTGCTCAGCTAGCGTGATGGGAGAAGAAACACATTGGAGAGTGGTTCAACATGTGATGGACAAGCTTGCTCAGTCTTTAGAGCGGGTAGTTCCAGTCGACAATCAAAGAAAAGTGGAACTGCATAAGAACATTAGTAGTACAAACTCCTAAAAAATAGTGAGTATTACCGTGTCTATACGGAAGAAGGCAGTTCTCCCCAATAACAGAGGAACAACTGGTAGAAAGAGGATGAAATAGAGTAAAAAGAACAAAAAGACCAAGAAGGCTAACAAGCAAGCGAACCTTAAGTCACAACCTAAGGAAGTTTGTACGTGTTGTCACACGCCAGGCCATGTCAAAGAGAACTGTTGGTGGAGAATAGGAGCATGTTTGAGGAGTGGCAGTTTACAACATCGAATCACCAATTGTCCAATCACCCTAGGACAAAGACAAGAGTCCAGGAAGACCTTAAGCCATAAGGAGAATGGACTGGAGTTATTAGAAGTAATCTTTATGTATAAGTTAATAGGAATAGAGTTTAGTAAGAAGTTCTTGAATCTAGTTGCTATAGCATGACAAAACTTGGTAAGTTTTGCTGATCAATGTAATTTTGCAAGGCTGATTATGGAGTTCTGCAATGAAAACCTTATGTGAGAAATAAAATCATTGTTGTCTATGTTCATATTTTTCACACTTATCAACTTCGTCATACATTATTACCCTTTTCAAGGGAAAATGTATTCATATAACTCTCTGAGGGTTAAAGTTATTCTTGATAAAAGAGATCTTAAGAATAATATACTACTGTCAGAAAGAAGAAAAAAAAAACATAGTAGCAAATACATCTGATTGAACCCATGATCACACCATGGTTTCATAGATTCTATAAAATGATGACTAATATTCAGACTTCCATCAACAAACATGGTCATGATACAGGATATATAAAGAATGTATACATTGTATGATATGATAATCATGGCAAGATTGGTGAGACTAATTCGATTAGATAAAATTTAAAAGGTTAAAAAATTTAAGTCCTTGCGATCCATCCAAACTAGTCAAGAAGTTTGGAGGACCAAACTCTTTTTAGTGGGGGAGAGTTGTAATACCCCGAATATTTTTATTTGTTGAAAAATATGAATAATAAAGTTATTGGACTCAAGCATTAGTCTTAAATTGTAATAATTGATATTTGGGAATGATTAATATTAACTAACGTTACCCCAGTGTCGTACTCAGATGTGCGTGCTCCCACAGGGCGACACTGAAAAAAGGTAACGAAAATGAAATCTGAGAACACCATAATTTCCAGAAAAATTAGGAGATATCAGAAATGTAATTATCTAAATTTTTCGACGTACGGATTTTGAGATTAAACCGACGCAACTCTTTTCCGGGTGATTTTTAACCCAGTGGAAAATAAATTCTAAAAATTAAACTAAAATCACCATCATTTGTAAAACCATCACATTAGTCTATGGTTGATATTTTAATACAAACAGATCTCGTTTGAACATGTTTACATCATGACTATTGGGCCAGCCGAACTATGGTCCAATTACGGTTGGGTTCTTTTCTGGAATTTCTGGGTGCTTACGTGGGAGGCCCTGGGAAGGCCAACGCACATGGAGGTGGGATTAACACGTTAACCCTTTAGGTGTAAGCCATGGGAGCTATGCATGGTAAACGTGTCTAGGTATGGTTTAAGGGGTTTAAAACCATGACACCTTGATGGCCGACGTGCATCGTGCATGAGATGTTTGGAGGGTTATAAAAACCTCCCAACACCTATTCTTGCAAGGCCTTCATTCTGCCTATCTCTCTCCTGCCCGCTGCACCTACTGTTGCGCTGGGTTATATTGCTTGGGCTGCGCTGCTGCTGCTGCACCTGATGACCACCCTGCCATGAGTGTTGTTTTAGTTTGGTGGACGTTGCTGCTGCATGAACTGCTGCTTCTACTTCCGTTGTTTATGGTGCAGCTGCCATAGTTGTTGTTGTCGCTATTCAAGTTGCTACCCCATTTCCTTCCTCCTACTAGTCGGGGATCTCTTTGTTGAGGGGAAGTGAAGGTCTTCACCTTCTCAAGAACAGGTAGGATTCTCTTCCTTTCTCTCCTCTTTTCTAAATCCTTGACTCCTACCTTTGCTAAAGAGGTCATGAACACCTACTTACTTGTTTTAAACTTGTGAATTCTCTTTTGAACTGTGTATCCATCCCTTATAATCATGTTCTAGTTGTGTGTTTGTAGGATTTGAACCTCTTTCCTTCTTCTCTAACTCATGTTATTGGACATGCTTTAAAACCTACTGTTTGGATGTCCAAACTTATGCTCTAGTGTCATGAACACCTCTAGCACTATATGTAAGTTTTGAGTTGCTATAGAAGCTACTCTTTGAGTTCACATAATCCCTGTTTGGAACGGATTTCCTTCCAGTATCATGTTGTAGTAGGTTCCTAGCTATTCATGTGTAGGATTCATCCCCTAATTCTGTTCTATCTTTCGTTCATGGCAGGAGGTCTTGATAAAGGAACAAGTTGTATACCAGTAACTCCCCTGTTCCTACCTCAGTCGTGATAATCACCTTCATATTAGAAAGGAGAAGATCCTTGTCCCACTGGGAGATCAAGATTTTTCTTCCACGTTCGATACTTGTTCATGTTATGGAGTTGTGTAGAAGTCTTAATATCTTTAGAACTATGTAGGGACTTCTGTTTAGTTTTTAGATACTTCCAGTCTTGATTTAGAACTATGAAAAACAATGTAATTTAGTGTTCATATTGTAGGATTTTCCAATAAACCATCGTTATTAAGACTATGCCTTCATCACTACACTATGTTAGTTTCTAGCTAGCCAAGTTTGAATTATAAGTCTCTTGTTTCATCTCGATTGTTTAGCTTATAAACCACTGTGAGAACTCCAATTAGACTCTTCCATTTGATATAAACCATGCCTTGGTTTATATGTTCTATAATTAGGGTGTTTAGAACGGATTTAAACAACAATTCTGGAAGTTCTACTGCTATCTGTCGACAGCCAGCCCAAAGCTGTCGATAGGCGCATGTCTTCCAGAACTCTAGATTTCTGGACTGTGTGTATCTATTGATAGCCCTCTTGTTGCTGTCGACAGATACCCACAGAGCCAGCAATCCTGAGCTCTGTCTGTTGCCATTTGTCGACAGCCCCTTCCTAGCTGTCGACAGCACCTGTCCTGCCTTGTATTCCAGCAACTTTTCATGATAGAACACTTGCTTAAACTTCATCCTAATAGCCTACCAAGTTACCCCCTTAATTACTTTGGTATCTACTGTCATTCTACTATAATGATTACCCACTTAGTGTACCTTACTCACCATTGAATTATCTTTGAAGTTGTCAACTACGAATGGTACACCGTTGAGTCCATTCTCCTCTGTTCGGTAACCGAGTTCATATAACTTGATATCTTGAGAGTTCAAATGCTTGAACACCATGTGAGATGTGATTAATTGATGATGATGACATGTTATTGGGTCCTTGGACCCCACATGATTATTATGCCTATGCAAATAGGGCTGGTCCAGTCCTTGGAGGAGCACCCGAATTCATTTACGGGCCGTGCGGAATGATAAAGGATGCTGGGATGTTTGGCATTGCATCAATACCTGTTTGATTATGGTCATCATGTTACCTGTCCTATGAGAATTTATATATGAACCAGACTTTGAGATTTACTTTGAATTCCTGAGCACATTTTGTATTTCAGTACTACTGTTCCAATTTCACTATCATGTTAAGATACTTGTTCGTTCTCTTTGATATCAGCCAAGTCTTTTCCTTGATCATCATATAATTTAATCCTTTGATTTGAGGATTTGAATCCTAATGGGCTAGTTAGCTCACCAAATCCCACTTTTTCATGTATCTACAGTTCTAGAAGGTGGGACATCAGGATATGTGTGTGGAGAGATCAACCTCGACGGCATTTTATTTTTAAGATTGTAAATTTGAAATCTTGTAATTATTCATAGAATGACAGTTATCAAATTTTTATTTAGTAGAGCTTTCGAGCAATTTGTTGCTCAACTAATTCAAATTTTACTCTTGATTCCTCATGCGTTCACATTTCGGCATTTATAGTTATATTAAATGATGGGATGTGACAAAAGCCATGGCCGCTGAATAGAATAATGAAAGTGAGTCAAGCTCCAACGAAGAAGAAGAAAAAATGGCCAACCTGGCCTTCATGGCAAACACTGATGATAAGGTAACTTTGGTTTTTGTCACAAATTCATTTCTTATGTGGGCATGCTCATCTCCAACTGTTGGTTTTCGGTGCTTCTTAATGGCCATCAAGCTGACTACTTCAAGTCTTCTAGGGGGCTCATACAGGGTGATCCCATTGCACCTGTTTTATTCTCCATTATGGAGGAGGTTCTTACTAGAGGTCTGCGTAATCAGCTGTCCAGTGGTCATATTAGGCCGTATGCTGGCCCTAGAGCTTGCCCTCCTATATCCCATCTATTGTATGCAGATGACACTCTTATTTTCACCAACGGCCATGCTAGGAACATATATAAGATGCTTCAGTTCTTCAAATTCTACGAAGCCGCATCTGGTCAACGTATCAACAACAACAAGAGCCAATTTATTCTTTCTCGGAAAGCTTCAACGAGTACCTCTGCCTCTATAAAAGTAATTAGGGATTCATACCTCAAAAGGGCTCCATGAATTACCTAGGAATTCATCTACATGAGGGAAGGGTTAAGATTTCTGATTTTAAATATTTATTTGAGAAAGTTAACAGGAAATTCTCTACTTGGAAATCAAAATTTCTTTCACAGGCTGGTAGGATCACCCTCATAAACTATGTGCTTTCCTCCATTACTATTTATACTGCCTCGGCTATGATCCTTCCTAAAGGTGTTATCTGTTTGCTAGAGAAAGCATGTGCATCCTTCTTCAGGAGTGGCCTTGATGGGGTTCAAAGGCGTCACTGGTTACCTTGGTCTACCATCCAACGTCGTACTGTTGAAGGAGTCTTGGGGTTCAAAGTTTATGGCATGTTCAACTTACTATGGCTGCTAAATATCTCTTGAATATTTATCATGGTACATCCCTCTGGGCCCGTTACGCTAGACTGAACTCCCAACCCATGCAAAATCTTCCTAAGCAAGTCTTGAATATGCAAATGCTGTCATAGAAAATAATAGTAGATGGATCTTGGAAAATGGTAAGAATGTGGACTTCTTTTATGATAACTGGGCGGGTAAAGCTCCTCTACGTTTATTGTTGCAGGACCCTTCCAATGCTCCTCATGCTATGGTTCATGAGGTTCTACGTGATCCTCTCCACCATGTGTGGTTGCTGGTGCCTGGTGTTCAGATTTTAGGTAATGTCTTTCTTTCTGAAGAGGAGGATAAGTGTATCTGGGGTCCCACTAATGATGGCGTCTTCACCTCCAAATCAGCGTATAATATCTTGAGACCAAGGGGTATATATCGACCTACTCTAGCTAAGATTTGGCACCACCTTTTCCTCAAGAAGGCCTCTTTATTCTGCTGGAAAGTGATCCACAGGGTGATCCCGGTTGATTCAAGAATTTCTGAACATGATATTTGCTTGCCTTCTAAGCGCTCTTGCTGTCGTCATCACCAGTTAGAAGATATTGATCACCTTTTCACCTGTACTGATATTGATGTTCCTTTATGGCGCTGGTTCACACCTTTTTTGTCCCCTCCAAACTACAGTTCTGATCATTTTACATCTGGTATTGGAGAGCTATATAGAAGTCCAAACTCTCATCCCCCTTTGGGTTTGCTTCTTTATATGGCATGATTCTTATTACTTGAGAGATCTGGAAGGAGAGATGCATGAGGCGCTATAATCAAAATTTCAGATCCGGAAATATTATCATTGAGTACATAAAATTCCAGATCTCTCACGCTTTCCATCAGCTCACTTTCAAGAATAGTCCCACTCCGATTCAACACAATGCCCTGCGTTCCTTTGATCTAGACCACATTGTTAGCAAAACCAAATTGAGGCTTGTTCGCTGGATCCCTCCTATTACTAGATTCTGCCTTAACGTGGATGGGGCATCCAAAGGTAATCCAGGTTCTAGTGGTGGTGACGGTTGTATTAGGAACTCTAAAGGTGATATCCTACTGGCCTTTGCTTTTCATTATGGTTTCGGTAACAGTCTCCAAGCTGAAGTTACAGCTCTTTATGATGGTCTTAAGCTGGGTGAAGAATTTGGTTTCCACATCTCTTTCATATACTCCGACTCCGCTACTCTGGTTACATGTTTCTCTACTAACTCCCCTCCCAGCTGGGAGTGTTCTATATGGTGGCATCTTGCTCTTGCTATTTATGAAAGACATGGGATTAATATCCGCCACGTTTTCAGAGAAGTGAATTAGGTTGCTGATGGCCTTGCATCTTATGCCTGTTCCAACACTAAGAATCATGTTTATATGTCTTTTTCTGTGCTGCCCCTGGCTTGTAGGGGTTCAACTACTTTGGACAATACTGGCCTACCTTATGTTTGGCTAGGCTAGCCTTCTCGCTCTGTATGGGCTCGCCCCATTTGCCTTTGTATCTTTCAATTTATATATACCCTAGCCCACGTTCTCACTGGTGGAGTAAGAACACTCTCCCCTTCTGGGGGAGGGTGCACTCTCCTATCTTTGAGACCTGAGGACCACTTTTGCTAAAAAAAAAAAAGGTAACTTCTAATTCTTCATTTACTTCTTGCAATGAATTAGATTCTGATAGCTTAGAAGATGCTTTTAATGAACTTTACAGTAAATATAAAGATGTTTGTAAACTTTTAAAAACAACTAAGAAAAAGTATACATGTCTTGAAATAACCAATTTAGATCTAAAATCTGAAACTGAACAGTTAGAAAAACAAATTACGGAATTAAAAAGAAGAAATGAACTGCTCTGTAAATATGTAAAAAATAAGAATGAAAAGATACTAAATGTAGAAAATCAGGAAACCACAGTTAAACTAATAAATGAAGTTAACACACTAACGAAAGATAATGATTATTTAATGGCCACAATTGAAAATTTTACTAATGGTAAATCCTCTCTAATATTAAAATGAGCAAGAAGATCAGGTAAGTATGGGTTAGGATACACTCCACCAGACAACGAAGAAACTATAATCCATCCTAAAATCTATCCAACTCCAAAATTCGTAGCTGAACAAAATTCTAGTTATAAAATAAATAAAAATAAACATCATAAGACAAATAGAATAATAAACACTATTCCTTGTTGAACACACTGTAACAGTCTAGGACACTCTAAAATAACATGCACCACGAAACATCTAAAATAGATTCCCAAAGGAAAATGTGAAGGAACTAACCAACCAGGACCCAAAAGAACATGGGTACCTAAATCTTATTGACTTATACAGGGAAGCCTTAGAGCATCTAAGTGGTACCTGGACAGTGGGTGCTTAAGGCATATGAAAGGAAACAAGAAGTTGTTCTCTCTTATCAAAAGTGAAGAAGGCACAGTAACCTACGGCGATAATGGAAAAGGATCAGTAATCAGTTGTGGATCCCTTGGAAGTCAAGACAGAACCCTCATAGAAGTCAAGACAATCTCATTAGCATCATCCAGCTGTGCGACAAGGGTCATCAAATCAAGTTTCAGGAATCCAAGTGTCTGATTATCCAGGATGGTGCAGTTGTATTTGAAGCCAGTAGAGAAAAGAATCTTTATGTACTGCATCTAGAAGAATTAAAGGATCAAGATATCTGCCTAGCAGTAAACAAAGAACATAATGCAGAACTGTGGCACAGGAGATTAGGTCACTGCATCTTGGATGGAATAAGAAAGCTTATCAAACATGATCTAGTGGAATGTCTACCAAAGATAAACTCAAAATTTGAAGGCATTTGTGAACCATGCACAAAAGGGAAGCATGCAAAATCTTCTTTCAAATCAAAGACTGTAGTAACTACTTCGAAACCACTAGAACTGCTACACATGGATTTGTTTGGACGTATGAGAACTACAAGCCTAGAAGGAAAGAACTTTGGATTTGTCATAGTTTATCACTATTCAAGATTTACATCGGTATCATTCTTGGAACACAAAGATGACACATTTGAAAGTTTTGTGAAGTTGAACAAAGTAGTTCAAAACGACATGAAGTTCAGTATCATAACTATTTGTTCAGATCATGGAGGTGAATTCCAAAATAATAAATGTGCAGAATTTTTTGATGACCAACGTATAGAACACAACTTCTCAGCACCAAGGACACCTCAGCAAAATGGAGTAGCTGAAAGGAGGAATAGGACATTGTTGGACATGGCTATGACCATGCTATCTGAATACAACCTCCCAAGATATTTTTGGGCAGAAGCTATAAACACAACATGTTACATTATAAATAGAGTTATGATCATGCCAATTCTGAAGAAGACGACATATGAGCTGTACAAGTAAAGAAAGCCCAAGATTAACTACTTCAAAACATTTGGATGTCCATGATTCATTCACAACAATGATAAAAAAGACTTAGGTAAGCTGGATTCCAAATCTGATGAAGGAATCATCATGGGGTACACTTCTAAACCCAACGGCTATAGTGTTTTTAATAAAAGCACTTTATTAATTGAACAAACTGTTCATGTTATCTTTGATGAAACTAACCCTTCCTTGAGAAAGGAAGTCGACAGTGATGATGAATATGTATCCAAGAAACTAAACGATACATCTATAAAGGATAATGAAGATCCACCCTTGGAAGAACTGCAACAAAAGGAAATTGTGCATGATGATCTTCCAAAGGAATGGAGATACAGGAAGGATCTTCTAAAAGACAACATCATTAGAGATCCAATAGTTGGGGTAAGGACAAGAGGTAATGTTATTCCTAGTGATTACTTAGCTTTTGTATCTCAAATAGAGCCAAAGACAATCAATGAAGCGCTGTTTGATAAATCGTAGATTCTAGCTATGCAAGATGAACTTAATCAGTTCATAAGAAATCAAGTTTGGTTCCTTATTCCGAGACCATCAGATCATCCCGTGATTGGCACCAAATGGGTGTTCAAGAACAAATTGGATGAAGCTGGTGTTATCACTAAAAACAAGGCTAGACTGGTTGCTCAAGGCTATTCCCAGAGGGAAGACATAGATTTCGATGAAACCTATGCACCAGTGGCTAGACTAAAGGCTATTAGAATTTTACTTGCTTATGCATGTGCACTGGATTTAAAACTTTTTCAAATGGATGTTAAATCTGTATTTTTAAATGGTTTTATAAAGGAGGAAGTCTATGTAGAACAGCCTCCTAGTTTTGATGATCTAGATTTTCCAAACCATGTTTTTAAACTGCATAAAGCCTTATATGGTTTAAAACAAGCTCCTAGAGCATGGTATGAAAGACTTAGTGCATTTCTATTAAATCATGGATTTATTAGAGGACAAGTCGACAACACATTATTTATTAAATTGAAAGTCAAAGATATATTACTTGTGCAAATTTATGTAGATGATATTATATTTGGATCTATTGATGAATCTTTGTGCAAGTATTTTGAGAAGCTCATGTAGGGAGAATTTGAAATGAGTATGATGGGAGAGCTCAACTACTTCCTTGGATTACAAATAAAGCAAGGCAATCAAGGAACACATTTGTCAACCAAAGTACTTCAAGGAATTATTAAAGAAATTTGGATTCGACAATGCCAAACCACTGTCCACTCCAATGAGCACATCTGCAAGGTTCGACAGCGACAAGGAAGGTAAGAAAGTTGATCAGAAACTTTATAGAGGAATGATAGGTTCATTACTGTATTTAACTACTAGTAGACCTGATATTTTGTTCATCGTATGCATGTGTGCAAGATACCAGTCTGATCCGAAAGAATCCCATATAATATCTGTTAAAAGAATATTTAGGTATTTAGCTAAAACTCATGATCTAGGTCTATGGTATCCAAAATCATACGAAATTAGTTTAATTGGATATTCTGATGCTGACTATGCTGGATGTAAAATAGATAGAAAAAGCACCAGTGGTGGTTGTCATTTCCTTGTAGGATGCTTGATTTCGTGGTCCCCAAAGAAGCAGAATTTAGTAGCACTATCAACAGCTGAAGCTGAATACGTAGCTGCTGGGAGCTATTGCACTCAACTTCTATGGATAAAACAACAACTTGAGGACTATGGACTGTACATCAAGACTATCCCATTGTTGTGCGACAACACTAGTGCGATAAATCTCACAAAAAATCCAGTTCAACACTCTAGAACGAAACATATAGAGGTCAGACATCATTTCATTAGAGATCATGTAGCTAATGGTAATATAAATATTTCTTTTATAGATACTCTGAATCAGTTAGCAGATATCTTTACAAAGACCTTACCTGAAGAGAGATTTACGTCTCTTAGAAGGGAATTAGGCATGTGCAATTTGTAATAGATATATCTGCATGTAACTGAAATAATAAATTTTAGAATAACACATGCTCCTCCCACTAAAATTTAAGCAAAACCTTTAATTGCGTGCGTCATAAATTGCCCTGGCGTTTCAGATATAATTCTTTATCACTTGCGTAACCCTCTCTTCTTTTGTCGTTATCTGCATTTAATGCTCTGGTGTTTCAAAAAGCAACTTTATGACCTACCGTTAAATCCGTAATTCATGCCACATCGATTTCCTCTCTCTCTTTCTTTTATCTCTTTCGATTTGCCTATGCGAAAAACCCTCATCGTCTCCAGAATTTCCTCTGAGTGGTTTCAAAGGACTCCTCTGTTCCCGCTCAATTTCCGAGGGCTTCTGTTCCTCTCCTCTCCACGATCCTCTAGAAACATTCTTTGCTCAAATCCATGGCTACTTTGGGGACTTCTGGCACCGTAGGAGGTTACAACGTCGCCTTCCTTATGACTGATTAGTAGGAACGGTTTGCAGCAGTCAAGGTCAAGCTATGTGGTAACAAGGCTGTGGATATTGCAGATTTAGAGAAGAATGCGATGCACAGTATAGTAGAAGCAATAGAAAGGATGAAGTGGACGAAAATGGTCACAGTTTCTGAACCAAGCTACCCAGACCTAGCCAAGGCATTCTACACCTGCCTGAAGATAGAAGAAGATTGGTCCCTCTCCTCCATAGTTAAAGGTACCCCCATTCTCACCACCTATGATCTACTGGAGGGGCTATTTGGTGTGTCTACCGTCGGTCACTGTGCGGTAGACTTTGTTGATATTGTAGCTAAGGGATTAGGAATCATTGGAATAAAGTACAAGTTAAAAGATGGAAGAATAGATATCAACCAGTTGAATGCGGTCAATAGAATTCTTCATTTAATAGTCTACCAGATTCTAGTGCCAAGGAGTGCCACATTCTCAACTTGCCTAAAAGCAGACTCAGACATGATGTTTTGGGCCTTCCAGAATCAAGATATCAACATGGCTCAGGTAATTATTGAAATGGTGAAATTTGTTGCAGAGATGATATGGGACAAGAAGAACAAATTGAATGTGTCACTCCCTTATGCCCATTTGCTGACAAGGATTTTTAAGGACTATGGCATTGATTTTGAGGGAGAGGTGATGGAGAAGATAGGCCAGCCCATTAGCTCCAGAAATCTAAAGAAGAGTGGCTATAGTAGGAAGCACTTGGACCAAGACCTCTGTGGCAGAAGGAGAAGCAATTATTGCTGAAGCCCCTGAAATCCTAGTAGTCCAAGAGGAAGAAGCAGCAGTTAGAGTTGAGGAACCTGTTGCAGTAATTAGAAGGATAGAGGAAATGGCTTTTGAGCATATTGAGCTCGTTGGGCAATCATCTGGAGTTGAAACCCCTTCAACAGTCATTGCACTGTTATTGAAGAAGCTTTGGAGACTATTGCTCATTTTGAGGGGGAGCAGGAAGAGACTCATGAAGAAATCATCTCAAATATTCCTGCTAGAGATGTTATTATAGAAGGAAGTCAGGAAGCAGTTTTTCGGAAGTTGTGGCAATAGGCCACAATAAGGATGTGCAAATGGAAGATGCTCCATTTGAAGGGGAGCCTGTGGTTCAAGAGGGAGCAGATATTCAGGGGGAGCCCACAGTAAGTGCCCATACTGATAAATTTCAAGAAGGCTTAGTGGAGGACACCTCAAGTGATGATGTTGATATTGAGCCAGCTGATAGCTCAGGAAAGAAAAGGAAAGGTGTTGCAACTAAAATTCCATTGCTTACTAGGAAGGCACACCGAATATCTAAGAAGACGAAGATTCTTGTGCACCTAAAGCCAGTTATTGAAAGATTAAATGTACATGGAGAGATTCTGTGCTCGGTGCAATCTAATATTTCTTCCATCTTCATTAGTCAGAGCACTGGAGTCAAGGAACTTGGAGCAGTCAAAAGTGAGCTCTAGGAGGTGAAGAATGAGTTGGGTAGCATGAAGAAAATGATCACAGATCTTTTAGAATTTGTGAGGGTGCAATTGACATCTCCTTCCCCTCCTGCTCCCACTCAACTAGTAGCAGAAGAACCTATAGTTGGGCCATCAGGGCCAGTTGTTTAGGAATGAGGGCCAATTGATGAAAAAGTTATCGGCAACCAGGGCCATCTATGGAGGAGTCTGGGCCTATAGGGCCATCAGCTGGAGAGTCAGGGCCATCAGGGCTAGTGGAATCAGAGGCAGAGCAAGCCACAGTTCAACAACTTGTAGAAAAGGCTACTGTGCCCCCAGAGCCACTTGTTCCTTCTCCTCTTCAGACTCCAGCTCCTTCCACTACACCTTCATCCTCCACTGCCCCTCCAGCACCTAAAACCTCCAAACAACCTCTTCCAAAGCACATCTCCTCCCCTACACCTTTTCCTACTACCTCCTCTTCCTCACCCATATCTTCTATTGTTATTCCTCCTCCTCCTACTTTTGAGGAACCTCCAGCATCATCTTCAGTTGGTCCCTCATCTGCTAGACCATCAGCTACTCAAGCTTCTGTACCTCCTCCTACTACTTCTTTCTCTTCTTTTCATCCACCCACTCCTCCATCCTTCATAACCATCATTCCGGAGGGTGCTCGCATTCAAGATCACATCATACAGGACATCAAAGATGAATTTGAAGAAGCAATCCTTCGTTCAGTCCTATCTGTGTCCTCCCATGTTTACAGGACTAGTTCTTCCAATCCTGCCCCCAAGAAGAGAAAAGTCTCTAAAGACATTGCTCTCTCTTATGAACCTAGATTCCCTCCTCTTTGGTTCTCTCTTTCAGTTGAAAATAGAAGGAGATCCCCTTATTGTGAATATCTACAGAAGTGTACATTTGCTGCAATTTTTGGCCTCCCTCACCTTAACCTCACAGAACACCTCACCATTGTTCTTCCTCTCTCTTTAATATCCAAATCAGGTCAGTCCAAAATCATTTCAATAGCCGAATCTAAGACTGAAGACCAGTGGGCTCGGGGCCATCGGTCTCTCTACAGAAATTTTATGCTTGCTAGATCTGACAGGTTTCCACCCTCAGACCACCAACTCACATTATCTGAGTGGTTTGTTATTCACCATAGGAATACTTGGGGTCCCTTCATCCAAAGGGAAATCAAGTTGATCCGGCAATTCCAAATGTTTGAAGACTATATGTTTATCAACGAACTACCAGAAATTCAGCTTGGTCAGTTCAAGGGAGCCATTGCATAGCTCAGGACTGAAAATCCTATCAAGACTTCCCTTCAGGTAGACTTTGCTACCCTTCAGTTGCCAGAGGTTGTCTTCCTCCCCAAGCTTCATTCCTTGCTCATGGACTCTGCTGTGGGTCCAATCATCTTTGAAAGATTTGCGAGAGTTATGGCCAGAATCACAGTCCGCCAGGGTGCTCCTCTTGCCTTCCACCAATTTCTATTCTGGGAGTATCACAGGGGTTTTATCAAGTCTGATGTCCTTGCTCCCCTCCTGACTGAATGTGAAAGGCTCTCACCATCTAAATGGGAGAAGCACTATCATCAAGCTGCTCAACGGTTGGACACCTTGAAATCTTCTTTGTTTAGGTCAGGCAAACCTTCTCTTTCTGTTGAAGAATTCTTGGACCTCAACTCAATCAATTTGGTTCAAGATCCTTTTTCCCTTTGGATTGAAAGATACAAATTTTCTGAACCCCTGAAGAAGGAATTGAAGCCGAACAAGATTTTCTACCCTATATCCATTGACAAATTCCTACAGCATGCCAACTTTGGCACTACTAGCTTGTACAGATCCTCCTTTGGCAAGGATGAATATGCCAATTTCCTTGAAGCTCAGAGGTAGCTGTGCATCCAGAGGATGCTTCCAGATATGGGGCCCTCTTACACTATGGCTTGGGGTGCGTTTAAAAACTATTTTGAAAAGCAGGAACTCTAGGCTTGGCCAATCATTACTCGCCATGTCTCTATTTTGTCTCCTACCTTCTACATTTTTAATCCCCATTAAGGAATCAAGTTTGATACTTGTGGCTCTTGTTGGCCCTTTTGGTACGACAGTAAGCTAACCTAGAGTGGGGGGGAATAGGTTTTCTGAAATCTAAAACATAGAAAATTATCACTTGAAATTTGGTTAGTTGGGTGTGATAGAGAATAGCAGTGCGGAAGCAAATAAACAATCACACAAAGGACACAAGGAATTTATCTTGGTTCGGCCCTTCCCACATGGAAGTCCTACGTCTAGTCCCCAAGCAACCTCTTAGGATTTTACTAACCAAGGGTACAGTCCCCCTCAAGGACAATACAACACCCAGCACCCCAATTGGTCTTCTTCTCTTTCCCAGGCAGGTAGGTAGCCCACTTCTCTTATAGGTCAAGAAGCCAACCTCCTGGTACAAACCCCAGTGCAGTTCTGCTAGACTTAAACCTCCAGCTATGTTCTAGCCTGAGTACAATCCCTCAGTTTGACAGAAAACACCAGCAACTACACTAGCCAATTCTTCACGTCGGAAGAGACTCACTGTATACAGTCCTACAGCTGGACATAAATCTTTCTTAGAAAAGAAAGAACAAACCGAGAGCTATTACAAGATGAACACTAGGAATTCTAGCTCTCAGCCATAAACTCTCCCCTCAGATTTACAATGACCACAGAGAGAGAGTGAAGAGAGGAAGGCTTGAAAGCTTTGAAACTCTTGTTGTGTAAAGCTTCTCTTGATTTGGGTCGAGCTCCTCTCTTTCTTTGAGTGTATGTGGAGTTGAGGTTACTCACAAGATGTACACTCCTTCAAAGATCTTTAGGAAAGCTCTATGCTTAGTTCTTCAACCTTGCTTCATCTTTTATATGAGGGGCTTTGAATAGATCCGTTGAAGAGATCCATTGGAACTCTTCTAGTCGTTGCTAGTTTTTCTATTCTTCTTCTTCTGACTGTCAGCCACTTGGGGGTCTTCGAGGTCTACAAGCATAGAAGAAAGTTTTTAGATAAAAGAGTGTTTCTGTCAAAAAGGTTCATACCTCTATGTTTCCTGCTGTCACCCAGAAGTGGTAGGTAAGCCCCTTTTTGTCTGACAGGAGAGAAGAGATCTAGAGAGATAAAAAAGATCTTCTATCATAGAGATAGAAGATTACGCAAATGAAATATATTTGACTTTTCATTAGGCGCCAAACACATTTGAAACATCTGAGTATAGAGGAAATTGATGTTTAAGTTGAAATCTATGTTTGAACAGAATCCATGTTCTAATGCAATCCATGTTTCCAACAGAATCGATGTTTACATGAAATTGATGTTTGAACAAAATCGATGTTTGCATGAAATCGATGTTTTAACAAAATTGATGTATAAGTGAAATCGATGTTTGAATGAAAGCAAATTGTTGTTTTGATCAAATCGTTGTTTGAGTAAATCGATGTTGAAGTTGTAATGAATCGTTGTAGCGATCAAATCATTGTTTAACTTATGAAATCATTACAGCGATCAAATCGTTGTTTTACTTTCTACATCGTTACAGCGACCAAATCGTTGTTTCACTTATGAAATCGTTACAGCGATCAAATCATTGTTTAACTTATGAAATCGAAGTGAGACCAAAATCGACATTTCACTTATGAAATCAATGTGAGAGTGAAATCGATGTTTCACTAATGAAATCGATGTGGCACTTTGTGAACTGAAATCGATGTATATTGAATAGACATCGATTTGACTTTTCAGTGCAAATCACACAGCGATCGTATAATAAATTTATATTTATTAGGAAAATATGATATTAATTATATTAGATCATAAGTTTTGTTATCACCAAAATATATTTGTTATCAACAAAATATAAGGGTAAAATATAAGAGAGGTTCAACAATCTCCCCCTCTTTGGTGATGACAAAATTTATGAGAATTTACAAAAATTTCATAGATAATGCATACTCTCCCCCTTTTTGTCACTAACCAAAAAGGAAGGATCCTACCATTGCATTCTCTCTCGTTCTTGTGAAAATATTTTACCAGTGAGGGGTTCAACAATGATTGACTAATGATTAACTCCCCCTTAGTCTGTGCTCCCCCTGAATGAGAGACTTCACCTGAATGAGACTTGCAAAAAATTGTTAGTAATACTAAATTTTAAAAATAAATAGTGACTACTCCCTCTTCAGATAAGAGTTGGATGAAGAGTTGGCAATCATCAGTGCCTTGAGCACCTTTTGTTCCTGATGCTCTATGGCTATCCTGCAAAGAACTTATTCAGAAGTAGGTACCCAAATCTTTTAGGGTCCCTGATAGTTAGATGCATAAAAATATTCTTTTGGAATCCATACTAGGTGCCTTATTGTGCAGTTGTTTACTGTGTGTCCTAATTCATTGCAATGTGAACAACAATGAATATTATTTGTTTTATAGTTCTTATTTTCTTTGTAATGTCTGTCTAGAACACAATTTTTGGAAACCTTTTCCTTTACAGGAGCCTTTTTTTAGGCATCCTGGTTTCTTTTACAAATTTTGGTAATGGATATTTTTTGTGAATTATGTCATCTTTTCCTTTTTCAGAAGATTTGTATCCAAGACCTTGTTTATTATTTTCAGATTTTGATCATTTTAAACATAGGGCTAAAGATGTTTTCCCTTTAGTTAATTTTCTAACTGATTCTTTTAAATAAAGATTTTCTTCAGTTAGAGTTTTTAATTTTTCTTCTAACTCTAATTTCTCATTATTCTTGCTTTTCAATCTTCATTTAAAATATAATTATTATCTTTACATTCTTTTAATTGTTCTTCTAATTGTTCCATTTCGGATTTAAGATCTGAATTGGTGTTTTCTACGCAAGTAGTCTTAGTTTTCAAAATTTTTAATTCTTTTAGAACACCTTTATGTTTTTCATAAAGTTCAATAAAGACTTCTTCTATGTCTTCAGACTCTGACCCTGAATCAGTGCATGAATCAAAAAATAGGTCAGAATGTACATCATCTAGTCCTACTATGAGGGCTAGACTTTCCTACTCCATTTCGGAATCTGAGCTTCATGATTCTGAAGTTGTGGCCTTATCATTTTCCTAAGCACCTGCCATGGCTTTTCTTTTGAATTTCTTTTGTTGCTTCTTGGATTTTTCTGGTTGACCAGTCTTCTTGAGTCTAGGACAGTCTGTTCATAGATGTCCAGGATTTCTATATTCGTAGCAGACTGGTTCTTTTTCCTTTTTCTCTTTCTTTTGATCCTTTTTGATCCATTTTTCTTCTTCTTAAGAATTTTCTGAAGCTTGGATAGGACATCATCCACATCGCTGTCTTTAGAACTTGCATTTTTTGAACTAGAAGAAGTAGAAGAGGTGGAAGGAGCAGCTGCAACTTTAAGAGCATTAGTGAGTTATTTTCTTTGAAGAGCTTTTATATAGTCGCTCCATATTGATTTCATGTGCCATGAGTGAGCCAATTAATTTTTCAATAGAAAACTTGGTTAGATCATGAGCTTCTTCAATAGCAGTGACCTTAGGGGTCCATGAAATAGTTAATGATTTAAGTATTTTTCTGACAGTTTCTTCATCAGAAATTTTTTTACCAAGAGAACTTAGACCTATACTATGCTTGAAAATCTATTATACATTTGAGTAATGTTTTCGTTCGGAAGCATTTTAACTGCTCATATTGTGAAACAAGAATATCTATCCTAGTTTGTTTTACTTTATCTATTCCTTCATAAGTTACTTGTAGTTTATCCCATATTTCTTTAGCAGATTTACATGCAGATGCTCTACTAAATTCTCTTTTGGATAACGCACAACATAAATAGTTCTTTGCTTTAAAGTTTAAAGATAATTTACTTTTATCTGCTGTTGTAATAGCAGTAGTCGCTTCAGCAGGAACAATAACAAAATCACCTACCTCTATTACCTGCCACAGATCAAAGTCTGTGCCTCGAATGAAGCAATCCATTCTCATTTTCTAGTATTGGTAATCCTCTCCATCGAAGAGTGGAGGTCTGATGATTGATTGACCTTCACCAAATCCTTGAGCTACCATGGATCTTCTCTAAGATCGTTGAATCTTCTTGATTGATTAGAGAACCTCTTTCTGATACCACTTGTTGGCCCTTTTGGTACGACAACAAGCTAACCTAGAGGGGGGGCGAATAGGTTTTCTGAAATCTAAAACACAAAAAATTATCACTTGAAAGTTTGGTTAATTGAGTGTGATAGAGAATATCACTGCGGAAGCAAATAAACAATCAGACAAAAGACACAAGGAATTTATCCTGGTTCGGCCCATCCCATATGGAAGTCCTACATCTAGTCCCCAAGCAACCTCTTGGGATTTTACTAACCAAGGGTACAGTACCCCTGAAGGACAATACAATACCTAGCACCCCAGCTGGTCTTCTTCTCCTTCCTGGGCAAGAAGGCAGTCCACTTCTCTTATAGGTCAAGAAGCCAACGTCCTGTTACAAACCCCAGTGTGGTTCTACTAGACTTAAACCCCCAGCTAGGTTCTACACTGAGTACAGCCCCTCATCTGGACAGAAAACGCCAGCAACTACACTGGCCAACTCTTCACGTAGGAAGAGTCTCATTGCATACAATCCTACAACTGGACATAAATCATTCTTAGAAAAGAAAGAACAGACCGAGAGCTATTACAAGATCAACACTATGAATTCTAGCTCTCAGCCACAGACTCTCCCCTCAGATTTACAATGACCAAAAAGAGAGAGTGAAGAGAGGAAGACTTGAAAGCTTTGAAACTCCTGTTGTGAAAAGCTTCTCTTGACTTGGCTCGAGCTCTTTATTGTGTTGAGTGTGTATTTGAAACCTTTTAATGATGATTTTAATCATGAATATTTGACATCACTCATAATTTGATATTGATGATGACATTTTGTACATATTAAAATGATGAATAAATGACATGTCAATATTTCATATGTTGATGATAATGACTTATGTTAATGGTTCACACTTCAAATTTTTAGGTTCACATAACTTTGTCACACTGGTGTCGACATAGTCTGCCTATGTGTTAGCACAGTCTGCCAGTGGTGTCGACACAGTCTGCCCATAGTGTCGACACAGTCTGCCTGTGTGTCGACACTCACTGTCCCTCCCAAAACATGTTCTGAAGCCAGTAGCCAGTGGTGTCGACAAAGTCTACCTATGTGTCGACACACTTCGACTGAAGCTCAAAAATTGGAATTTTTCTGGGCACGTGGCTACTTAGGAATTGAGGTATCTGACCTAGATTTCTGTGCTCAGGCACCCCAAGGCATCTCATGGACATATGGGGCTATAAATACCCATGATCCTCGTACCCCAAAGGCAACCAAGCCCATACCATTCCAGAAGAAGCTTTTTGGCTACAAAAGGGGTTTTTCCAGATCTTGCTCTATCTCCATAAGCTGCAGACCATCCTTTCAGGAGGAAGGACATCGGAATCAAGGCCAATCTCTGGAGAGAAGTTTGATGTGCTGAGAAAGGGAGCAGATCCAACTGAAGAGCAGCATCAGAAGAAGAATTTCTGGCAATTCAGATGCCATTGAAGCATAGTATCACCAATTGAAGAGAATCTCCATCGAATTCCATCAAGGCTCTTCAATTCATGCTTCTGCAAGACTTCTTCACCAAGGAACATCCAATCTACATCTATTTTACCCATTTCTTGGATTTTTCTTCTCACTTTCGTCTGTGAGATCTGTGCATGAAGTTCTATACAGATTTCTATGCACGATTGAGTCTGTGAATCAGATCATTTCTAGAGGATCTGATTTCTTTTGTGTTTGATCTAGCCTTTTGTGGTTTGAGCTGTCGTGTTCAAATTGGAGTCGTTGAGCTCCTGTTGTGGTTTGAGCTGTTGTGCATAGTTTTTGGAGTTGTTGTGCTTCAGGTTTTATGTTTGAGCCATCGAGCTGAAGGGTGTTGGAGTCGTCGTGCTCTAGTGTGTGTCGTACTCAGGTTTGAGTAGTGTTGCCTCACTGTGTAAGGGGTGGATGTAGGAATCACTGGTGTGATTTCTGAACCACCTAAAAATCCTTTGTGCAATGGTTTGATCTGCTTGTCTGTGCTAGATGCTTGCATAGGATTTCGCTTTCACACTAAGTGTTTAATTGCTTCAAACATCATCTACACACACCCACACTTCAGATCAGTAAATTGCTTGTTTGAATTGAGATTTGATTCGAAGTAAATTTGAATTGCTTAAGCTTCCGTAGTAATTGGTGTCAGATCTATTCAACCCCTCCTTCTAGATCTGATCCATCCACCTATTCGATCCTACAATTGGTATCAGAGTGGGTAAATATCTATTTTTGATCTGATTTGATTACTTCTGTTTGATCTATGTGTTAATTGCTTGAATTGTTTGCTTGCTCTTTCATTGTCTCTCATTGTGATTGATGGATTCTTGAGGATTTGCAGTAGAGGGCCATTCCATTAATAGACCACCATTTTTTAATGGGTCTGATTACTATTCTTGGAAAAATTGCATGCAAGTTTTTCTTAGGCTCAAAACTATGAAATCTGGAGGATAGTTGAAGTGGGTCCTTATGAAAATCAGGGAGATGAGGAGAATTGGACTACAGAGTAGATTAGGAAAGCTACTCTTAATTACAGTGCCATGAATATGCTTCAGTGTGCTGTCCACCTTAAAGAATATTCAAGAATATCCATGTGTAAATCTATTAAAGAAATGTGAGATAAACTTCAATTAACGTATGAAGGAACATCTTAAGTTAGGGAAACCAGAGCAAACATACTTGTTTCTGAATATGAATTGTTTATGATGAAATCTGATGAATCAATTTCTGAAATGTTTGCTAGGTTTATGACAATTGTTAATGGACTGAATGCTCTAGGTAAGGAATACACTGATGCTGATCTGGTATGAAAAATTTTGCATTCTCTATCATCTATTTGGCACACAAAGGCTACAATGATTGAAGAGTCTAAGAATTTGTCCAAAAAGTTTTTGGATGAACTCATAGGATCTTTAATGACTTATGAAATTAATCTGGAAAGAAGTGAAGAACATATGCTTAAAGCTAAACCAGTAGCACTTAAGACTTCATTAAGCAACAAAGAGAAAAATCAAGAAAAATCAAGTTCTGATGAGTCTGAGTCCAATGAGGATGAACTTGCCTTCATGACTAGGCAATTTAAAAAAAAATTAAAGTCAAGAAGAGGAAAATTCAATGGAATGAAAAAAATATTCCTCTGGTAAAAGGAATGCTTCTTCTTCAATTTTTAATGCTGGTAGAAATCAAAAGACTGATGAAGGTATTATTTGCTATAGGTGCAATAAGGTAGGACACATGAAGGGTGAGTGTCCTGAGATCAAAAAGGACAAATACAAGAACAACAACAATTGAAGAAGCCAAAAGCTATGATAGCAACTTGGTCAGATGAAGATCAAAGTGAAGATGAAGAAGAGAACTCCTCAAGTTCTGTAAATGAGGAGTTATGCTTTGTGGCCAACAAGTAGTGATGGAAAGGTAAGTTCTTCTTTTGAACAATACACTATTGAAGCTTAGCAAGATGCATATGCTGAGTTGGTTGAAAAAAATTGAAATAAGAAAAGAAAATAAACATCTAAAAAAGAAAATTAAAAATTTCATGAATGATACTTCTTTAAATAGAAGAATTTCTGAACTGGAAAATGAAATATCTAAACTTAATGAAGAAAAGGAAGACCTTCTGAATGAAATTGATGAATTTAAAATTGCATCTCAAAAGGCCAACAATGATTTTGAAATGCTTTATGGAAGAATGGAATTGCAACAAAAAGAAAAGCAACAAGCTATTGATGAAATTCATAAACTTAAGAAGTTGTAGGGTGAAAAGGAACAAGTGATAAAAATTTCCCAAATGGAAAAGAAAATCTTGATGCATTGTTAGGACTTAGAATGAATGAAGAAAAACATGCACTAGGATTCACCACAAAAAAACCATTGAAGAATAAATCTGGTGAAAAGAAAGAAAAACCTTCAAAAATTCCGTTGATAAAATTTGTCAATAGCACTAGTCCAGAAAACAAAAATAAACAAGTGTCAAAGAAAACATCTGAAATAATCAAAAACCAAAGTGAGAAGAATGTTTCCAATCAAAAGAAACAAAATAGGTCGACATACATTGATGTTAGGTCAACACCAGATAAGCACAAGTTAAAAACTATTGCTGCTGAGTCGACACTACCTCAACACAGGTCGACCTACCCATTTCTAAACAACAAAAAGATGTTTCACAAAAATCCAAATAAAAATATGAAAATTTATAAAAATACGAAAACAAACTTTCATGATGATTATTGGAGATCCAAGACATCATATCAATCTAATTGGATCAATTCATGGAATCAATGGTATCATATTCCTCATTGGTACCATTCATAATCTTTTTATCCAAAATTTCCAAGATATCAACAGAATTCTTCGTTTGGATTTCCATATATGAACAATCATGCCAAAATGCATAATTTCCATGCTTATGAAAGGAAGAACACTGGTGTTTTCATTCCAAATCAGAATGTTAAACTGCCAAAAAGGGAAATCATTACTGAAACAAAACAAAAACCAAAAACAACTCAAATATGGATTAGAAAAGATTTATTATTTTTGCTCAAACAAACTGATGGTCCCAACAATGTTTGGGTACCAAAATCTTTTCTTCTCTGATCTGATTTATGCAGGAAGGTCGTGGACCCAGCTCCAATGTGTGGTTTCTTGACAGTGGGTGTTCACGACACATGACAGGAGAAAGAACAAAATTTTCATTTCTGATTGAAAAGGATAGAGGATCTGTCACATTTGGAGGCAAAAATAAAGAAAAAATCATTGGATTTGGAAAGGTTGGCAAATCCTCCTCAAACTCAATTGAAAATGTTCTATTAGTTGATGGTTTAGACTACAATCTTTTAAGTATAAGCCAATTGTATGACAAAGGTCACAAGGTTGTTTTTGAATCTGATTTCTACAAAATAATTGATCTTCAATTGAAAAAATAATATTCTTTGGTAAAAGAGAAAACAATGTCTACATGATCAATCTTGATAAAAACTTTGCTAAAAACATTTGTTTGGTGGCAAATAAAAATGAAATTGCATGGACATGGCACAAAAGACTTGGTCATGCAAGTTTCAACACAATAAATAAACTCTTAAGGCTAAATCTGGTTAAAGGACTTCCTGAATCTCTTCCCAATGTAGAGAATCAACTTTGTGGGATATGTGCTCAAGGAATACAAACCAAAAAATCATTTAAAATTTCAATGATGTTCTCACTTCTAAGCCACTGGAATTACTTCATATGGACCTTTTTGGGCCAACAAGAATTCTGAGTCTTAGTGGCAAAAGATATGGATTTGTAATCATTGATGATTTCAATAGATACACTTGGGTAATCTTTCTATCCCACAAAAGTGATGCTTGTCAGGAATTCGAAAATTTCTGTACCACTGTCTTAATGGGTTTTTCATATAAAATCAAATCCATTTTGACTGATCATGGGGGAGAATTTGAAAACAAAGCTTTTTCTGATTTATGTGCTGAACTGAACAATTTTCACAGATTCTCTTCTCCAAGAACTCCAGAACAAAATGGAGTTGTGGAAAGGAAGAATAGAACTCTGGTGGAAATGGCTAGATCTATACTCTTGGAAAGTAAATTGCCCAAATCCTTCTGCGCTGAAGCTGTGAACACAGCAAATCACATCTTCAACAGAGCATTGGTCAGACCAAAAATCAGAAAAACCCCCTATGAACTTTTGAAAAATAAAAGCCAACTCTGTCTTATTTTAAAATCTTTGGTTGCAACTGTTTTGTACATAACAACAATAAAGAAAATCTTGATATATTTGATGCCAAAAGCCATGAAGCTATTTTTGTTGGCTATTCAGAAATTTCTAGAGCTTATAGAGTTTATATGCTCAAGAATAAAAATGTAGAAGAATCTCCACATGAAGTTTTTGATGAAAATTTGTATCAAACTGATGACTCTACATCTTGCAGGGTTCCTTAAAGTAATGAAGAAGATGACATCATTGTCGAATCTTCACCAACAGTTGAAGAGGATGAAGATCCATTTGAAAATCTGGACAATCAATCACCTACCACAAGTGGTTCAGGTAATATTGTTCTAGAACTGAATGCATCCCAAGAGGTAATTCCTGAAAGCAGATTTTAAAGAGATCATCCAATTGAGAATGTAGTTGGTAATATGCATGATAGAGTTAGAACTAGATCATTTTTTCTGAATGCAATAAATGAAGACCCACTAGCACTAATTTCCCAAATTGAACCCAAGACAATTGATGAGACTCTAACTAGTGAGGATTGGATTAATGCAATGCATGATGAACGTCATCAATTTGACAGAAATGAAGTGTGGGAATTAGTACCTAGACCTAGTGACCAATCTGTTATTGGTACTAAATGGGTGTTCATAAATTAATTGAATGAAAATAGACAGGTTGTTAGGAATAAAGCTAGACTAGTTGCCAAGGGGTACAATCAGAAGTTTGGAATTGATTTTGAAGAATCATATGCCCCTGTAGCTAGACTAGAAGCTGTGAGAATATTTCTTACTTTTGCATCATCACTGAAATTAAACTTTTATCAAATGGATGTGAAAAGTGCTTTCTTGAATGGATACATCAAAGAAAATATTTTTGTAGAACAACCTCCCGCATTTGAAAATCAAAAATATCATGATCAAGTTTTCAAACTCAATAAGGCTCTTTATGGTCTTAAGCAAGCTCCAAGAGCTTGGTATGACCATTTGAGCTCATTTTTGTTGAATAAAGGTTACACAAGAGGTAATGTAGACCAAATGTTGTTTACAAGAATTGTCAATAATAAATCATTGTTGATGACATAATTTTTGGGTCTACAAATAAAACACTTTGCCCTGAATTTACTGATCTTATGAAAACAGAGTTTGATGGGAGTCTTACAATTCTTTTGGGATTACAGGTACATCAAACCAGTGAAGGGATTTTCATAAGTCAAACAAAGTATGTGAAAGAACTTCTGAAAAAGTTTGACTTTCAGCACCTCAAGCACTCAAGCACACCAATGGCATTAAATGTAAGAATAGAGGAAGATTCATTTAGTAAGTCAGTAGATCCAAAGACCTACAGAGGTATGATTGGTTCTCTACTTTACCTCACAACCTCTAGACTAGATATTAGTATAGTGTGTGCATGTGTGCTAGGTTTCAAGCCAATCCTAAAGAAAGTGACATGTTAGCTATCAAAAGGATTTTTTAAATATCCTGTTAGAATATGTAAACTTGGAATTGGTATCCTACTGGTTGCAAGTTAGATTTAATTGCTTACTGTGATGCTAATTATGCTGGTTGTAAGCTTGATAGAAAAAGTACTAGTGACTTGTGTTTATATCTAGGTGGATGCCTAATCTCATGGGCTTCTAAAAAGCAACATTCAGTAGCTCTATCCACTGCAGAGGCTGAATATGTTGCGGCTGGTTGTTGTGGCACTCAAGTTCTTTGGGTGAAATATCAACTCGTAGACTATAATCACAAATTGGGCTGTATTCCTATTTTGTGTGATCACACTAGTGCTATTAATTTGTCTAAAAACCCAATTCAGCATTCACGGACAAAACATATTGAAATAAGGCACCATTTTCTAAGGGATGAGGTCGCTAAGAAATCTTTTGAACTTCACTTGATTGAAACTGAAAAATAAATTGTGGATATTTTCACTAAGCCTCTTCCAAAAAATAGATTCTCATCTTTAATAAGAGAGATTGGTTTGTGCAAATTTCCACATTCTTGATATCTTCTATCTCTTTTTGCAAATAAAAGTATTCCTGTTCTTGCAAATAATTTCCTCACTCTCACATTATATTGGCATTCTTAGTATATCAAATGGTGATTTGAAGAAAGACAAGTCAGGCTTGTCTGGACACTTTCACTATGCGTGAGTATATGTCTCCGCCAAGTATTAAGAACCTTGTATGCAATTGTTGAGGGGGAGTCCTTGTCTTTCAATAAAACATTCTTGTTCATTCTATTTTCACTTCATTCCATTCCTATTTCTTCAATAATCTTCATGTTCACCTTGTGAGGGGGAGATACATGAAAGGGGGATTCATTGACCTTACTTGTCTATCTTGAACCCCAAAATTATCAGAATTTTTGAGTCCTTGTGCTATTTTCTTATGAGAAAATTAAGACATTGAAACTAGACTCATTGTGCATTTAGTTTAATTTTAAAGATTCATTATCATTTCAAGGTTAAGCAATCTTAATACTGAATGTCTTTAAAATGACTTGCAAAACATTTGTAGGCACATGAGTGGCTTTACTATTTAACATGTACATGTTTAAGCTTCATTTTTACCACATGTTAAGAATAATTTTTCTAAATTCGTAGTCTTTTATGGTCAAAGAAAACATATTCCTGCAAAACATCAAAACAACAATCTAGAAAGATACAAACAGAGCAATGCAAATTCTTGAACCACTGAGTAACCAGGCCATTTCAACTAAAATGTGATTTGTTTCACGTCAAAAAGTGGAAATCAAAATTTTCAACTCTGTATAAGATAATGAAAGTTAAGCCACTGAGTAATCAGGAGGTCTTGCATCTGATCAATGTGATCTCCTGCATCGAAAAGTGAGATTTAACTAATTTATTCTTGTATTCTTTCTTAGTTAAAAATGAAAGAAAATCAACTTGACAGGATGGAAAAGCTTAAGACCTTAACAAAGTTCATGTATACTGAGTTTAGACATATTATTCTACATTGTGTTAAAATTAAAGCTCCTAACATCCGTGTTAAATAATTCTGCTCACTCATATAGGTCACTTCACTTCACATTTGTATCATTATTTTAACTACATTCAGATCATTATATCGTGCTATACCTTGTATGGAGTGTGTCTTTATGATTAAACTTTATTGCATAATACCAAACACGCAATAACTTCTCTCATATGTCAATATTACTTTTCCTCACTTATTTTGATCATTCCTGAACCTTCATTTCTACAACTGCATTTCTTGATCTCCTACCATTCTTTGTTCACTTTCATGAATATCTTTTTGATGTTGTCAAAAAGTGGGAGAAATTGCAAAGACTTAAGAGGGAGAAATTGCAGATAGGGAAGAAAATTGCATTTAGTTTGTCATCATCAAAAAAGGGGAGAATGTTGTGTTGAGTGTGTATTTGAAACCTTTTAATGATAATTTTAATCATGACTATTTGACAACACTCATAATTTGATTTTGACGATGACATTTTGTACATTTTGTACATATTAAAATGATGACTAAATGACATGTTAATCTTTCATATGTTAATGGTTCACACTTCATATTTTCAGGTTTACATAACTTTGTTACAGTGGTGTCGACACAGTCTGCTAGTGGTGTCGACACAGTCTGCCTGTGTGTCGAGACTATCTGCCAGTGGTGTCGACACAGTCTGCCTGTGTGTCGACACTCACTATCTCTCCCAGACCCTGTTCTTAAGCCAGTAGCCAGTGCTGTCGACACAGTCTACCTGTGTGTCGACACACTTCGACCGAAGCTCAAAAACGAGATTTTTTCTATACACGCGGCTGCTTAGGAATTGAGGGATCTAACCTAGATTGCCATGCCCATGCACCCCAAGGCATCTCATAGACATAAGGGGCTATAAATACCCATGATCCTCGTACCCCAAAGGCAACCAAGCCCATACCATTTCCCGAAGAAGATTTTTGGCTGCAAAAGGGGTTATTCCAGATCTTGCTCCATCTCTAGAAGCTGCAGACCATCCTTTAAAGAAGAAGGACTTAGGAATCAAGGCCAATCTCTGGAGAGAAGTTTGATGTGTTGAGAAAGGGAGAAGATCCAACTGAAGAGCAACATCAGAAGAAGAATTTCTGGCAATTCAGATGCCACTAAAGCATAGTATCGCCAATTGAAGAGAATCTCCATCGAATTTCATCAAGGCTCTTCATTCAAGCTTCTGCAAGACTTCTTCACCAAGGAACATCCAATGTACATCTATTTTACCCATTTCTTGGATTGTTCTTCTAACTTTCGTCTGTGAGATCTGTGCATGAAGTTCTGTGCAGATTTCTATGTACAAATGAGTCTTTGAATCAGATCATTCTAGAGTATCTGATTTCTTTTGTGTTGATCTAGCCTTTTGTGGTTTGAGCCATCATGTTCAATTAGAGTCGTTGTGCTCCTGTTGTGGTTTGAGCCGTTGTGCTCAGTTTTTGAGTTGTTGTGCTCCAGGTTGTGTGTTTGAGCCATCGAGCTCAAGGGTGTTGGAGTCATCGTGCTCCAGTGGTGTGTTGTACTCAGGTTTGAGTAGTGTGGCCTCACTATGTGAGGGGTGGATGTAGGAATCACTGGTTTGATTTTCGAACCACCAAAAAGTCCTTTGTACGATGGTTTGATCTGCTTGTCTGCGCTAGATGCTTGCATAGGATTTTGCTTTCACACTAAGTGTTTAATTCCTTCACACATCATACGCAAGCATCTAGACCAGATATTTAGTATAGTGTATGAATGTGTGCTAGGTTTCAAGCCAATCCTAAAGAAAGTAACATGTTAGCTATCAAAAGGATTTTTTAAATATCTTGTTAGAATATGTAAACTTGGAATTTGGTATCCTACTGGTTGCAAGTTAGATTTAATTGCTTACTGTGATGCTAATTATGCTGGTTGTAAGCTTGATAGAAAAAGTACTAGTGGCTTGTGTTTATATCTAGGTGGATGCCTAATCTCATGGGCTTCTAAAAAGCAGCATTCAGTAGCTCTATCCACTGCAGAGGCTGAATATGTTGTGGCTGGTTGTTATGGCACTCAAGTTCTTTGGGTGAAACATCAACTTGTAGACTATAATCACAAATTGGGCTGTATTCCTATTTTGTGTGATCACACTAGTGCTATTAATTTGTCTAAAAACCCAATTCAGCATTCACAAACAAAGCGTATTGAAATAAGGCACCATTTTCTAAAAGATGAGGTCGCTAAGAAATCTTTTGAACTTCACTTGATCGAAACAGAAAAATAAATGTGGATATTTTCACTAAGCCTCTTCCAAAAAATAGATTCTCATCTTTAATAAGAGAGATTGGTTTGTGCAAATTTCCACATTTTGATATCTTCTATCTCTTTTTGCAAATAAAAGTATTCCTGTTCTTGCAAATAATTTCCTCACTCTCACATTGTATTGGCATTCTTAGTATATCAAATGGTGATTTGAAGAAAGATAAGTCAGGCTTGTCCGGACACTTTCACTATGTGTGAGTATATGTCTCCGCCAAGTATTAAGAGCCTTGTATGCAATTGATGAGGGGGAGTCCTTGTCTTTCAATAAAACATTATTGTTCATTCTATTTTCACTTCATTCCATTCCTATTTCTTCAATAATCTTCATGTTCACCTTGTGAGGGGGAGATACATGAAAGGGGGATTCATTGACCTTACTTGTCTATCTTGAACCCCAAAATTATCAGAATTTTTGAGTCCTTGTGCTATTTTCTTATGAGAAAATTAAGACATTGAAACTAGACTCATTGTGCATTTAGTTAATTTCAAAGATTCATTATCATTTCATGGTTAAGCAATCTTAATACTGAATGTCTTTAAAATGACTTGCAAAACACTTGTAGGCACATGAGTGGCTTTACTGATTTACTATTTAACATGTACATGTTTAAGCTTCATTTTTACCACATGTTAAGTATAATTTTTCTAAATTCGTAGTCTTTTATGGTCAAAGAAAACATATTCCTACAAAACATCAAAAGAACAATCTAGAAAGATACAAACAGAGCAATGCAAATTCTTGAACCACTGAGTAACCGGGCCATTTCAACTAAAAAGTGATTTGTATCGCGTCAAAAAGTGGAAATCAAAATTTTCAACTCTGTATAAGATAATGAAAGTTAAACCACTGAGTAATCACGAGGTCTTGCATCCGATCAATGTGATCTCTTGCACCGAAAAGTGAGATTTAACTAATTTATTCTTGTATTCTTTCTTAGTTAAAAATGAAAGAAAGTCAACTTGACATGATGGAAAAGCTTAAGACCTTAACAAAGTTCATGTATACTGAGTTTAGACATATTATTCTACATTGTGTTAAAATTAAAGCTCCTAACATACTTGTTAAATAATTCTGCTCACTCATATAGGTCACTTTACTTCACATTTGTATCATTATTTTAACTACATTCAGATCATTATATCGTGCAATACCTTGTATGGAGTGTGTCTTTATGATTAAACTTTATTGCACAATACCAAACACACAATAACTTCTCTCATATGTCAATATTACTTTGCCTCACTTATTTTGATCATTCCTGAACCTTCATTTCCACAACTGCATTTCTTGATCTCCTACCATTCTTTGTTCTCTTTCATGAATATCTTTTTGATGTTGTCAAAAAGTGGGAGAAATTGCAAAGACTTAAGAGGGAGAAATTGCAGACATGGAAGAAAATTGCATTTATTTTGTCATCATCAAAAAGGGGGAGAATGTTGTGTTGAGTGTGTATTTGAAACCTTTTAATGATAATTTTAATCATGACTATTTGACAACACTCATAATTTGATTTTGACGATGACATTTTCTACATTTTGTACATATTAAAATGATGACTAAATGACATGTTAATCTTTCATATGTTAATGGTTCACACTTCATATTTTCAGGTTTACATAACTTTGTTACAGTGGTGTCGACATAGTCTGCTAGTGGTGTCGACACAGTCTGCCTGTGTGTCGAGACTGTCTGCCAGTGGTGTCGACACAGTCTACCTGTGTGTCGACACTCACTATCTTTCCCAGAACCTGTTCTTAACCCAGTAGCCAGTGCTGTCGAGACAGTCTACCTGTGTGTCGACACACTTCGACCGAAGCTCAAAAACGAGATTTTTTCTATACACGCGGCTGCTTAGGAATTAGGGATCTAACCTAGATTGCCATGCCCATGCACCCCAAGGCATCTCATAGACATAAGGGGCTATAAATAACAATGATCCTCGTACCCCAAAGGCAACCAAGCCTATACCATTTCCCCAAGAAGATTTTTGGCTGCAAAAGGGGTTATTCCAGATCTCGCTCCATCTCCAGAAGCTGCAGACCATCCTTTAAAGAAGAAGGACTTGGGAATCAAGGCCAATCTCTGGAGAGAAGTTTGATGTGCTGAGAAAGGGAGCAGATCCAACTGAAGAGCAGCATCAGAAGAAGAATTTCTGGCAATTCAGATGCCACTAAAGCAGAGTATCGCCAATTGAAGAGAATCTCCATCGAATTCCATCAAGGCTCTTCAATTCAAGCTTCTGCAAGACTTCTTCACCAAGGAACATCCAATGTACATCTATTTTACCCATTTCTTGGATTGTTCTTCTCACTTTCGTCTGTGAGACCTGTGCATGTAGTTCTGTGCAGATTTCTATGTACAAATGAGTCTTTGAATCAGATCATTGCTAGAGGATCTGATTTCTTTTGTGTTTGATCTAGCCTTTTGTGGTTTGAGCCATCATGTTCAATTTAGAGTCGTTGTGCTCCTGTTGTGGTTTGAGCCGTTGTGCTCAGTTTTTTGAGTTGTTGTGCTCCAGGTTGTGTGTTTGAGCCGTCGAGCTCAAGGGTGTTGGAGTCATCGTGCTCCAGTGTGTGTTGTACTCAGGTTTGAGTAGTGTGGCCTCACTATGTGAGGGGTGGAAGTAGGAATCACTGGCGTGATTTTCGAACCACCTAAAAATCCTTTGTACGATGATTTGATCTGCTTGTCTGCGCTAGATGCTTGCATAGGATTTCGCTTTCACACTAAGTGTTTAATTCCTTCACACATCATCTACACACACCCACACTTCAGATCAGTAAATTGTTTGTTTGAATTGATCTCTGATTCGAAGTAATTTTGAATTGCTTAAGCTTCCGCAGTAATTGGTGGCAGATCTATTCAACCCCCCCTTCTAGATCTGATCCATCCACCTATTCGATCCTACACTCCTCACTTTCTCTGAGTGTATGTGGAGTTGAGGTTCCTCACAAGATGTACACTCCTTCAAAGATCTTCAGGAAAGCTATCTGCTAGGTTCTTCAGCCTTGCTTTATCTTTTATATGAGAGATTTTGTATAGATCCGTTGGAACTCTTCTAGGTATTGCTAATTTTTCTATTCTTCTTCTTCTAATTGTCAGGCACTTGGTGGTCTTCGAGGTCTGCTAGCATAGAAGAAAGTGTTTAGATAAAAGAGTGTTTCTGTCAAAAAGGTTCATACCTCTATGTTTCCTGCTATCACCCATAAGTGGTAGGTAAGCCCCTTTTTATCTGACTGGAGAGAAGAGATCTATAGAGATAAAAAAGATCTTCTGTCAAAGAGATAGAAGATTACACAAATGAAATATATTTGACTTTTCATTAGGCGTCAAACACATTTGAAACATTTGAGTATAAAGGAAATCGATGTTTACGTTGAAATCTATGTTTGAAGAGAATCCATGTTCTAATGCAATCCATGTTTCCAACAGAATCAATGTTTTACATGAAATCGTTGTTTGAATAAAATCAATGTTTAAGTGAAATCGATGTTTGCAAGAAATTGATGTTTTAACAAAATCGATGTTTAAGTAAAATCGATGTTTGAATAAAAGTAAATCATTGTTTTGATCAAATTGTTGTTTGAGTAAATCAATGTTGAAGTTGTAATGAATCGTTGTAGCGATCAGATCGTTGTTTAACTTATGAAATCATTACAATGATCAAATTGTTGTTTTACTTACCGAATCGTTACAACGACCAAATCATTGTTTCACTTATGAAATTGTTACAGTGATCAAATCGTTGTTTAACTTATGAAATCGATGTGAGACCATAATCGATGTTTCACTAATAAAATCGATGTGAGAGTGAAATCGATGTGAAAGTGAAATCGATGTTTCACTAATGAAATCAATGTGGCACTTTGTGAACTGAAATCGATGTGTATTGAATAGACGTCGATTTGACTTTTTTGTGCAAATCACACAACAATAGTACAATAAATTTATATTCATTAGGAAAACATGATATTAATTATATTAAATCATAAGTTTTGTTATCACCAAAATATATTTGTTATCACCAAAATATAAGGGTAAAATATAATAGAGGTTCAACAGCTCTCATTTATCTTTCTCTATCTCTACTTTCCTTTATGCTTATGTAATTCTTTTTGCTTAATGACAAAAGGGGAGAGAAATTATTCTGGAAGACATACCCTAAAATATGAAGTTAATTAATTTTCAGTACTTTCAATGCATGCAATGTTCTATGTTTTGTCATCACCAAAATGCGGGAGATTGATGATCAGTCCATCTCCATATAATTTTATTTATTATATGCAATTTTTGGTGATTAACAAAATCTCAATAAATAGTTTCTAACAAATTTCTTTTAAGTTTATCCACAGGAAATAATTCAAGCAGAATCTGTAAGTTACTCTCACACACTATCATTCAAAGTTCAGAACATGCATTTCTTCTAAGTACACATCGACTCCCATTATAATACAACGATTTCATAAGTAAAACAACAATTTCTATCGCTACAACGATTTCGTAAGTAAAACAATGATTTCATAAGTGAAACAACGATTTCCATCGCTACAACGATTTCATAAGCAAAACAACGATTTCCATCGCTACAATGATTTTATTAGTAAAACAACGATTTCATTAGTGAAACAATGATTTCCATCGCTACAACGATTTCATAAGTAAAACAATGATTTCTATCACTACAACGATTCACTTTAACTAAAACAACGATTTGCTCTAAAACAACGTTTTCATCGAAAACAACGATTCGCTTGTACTTAAACAACGATTTGATTGAAAACAACGATTCACTTTAACTTAAACAACGATTTGATTGAAAACAATGATTCGCTTGCACTTAAACAATGATTTGATCGAAAACAATGATTCACTTATATCTAAACAATGATTTGACTAAAAATAGCGATTTGCCTTCAGTTAAACAACGATTTGATCACAAACAACGATTTGGTCGCAAACAACGATTTGCCTTCACTTGAACAATGATTTTGTCCCCACAACGATTTCATCATCTCATCGATTTCTGTTTAGTAATAATGTTGTACAGAACATCGATTTCATTATATAATAAATGTACTATATTCACTTCGACTTGGTTTCAACATGGATTACATTTTCACATGATTATATCATCAATTTGGTATTAATATCATCTTTATACAGAATGCTCTTTATATAGCTCTTGTACAGTCTTGCTTTATCTTCTTATTTTCATGTAACATTTTAATATGCATATGCTTAAGATTCTGTGGACTTCAAAAACCTTCCCGCGCATCCTAAGATCTTGATCATTCCACACAAAATATTCTTGCATAGTTAATGTATCTCATAGAGTATTGATTTGTGTGAATAACATTTCCTATTTAAGCATAACTTCATACTGCACGACTACCAAGGTTGACTGACAACGTAGATAAAAAGGAGTTGTCTAGGTATCCGTGTTTATTGCTTGCAGGGTTTTTGTAGTAAAGCACGTCAAAGACGGATTTGTCAACTTGTCGAAAGGATAAAAGTTTCAGAAAATCTTTTCCAGTAAGTGTAAGGATCAATCCAAGTGCTTATAGCTGCAAGCTCACCTCTCCATGCGTAGGACCAGTCTATCTAACATGCATGAAGGTGTGAGACAACGAACATCTGAACGGCTACTACAACGGTCAAAATAATTCGCAAAAGATAAATAGAAGACTGGTGACTCCATGCAAGATAGCCAGATAATTTTGAATTCATGAATCTTCAAAAAGCTTAAAGCTCCAGTCATCTGAAGAAAAAGAAGAGTCAATTCATACAATCCAATCTATCTATAGCTCTTAGCTCTCTATGAGAATAATGTATTACTTTTGAGTGCTTGCGTAGATCTGAGAGGAAATTCCTTGTAATCATCTTGTGCCTCTAAGACCTCGCCTCAGATTAAGCAAGTGCTAATAAGCTTGGTCTTGGGGCCTCCCTCCTTCAACTCACTCTTGTGGTGGATCCTCTTCAGTTGTGAAGAGAAGACCTATTGTTTAGAAGAGAAGGCTAGCTGCAGCTGGATGTATAAGTGTCCTTAAGGGGGACTGTGCCCTTGTATAGTGAAATCCCAAGTTATTTCTTGGAGACTGGACGTAGGACTCCTTGGGATAGGAGATCCGAACCAGGATGATTCCCTGTGTCTATGTGTGATTGTTTGTCTTTCTTTATTCCGCACTAACTGTCCAGCGTAGTGGTTGTTGTCAAGCATTTTTATTTACAGGTATTTTTCGAAGAAGAATTTTTAGCAATCCATTCACCCCCCTGAAAGATGCGCAGAATTATCCAATATGGTAATCTAGAAGGGGGGGTTGAATAGATTACTGGAAAATGGAAACATTGTTGCCTTCTTTTCGATGGAAATATAGACTTATCAAAATTTCAAAGGAATTTAATTTGAATTTGAATTGTTGAGTGTGTGTTTGTTGTGAATAAAACATGAACAACCTATCTAGCGTGTGTAGAATCAACGTGCCTACCAATCATTTATCGTGAAAACATGCAAACCATAGGACACGAGGATTTAAGGTGGTTCAGAGTACACAACTTGTGTATCCTACGTCTACCGTCCACACACACACGCAAAACGACTGCTTATGAGTGAGTTCAAACACTACAACACACACACACACCACGTTGTCTGATGCAAACACACGATCAGAACAACACCACACACGTAGATCAAGCACAAGAGATGCTTGACCTATTGTCACACACACAGACTATGAAAAAGTAGAAGCAGAGAAGAGTTCAGAGTTGTAGAATCAAATCCTAAGATGGAACTCATCAAGATGGTCATCCAGAAGAACTTCAAGCTCCATCTTGATAGGTATCAGTTGATGGAGAAGCTTGAGAGATGGACAAACCAGCTTCAATTCCATTCGGAAGATGGTTCTTTCCTTCCCTGGATGGAAGGTTGAAGCAGAGCAACAGGGAGAAGCTCTCTCTCTTGGTTTTTTTATTAGGGTTTGGTATGGTGGCTTCTCTTGTGCGAAAATACCTCTAGATGTTCCTTGTATATGGGTGTTCAAGTATGGTAAGATGTGGTAAAACGAATCACCCAAATAAGAAATGTATCCAAATCTCAGATCTTGAGGTTTCTCTTCATATGTCGACAGCAGCCTATGCATCTGTCGACAGGTTCTAACAGGTTTGCAAAATCCAGAACACTGGTCTTCCGAGAAATAGTTTCCTATGTGTAGCTGTCGATAGGCGATCTGGATCTGTCGATAGGTACTGTTGTCCTGAACTTTGTCTTGTCTCCCTGTGCTTGGCTGTCGACAGGGCCTTGTAGATCTGTTGACAGGCAGTTGTTTAACTTGAGTTTTTGAGATTTTGCTCTGGAATTTGGTACATTGTTTTGCATACATTCACACCTACATTTAAGAGCATTCTTAGTGAGATATAATGAATAATTAAACAGTCAATTGACACATGTTATTTCTTGATTATCATTTGGTTGAGTATGTCATTTTCATCATGTTTCACATAGTCACATAACATCAATTTTTATTGTTCATCATCAAAAACATAACACATGTAAACCCAACATTCTCCCCCTTTTTGATGATGACAAATTTTTCAATTTATGCATATTGATGTTTCTCCCCCTTTTGGCAACATCCAAAAAGACACATCATGCACACATGAATATAAAGTGGCAAATAACTGTGAATTTCATTGATTGAGCATTCATTACACACAGTTACAAAAGTTGTTCATGACCTGACAAAAGGAAATGCAAAAGAAGAAGATAACATGGGTGATAGACCAAACTAGGATAACAGTGACAAAACCCTGACCAAAGTGAAAAATGCACTAGATAGGGAACACCTAGACTCTCTAAACATTGTCATGCCTAGGTGGTGCAGAGGCCTGACGGAGCTCATGAAGCTCTGTGGAGAACCTGGTAAGCCTTAACTAAAGCTGGACTTGGGTGTCAGCTAGTGCTTCCAAGCTGGTATCAACATTACTCAATCGAGTATTTAGGTGTTCGAAACCAGTGGCCATCTGGAGCTGCATTTGTGCCATTTGAGCAGAGATGAAATCTCTAAGAGAGGGCTCATCAGGTGCTTGATCATCAGCAGCAACATCAGCTTCATCTCCCTGAGCATCCATTGGCTCGAACTGGGAGTCTTCATCAACGTCATCTTCATTAGAGTCATCTTCATCAGCTGCCTGCTCCTTAGAGTTCCCTTGTGACAACCCCATCAAGCAGCTTATAGCCCATTCGATGGGCAGTAGTGAGATCAAAGGCACTGCGGGATTTGAGGGTGACACGTTCACTATCAGGAATGGTGATTCCGATGAAGCGAAGAAGCGAAGTAATTAGGCAGGCATATGGCATTGATCTTCTGGGGTTGTAGAAGCATTGACGGATTAAGCTAAGCATGAGTTCAGGCAGGTTGATTTGCTCGCACTTGAGGAAGAAGAAAAAGAGAGATTTATGAACCTCAGTGACAAGTTCCCAACTACCATGCTTTAGAGCAATCAGGGTGGTGAAGATGTGATGGATCATTCTGTTCAGTGGGGGAAAGGAGTTGGCATTCAGTTTGACAATTTTCTTAGTTGCATCATAAGGTTGGAGGGTGATGAGATGATAGTATTCAGATGCATAAGGGTGGCTGAGATTCACATCAGCCCCAGAGTTAGGAATTTGAAGTGCATTGCTGATGAGGTTAGAGGTAAGCTTGAAAGGATTACCTTTGAAAGAGGTGTAGAGATCCCCATCCCCAGAGAGGCCAAGATTGTTGAAAAACTCTGTGACGATAGTAGGAGAGTATTTCATGTGTGAATAGAGAAAGACTGTGCAGCCTTGGGTGTCAAATAGGGGTTGGAGATTGGGGAACATGTCCTCCAAGAACTTGAAATCAACGTAAAGAGGCTGCACGAATTTGCTAAACGATCCCTTAACCATGGTGAGCCGCAGACGAGGAGGAACAACGAGCTCGGGCAACCGATTATCGTGATGCTTAGTGCGGCGCTCAAAGGGAGCGTGGGAGCCTTCTCCTACTTCATAGGAAGTGGGATGGCGACGGGAGACGACCCATTTACCTCTGGGAGCCATGAGAAAGACAGGGTCGGAGTAGAGAAGGGCTCTGAAAAGAGAAGGTGACACGAGGAGGAAGGAGGAACCAGGAGGGCCGAAAGCTAGGTCTGACGCCCTGGAGAAGAAGGGTTGGGGTATAGAAGGAAGGAGGAGGGTGTTTTGGTAGTGGGGAAGGAAGGAAAGGGCGTGGGTTCCCTTTTGAAGAGGTTGGGGAAGAGTTTGAAACGGAAAGGGGCCCACCAAATCCGGCCCGAAATGGCGCGCTCGATGGGCTTCTAAAAAGGCCTGGCCGCCGACTGTCGACAGATGAAGAGGTATCTGTCGATAGGCGCACTCATGAACTGTGCCAGATTGGTATTTTGTCAAAAAAAATTGGGCAATGAGCGTCCAAAGTGGAGATAAGGTGGAAAATAGGTATACACACATTTTAAACTATCATACACACTAATATTAAGACAAGTCTAAATCTTCAATGGTTTAAAAATAATACTCTAGGAGTCTCAAGTTGGAACATTAGGAAGACATCGTACCAAAGCTTATGAAAATAAGATAACCCCTTTGAATAAAATAACATTGTAGAAAAATATAGTTCCTAGTGTGTGATGGTCAGATGGTTTATGAAAAAGATGTCTACATGCGTAGGTAACCATAAACATCAATGAACCCGTGATTAATCAACATTTGGAGGCTTCACACTATTTCAACTTTGAATTGTTCTGAGGATATTCAATGGGAAAAGTGGTAATTAGGATCACTAACACCTTTTGACGTGAAGATAGACATGCAGAATGCCCGTACCCCCACTTACTCTGGAATGACCATCAGACCATTTTACAGAGATAATGATTAAGCTTTTGACGCAAAGACAGACATTTGTGATGCCTATGTCCCCGTTACTCAGCACAACACAACTTGCTCTGCCTTTTTCCGTTGATTATTTTTTTGGTACACATTTTTTTGGTTAGAAATAGGTACTGTTCTCCATTTTTTGTTTTTTGTTTTATTTTTGATTGAAAATCAAGGTCAAAGAGTATTTATGGTTACACTCATTGCAGACATAAGATTCAATGACCATAGGACTTGTGACGGCCCTCATTATACCGGTACGGTCATACCACCCACGTCGATATAGCGAGAGTCCTCACAGTGGGACATTTACCCAACGATACAAACAGCTGAGATACACGCGAATATAATAACAGAGTAGCGGAAGTAAAAGAGAACTATCTCCATTCATTCATCATCCACATTAAACATACATGCAGTTTACAATTTGCAAAAAGGAACTAAAATTCACATGATTTAATTTGCTGAAATGGAAATACAAATGTCCACATATTACATTCTTTCATGATAGTTCTAATACAATGTCCAAGTACATACTAAGAAGTACACACAATCACAAGGATCTCAAAACTGGCTAGTCTCCACGCTCGGAGTCCGTCTCTGCTGCCTCCTCCGAGGACGTGTCACCAACTAGACCTGTACGCCGAAGCAAGGAGTGAGTCCAGGGACTCAGCAAGTAACACTATACATGATATACACATACAAGTCCTAGTGGTTTCTACAAGCATATACAATTAGCAACACATAGCATGCTAGTCTATTTAAGTTTCAACCTATCATGAAGGTTCTACAATTTTACACATAACACATGCTTCAGATTTCAAATATAACATTCACCTATCACAGGTCTCTAACCCATTCACTTATGAACTTTAACCTTATAAAGAACCAAACATGAGAGTTATCAACATGGACAATTTACATATATGAACGGGGAACATAGTTAGCATGGATTCACATGTTCTTAAGTACCTACATAACTTTTTCACATGCTTTAGGTTTGGATTTCACATGGTTCAAAGACTATAAACTACACATGAAAGCTACAATGTGGCTTAGAACATAACACATGAACAATCCATCATGCCACTTTGCACACATACTCATTAATTGTTCCTAATCATGGATTCTAAACACTTTGCACACATAAACATGGAATTGCTAACATGCATTTTCTGAATTCACATGGTTTCAATAACACATACACACATCTAGATTTTCACATTTTCCTTTTTCACAATTCCTCTTTTCACATGGTTACACTTTACACATACACATTCACATGTCACTTTCACATTTACACATGGTCACATACACTTTACACATTACACTGTACACATATTTAGTGCCGGACACATAGTCCAAACCACCAAAGAAGGACACATTCACATCACATAACACATAGGCACCATCTAGGCAATGCAATGGGACTCTTGGACTGCGCAGACCGGGAGAACAAGTCTCCACCCTAACCAGTGGTACTTGTCCACCTCCAGATTTCCTCCTAATGCCCTTAGGGTCACTAAACACAATGAACTTTCTCAGGGGGACTTTCCCTGATACAGCTCCACTGCCTTCTCGGAAGCAGTATCACATTGGCACAGTTTACACTTTTACACATTTACGTTTTACACATGGTTTTACACTTGGCACTCTTCATTTCATTCACACTTCTTACTCAGATGAACACCTCTGTTTTTCCTAACATGGTACTACAGAGTTTTCAAGATTTAACACATAGTAAACACACAATCATGCTGGTTAAACAAAAATAAAATCACATTACTATCATATGTACGAATTATTCACAATCACATGAAAAAACATAACTTTTATTTACTGTTCCAAATAACCTGAAATTTTAACCACATGCTTTTTTCAGGTTCAAAATCATACCTTCAATTTTTCAGATTTTTCTGAGCTAAATAGGATTTACATAAAATCAAACACCTAATTAGCATATTATTCACAACTTATACTAAACATGGGTCTAACACATTTGAAATTCACCCACTTACTGTTTTGCACAGAGAAAAACACAATGCATGATTTCAAAATACAACATCATCCTAATTCATACATCTATAAAATCCGTTACCACACCATTTCTTTCATGCTTTCATTTTACCGAATCGAACTTTCTAGCAATTCCACAAGTATGCATGAATCACAAAAATCAGAACATACATACATGTCCCACAATTCTTCATGGATAGACTGAAAACAAGACATTTAACTAATCCTAATCATGGAACATTAAATTGCAAGAATATCTACAAGTTATGCCCACAAGTTTAAAGACACCAATCTTCCACATTACCAACACACCACATTCATTCACAACCACAATGCACAAAATACATAGCTTATAGGAATACCATATATCCTCATCACGAAAGTCATAACGAAATTAACGTATAAGAGGGACAGAACAGCTCACTGTTCTATCCTGAAGAACTAGACAGCGGTCTCTGGCCGCTGACTCAGAGTCAGCGGCATGGTCGATGGACGCCAAGATCATCACAGGCGTCCAGGGACCTTGCCGTTTACTCAGGTCTGTGCAGAAACACAGACCCGAGCTCTGAAAATTGGGTGAAATGGAGGGTCTAGGACTCAAGGGAAATTCCATATAAATTATAAAAACCTCCTAGACTACGGGGATACCATAGATAGGTCACTTGCCTTTCAAAATTCTTCTAAGGGGATTAGAGGCTTGGTGAAGACCTCCTTGGGCAGTCCCAGAAGTTGCAGAAGCACCTCCAAGATCGCCTTCCTCCGAGCTTCTGGTTGATCTCCACGCCGAGGGGATATGGGGAAGCCTTCCCTTGCTTCAGCTCCCTCCTTGATGCAGAAGATCTCCAAAACCAGCTTCAAAGGGTCGGATTTTAGGGGTTCAAACTGGGGTTTTTCTCACAGAGCTCTAGGGTTTTCTTTCTCACCTCTCTCCTTTTGCAAGGGTGAAGGGGAAGAGTGGGGTGAGCCAATTCGGGTTCAGACCTAAAGAGGGTCTTTCCCCCACTCACTAGGGTGATGGGACACCCTCAGAGCCGTTGGGGGACATCCCCCAATGGTTGCCATACCTTGTTTCAGAAGATAGCAGCTCTGCTGCGCATGCAGGCCAGAGAAGTCGCGTCCAAAT